>OX392537.1:17103334-17703334 GCA_947623455.1 Mimachlamys varia | reverse complement strand
GAGATAGTTTGTTCCAAGCAGACTTTTGTATTCCCTTTCTTCAGGTGGATCAAACCCAACTATCACTTCAAGGTCCGCCATCTTGATACGTCACTTCCGGCTGATGACCCTTTCAAAGAACAGAGGAAGATGGAGCTTGAAGACGCACGGCGACAATACGAGCTGACGGTTAAGGCACCCGGGCTTCCTCCACAGGTATAGAATTAAGGCGACACAGATTATTTCTCTGTCAGATTAAATTAATGATTCTGCCCCAGACACTTTATAGTGTGGTAAAATTTAATTCAACTGATCTGTGATCCATTCGAAATTACTCTGGACATATAAAAAAGTCGACTAATTTGTCTGTATTTGCTCTGAAATGGAGATCACGACGACAAAAACCATGCTTCTGTTTGTGTGTTCATGGTCGTGTGTATTCCTTTTGATTTCTGCTGTCATTATATATGACCTCCATTTAATAAAAAAAAACTCATATTCGTACATTGGCCATAAGGTGCACTATACGATCTTTTCCATTCAACAGGACTATATTTGTTTCCATTAGGTGAAGAGCCTACCTGAAGATGAAAACTTTTCTTTTGATTACATGGTAAGATTGAAATGTCAAATGTCGTTTCGAAATAAGCGTAATAATATAGCTTTTTCTATGCAAAGAGTCAATTACTTAATGGCCCAATATACGTAACTTCAGGAATTTTTTTGTGATTCTGAAAAATTCTGAAAAAAATCCAGTTGATAATCATGCAAAAATAAGTCTAAAACGAAGTAAACCTGAGCGGTAACTAACAAGAAACACCTGACACAAAAATGCAAATAATTGAAAACAACTGCGGTCCACTTCAACAACAAACCGAAGTTAGAAGACAGTTCAAAATGGACGCGTGTTTACAATTACCGAGTTTCAACTGCTACTGTACCGGTAACTACGTAAGAATTCATCTTGAACATTGCTGATATCAGTTAATCTTAACTAAATCTATAAATATATTAAGTTATTAGGCTTGATTTTCTGTTCACGTATATTGGGCCTTTAAGTTTGATGACGTTATATGTGCGGTATATCAAATACACTAGACACCTAAATGACGGAATACATTTGCATGTGCGGTATATCAAATACACTAGATACCTAAATAACGGTATGCATTTGTATGTGCGGTATATCAAATACACTAGATACCTAAATAACGGTATGCATTTGTATGTGCGGTATATCAAATACACTAGATACCTAAATAACGGTATGCATTTGAATGTGCGGTATATCAAATACACTAGATACCTAAATAACGGTATGCATTTGTATGTGCGGTATATCAAATACAATTTACACCTAAATGACGGTATGCCTTTGTATGTGCCTAATATCAAATACACTAGACACATAAATGACGGTATACATTTGAATGTGCGGTATATCAAATACACTAGACACATTAATGACGGTATACATTTGTATGTGCGGTATATCAAATACAATTTACACCTAAATGACGGTATGCCTTTGTATGTGCCTAATATCAAATACACTAGACACATAAATGACGGTATACATTTGAATGTGCGGTATATCAAATACACTAGACACATAAATGACGGTATACATTTGTATGTGCGGTATATCAAATACAATTTACACCTAAATGACGGTATGCATTTGTATGTGCCTAATATCAAATACACTTGACACCTAAATGGATAATGGAATGCTTACCTTCTTTTGAATGGACCAATCAATATATCCTCTGAAAGTATATCAATAAATATAAACAATAAAAACTGGCCCCATATCTTAGGAGGTCGGTCGCATGACGTATGACAGGACCGTTATATAGCCTACGTTCCTCTCCAACAGTGGGACATAGGGAAGAGGAAGACCCAGGCTATCCTAACGAGCAAAATCATGAAGCTGACTAGCGGCACATGGAAGGATTTAGATGATCTGAAGAACGTCTACACAAAAGAAGTGTTTGTTATGCCCGACGTAAGTTGTCTCACCCACCCCGTGTGTCCTTCTCCTCCGACCGGAACTGTCCCCCTCCCTGTGTGTCCTCATCCGACCGAAACTGTCCCCCTCCCTGTGTGCCCTTCTCCTCCGACCGAAACTGTCCCCCTCCCTGTGTGTCCTTCTCGTCCGACCGAAACTGTCCCCCTCCCTGTGTGTCCTTCTCGTCCGACCGAAACTGTCCCTCTCCCTGTGTGTCCTTCTCGTCCAACCGAAACTGTTATCCTCCCTGTGTGTCCTTCTCGTCCGACCGAAACTGTCCCCCTCCCTGTGTGTCCTTCTCCGCCGACCGGAACTGTCCCTCTCCCTGTGTGTCCTTCTCCTCCGACCGAAACTGTCCCCCTCCCTGTGTGTCATTCTCCTCCGAGCGGACCTGTCCCCCTCCCTGTGTTTCCTTCTTCTCCGACAGAAACTGTCCCTCTCCCTGTGTGTCCTTCTCCTCCAACCAAAACTGTCCCTCTCCCTGTGTGTCCTTCTCCTCCGACCAAAACTGTCCCTCTCCCTGTGTGTCCTTCTCCTCCGACCGGAACTGTACCTCTCCCTGTGTGTCCTTCTCCTCCGATCGAAACTGTCCCTCTCCCTGTGTGTCCTTCTCCTCCGACCGGAACTGTCCCCCTCCCTGTGTGTCCTTCTCCTCCAACCAAAACTGTACCTCTCCCTGTGTGTCTTTCTCCTCGGACCGAAACTGTCCCCTCCCTGTGTGTCCTTCTCCAACCAAAACTGTCCCCCTCCCTGTGTGTCCTTCTCCTACGACCGAAACTGTCCCCCTCCCTGTGTGTCCTTCTCCTCCGACCGAAACTGTACCTCTCCCTGTGTGTCCTTCTCCTCCAACCAAAACTGTTCCCCTCCCTGTGTGTCCTTCTCGTCCGACCGAAACTGTCCCCCTCCCTGTGTGTCCTTCTCGTCCGACCGAAACTGTCCCCCTCCCTGTGTGTCCTTCCCGTCCGACCGAAACTGTCCCCCTCCTTGTGTGTCCTTCTCGTCCGACCGAAACTGTCCCCCTCCCTGTGTGTCCTTCTCGTCCAACCGAAACTGTTATCCTCCCTGAGTGTCCTTCTCGTCCGACCGAAACTGTCCCTCTCCCTGTGTGTCATTCTCCTCCGACCGGAACTGTCCCCCTCCCTGTGTGTCCTTCTCCTCCAACCAAAACTGTCCCCCTCCCTGTGTGTCCTTCTCCTCCGACCAAAACTGTACCTCTCCCTGTGTGTCCTTCTCCTCCGACCGAAACTGTCCCCCTCCCTGTGTGTCCTTTTCATCCGACCGAAACTGTCCCCCTCCCTGTGTGTCATTCTCCTCCGACCGGAACTGTCCCCCTCCCTGTGTGTCCTTCTCCTCCAACCAAAACTGTCCCCTCCCTGTGTGTCCTTCTCCTCCGACCAAAACTGTACCTCTCCCTGTGTGTCCTTCTCCTCCGACCGAAACTGTCCCCCTCCCTGTGTGTCCTTCTCCTCCGACCGAAACTGTCCCCCTCCCTGTGTGTCCTTCTCCTCCGACCAAAACTGGCCCTCTCCCTGTGTGTCCTTCTCATCCGACCGAAACTGTCCCCTCCCTGTGTGTCCTTCTCCTCCGACCGAAACTGTACCTCTCCCTGTGTGTCCTTCTCCTCCAACCAAAACTGTCCCTCTCCCTGTGTGTCCTTCTCCTCCAACCAAAACTGTCCCCCTCCCTGTGTGTCCTTCTCCTCCAACCAAAACTGTCCCTCTCCCTGTGTGTCCTTCTCGTCCGACCGAAACTGTCCCCCTTCCTGTGTGTCCTTCTCATCCGACCGAAACTGTCCCTCTCCCTGTGTGTCCTTCTCGTCCGACCGAAACTGTTATCCTCTCTGTGTGTCCTTCTCGTCCGACCGAAACTGTCCCTCTCCCTGTGTGTCATTCTCCTCCGACCGGAACTGTCCCCCTCCCTGTGTGTCCTTCTCCTCCGACCGGAACTGTCCCCCTCCCTGTGTGTCCTTCTTCTCCGACTGAAACTGTCCCCCTCCCTGTGTGTCCTTTTCCTCCGACCGGAACTGTCCCCCTCCCTGTGTGTCCTTCTCCTCCGACCGAAACTGTCCCCCTCCCTGTGTGTCTTTCTCCTCGGACCGAAACTGTCCCTCTCCCTGTGTGTCCTTCTCCTTGGACCAAAACTGTCCCTCTCCCTGTGTGTCCTTCTCCTCGGACCAAAACTGTCCCCCTTCCCGTGTGTCCCTTTCCTCCGACCGGAACTGTCCCTCTCCCTGTGTGTCCTTCTCCTCCATTCAAAACTGTCCCTCTCCCTCTGTGTCCTTCTCCTCCGACCGAAACTGTCCCTCTCCCTGTGTATCCATCTCCTCCGACTGAAACTGTCCCCCTCCCTGTGTGTCCATCTCCTCCGACCAAAACTGTTTTCCTCCCTGTGTGTCCTTCTCCTCCGACCAAAACTGTCCCCCTCCCTGTGTGTCCATCTCCTCCGACCGAAACTGTCCCCCTCCCTGTGTGTCCTTCTCCTCCGACCGAAACTGCCCCCTCCCTGTGTGTCCTTCTCCTCCGACCGGAACTGTCCCCCTCCCTGTGTGTCCTTCTCCTCCGACCGAAACTGTCCCTCTCCCTGTGTGTCCTTCTCCTCCATTCAAAACTGTCCCTCTCCCTGTATGTCCTTCTCCTCCGACCTAAACTGTCCCTCTCCCTGTGTGTCCTTCACCTCCGACCAAAACTGTCCCTCTCCCTGTTTGTCCTTCTCCTCCGACCGGAACTGTCCCTCTCCTTGTGTGTCCTTCTCCTCCGACCGAAACCGTCCCTCTCCCTGTGTGTCCTTTTCCTCCAACCGAAACTGTCCCTCTCCCTGTGTGTCCTTCTCCTCCGACCGAAACTGTCCCTCTCCCTGTGTGTCCTTCTCCTCCATTCAAAACTATCCCTTTCCCTTTGTGTCCTTCTCCTCCGACCGAAACTGTCCCTCTCCCTGTGTGTCCTTCTCCTCCGACCGAAACTGTCCCTCTCCCTGTGTGTCCTTCTCCTCCATTCGAAACTGTCCCTTTCCCTGTGTGTCCTTCTCCTCGAACCGAAACTGCCCCCCCTCCGTGTGTGTCCTTCTCCTCCGACCGAAACTGTCCCTCTCCCTGTGTGTCCTTCTCCTCCAACCGAAACTGTCTCTCTCCCTGTGTGTCCTTCTCCTCCGACCGAAACTGTCCCTCTCCCTGTGTGTCCTTCTCCTCCGACCGAAACTGTCCCTCTCCCTGTGTGTCCTTCTTCTCCATTCAAAACTGTCCCTCTCCCTGTGTGTCCTTCTCCTCCGACCAAAACTGTCCCTCTCCCTGTGTGTCCTTCTCCTCCGACCGAAACTGTCCCTCTCCCTGTGTGTCCTTCTCCTCCGACCGAAACTGTCCCTCTCCCTGTGTGTCCTTCTCCTCCGACCGAAATTGTCCCTCTCCCTGTGTGTCATTCTCCTCCGACCGGAACTGTCCCTCTTCCTGTGTGTCCTTCTCCTCCGACCGAAACTGTCCCTCTCCCTGTGTGTCCTTCTTCTCCAACCGAAACTGTCCCTCTCCCTGTGTGTCCTTCTCCTCCGACCGAAACTGGCCCTCTCCCTGTGTGTCCTTCTCCTCCATTCAAAACTGTCCCTCTCCCTGTGTGTCCTTCTCCTCCGACCGAAATTGTCCCTCTCCCTGTGTGTCCTTCTCCTCCGACCGGAACTGTCCCTCTCCCTGTGTGTCCTTCTCCTCCGACCGAAACTGTCCCTCTCTCTGTGTGTCCTTCTCTTCCATTCAAAACTGTCCCCCTCCCTGTGTGTCCTTCTCGTCCGACCGGAACTGTCCCCCTCCCGGTGTGTCCTTCTCGTCCGACCGGAACTGTCCCCCTCCCTGTGTGTCTTCTCCTCCGACCGAAACTGTCCCCCTCCCTGTGTGTCCTTCTCCTCGGACCGAAACTGTCCCCCTCCCTGTGTGTCCTTCTCCTCCGACCGGAACTGTCCCCTCCCTGTGTGTCCTTCTCCTCCGACAGAAACTGTTCCTCTCCCTGTTTATCCTCCTTCGAACGAAACTGTCCACCTCCCTGTGTGTCCTTCTCCTCCGACCGGAACTGTCCCTCTCCCTGTGTGTCCTTCTCCTCCAACCGAAACTGTCCCTCTCCCTGTTTATCCTCCTCCGAACGAAACTGTCCACCTCCCTGTGTGTCCTTCTCCTCCGACCGAAACTGTCCCCCTCCCTGTGTGTCTATCTCCTCCGATCGAAACTGTCCCTCTCCCTGTGTGTCCTTCTCCTCCAACCGAAACTGTCCCCCTCCCTGTGTGTCCTTCTCCTCCGACCGAAACTGTCCCTCTCCCTGTGTGTCCTTCTCCTCCAACCGAAACTGTCCCTCTCCCTGTGTGTCCTTATCCTCCGGCCGAAACTGTCCCCCTCCTTGTGTGTCCATCTCCTCCGACCGAAACTGTCCCCTCCCTGTGTGTCTATCTCCTCCGATCGAAACTGTCCCCCTCCCTGTGTGTCCATCTACTCCGACCGAAACTGTCCCCCTCCCCGTGTGTCCATCTCCTCCGACCGAAACTGTCCCCCTCCCTGTGTGTCCATCTCCTCCGACCAAAACTGTTCTCCTCCATGTGTGTCCTTCTCCTCCGACCGAAACTGTCCCTCTCCCTGTGTGTCCATCTCATCCGACCGAAACTGTCCCCCTCCCTGAGTGTCCATCTCCTCCGACCAAAACTGTTCTCCTCCCTGTGTGTCCTTCTCCTCCGACCGAAACTGTCCCTCTCCCTGTGTGTCCATCTCCTCCGACCGAAACTGTCCCCCTCCCTGTGTGTCCTTCTCCTCCGACCGAAACTGTCCCTCTCCCTGTGTGTCCATCTCCTCCGACCGAAACTGTCCCCCTCCCTGTGTGTCCTTCTCCTCCGACCGAAACTGTCCCCCTCCCTGAGTGTCCATCTCCTCCGACCAAAACTGTTCTCCTCCCTGTGTGTCCTTCTCCTCCGACCGAAACTGTCCCTCTCCCTGTGTGTCCATCTCCTCCGACCGAAACTGTCCCCCTCCCTGTGTGTCCTTCTCCTCCGACCGAAACTGCCCCCCTCCCTGTGTGTCCTTCTCCTCCGACCGGAACTATCCCCTCCCTGTGTGTCCTTCTCCTCCGACCGAAACTGTCCCCCTCCCTGTGTGTCCTTCTCCTCCGACCGAAACTGTCCCCCTCCCTGTGTGTCCTTCTCCTCCATTCAAAACTGTCCCTCTCCCTGTGTGTCCTTCTCCTCCGACCGAAACTGTCCCTCTCCCTGTGTGTCCTTCTCCTCTGACCAAAACTGTCCCTCTCCCTGTGTGTCCTTCTCCTCCGCCCGAAACTGTCCCTCTCCCTGTGTGTCCTTCTCCTCCATTCAAAACTGTCCCTCTCCCTGTGTGTCCTTCTCCTCCATTCAAAACTGTCCCTCTCCCTGTGTGTCCTTCTCCTCCGACCAAAACTGTCCCTCTCCCTGTGTGTCCTTCTCCTCCGCCCGAAACTGTCCCTCTCCCTGTGTGTCCTTCTCCTCCATTCAAAACTGTCCCCCTCCCTGTGTGTCCTTCTCCTCCGACTGAAACTGTCCCTCTCCCTGTATGTCCTTCTCCTCCGACCGAAACTGTCCCCCTCCCTGTGTGTCCTTCTCCTCCATTCAAAACTGTCCCTCTCCCTGTGTGTCCTTCTCCTCCGACCGAAACTGTCCCTCTCCCTGTGTGTCCTTCTCCTCCGACCAAAACTGTCCCTCTCCCTGTGTGTCCTTCTCCTCCGCCCGAAACTGTCCCTCTCCCTGTGTGTCCTTCTCCTCCATTCAAAACTGTCCCCCTCCCTGTGTGTCCTTCTCCTCCGACTGAAACTGTCCCCCTCCCTGTGTGTCCTTCTCCTCCGACAGAAACTGTCCCTCTCCCTGTGTGTCCTTCTCCTCCGACAGAAACTGTCCCTCTCCCTGTATGTCCTTCTCCTCCGACAGAAACTGTCCCTCTCCCTGTGTGTCCTTCTCCTCCGACAGAAACTGTCCCTCTCCCTGTGTGTCCTTCTCCTCCGACAGGAACTGTCCCTCTCCCTGTGTGTCCTTCTCCTCCGACCAAAACTGTCCCTCTCCCTGTGTGTCCTTCTCCTCCGACCGTAACTGTCCCCTTCCCTGTGTGTCCTTCTCGTCCGACTGAAACTGTCCCCTCCCCGTGTGTCCTTCTCCGACAGAAACTGTCCCCCTCCCTGTGTGTCCTTCTCCTCCGACCGAAACTGTCCCCTCCCTGTGTGTCCTTCTCCTGCGACCGGAACTGTCCCTCTCCCTGTGTGTCCTTCTCCTCCGACCGAAACTGTCCCTCTCCCTGTGTGTCCTTCTCCTCCGACCAAAACTGTCCCTCTCCCTGTGTGTCCTTCTCCTCCGCCCGAAACTGTCCCCCTCCCTGTGTGTCCTTCTCCTCCGACTGAAACTGTCCCTCTCCCTGTGTGTCCTTCTCCTCCGACAGAAACTGTCCCTCTCCCTGTGTATCCTTCTCCTCCGACAGAAACTGTCCCTCTCCCTGTGTGTCCTTCTCCTCCGACCGTAACTGTCCCCCTCCCTGTGTGTCCCCCTCCCTCTGTGTCCTTCTCCTCCGACCGAAACTGTCCCTCTCCCTGTGTGTCCTTCTCCTCCGACCAAAACTGTCCCTCTCCCTGTGTGTCCTTCTCCTCCGACAGAAACTGTCCCTCTCCCTGTGTATCCTTCTCCTCCGACAGAAACTGTCCCCCTCCCTGTGTGTCCCTCTCCCTGTGTGTCCTTCTCCTCCGACCGTAACTGTCCCCCTCCCTGTGTGTCCTTCTCTTCCGACCAAAACTGTCCCCCTCCCCGTGTGTCCTTCTCCGACAGAAACTGTCCCCCTCCCTGTGTGTCCCCCTCCCTGTGTGTCCTTCTCCTCCGACCGAAACTGTCCCCTCCCTGTGTGTCCTTCTCCTCCGACCGGAACTGTCCCTCTCCCTGTGTGTCCTTCTCATCCGACCAAACTGTTCCAAGTAAGTTACTCTAAGCCTTTGTATTAAAAGAACAAGAAAGGTACAGTAGTGTATTCACATTTTGCCCAAGTCTAGTAACTGATATGTTGTTCAATTTATTAGGTTGCGAGCACATGAAGAGAGAAAGTAACATCAAAACTTTCAACTTGAAAACAGCTGTATTTTATCAACACATTTTGCCAAGCAAGAGGGTTATATCACATCATACACGATCCAGTCAAATTAATCTGTCAACAAACTTATCAGAGAACATGATTTAAACCGACCTTCACGAGGGCACGAGCCTAGATAGCTTGTTCTGGAATAAAGCCAATGAAAGCAATCTTCCAATAAGAACCAAAGCCACGTTGCAAAGCATTGTAACAGTATTGCATAGTAAATGACACGAAGGATTCAAGGCAAATTCGGTTTATAAAAACATTAATGTAAAAGCTTAGCTACATATTAGCTTATAAACAGAGACGATTCGAAGGATTTCATAATCTAAAGTGGCAAAAAAGAAACTTTCGCTTCCTTTTATGTAAAAGGGTCATCATTACAACAGTATCTTTACGCTAATGGTTTGCATTTCTTCCGTTTTCAGAGCGTGGCGAATTGGACAGAGGATGAGTATTTCGGTAACCAAAGAATTGCCAAGATAAACAACACCGTTATACAGTTGTGTACGGCCGTGCCGAAAAAGTGAGTGATACACCCGCGGAACTTGTTAAGCATTGTAATTCATTATATTTGCATTTGCCAGTTGATATTTACATTTACTATGAATGCCAGGTGAAAGCAGTTCAATGCATTTATTAAACATTTTTGAAAAGCATCATCTCATATAAAAAAATCAAATATATATCCACATATGACAACATTGAGTATACCGGGTGTATGATTTAGACACGGACTGAACATAACATATCTCTACCTCTCCAACATGGTAAAATGTAGATGAACAGATGTAACACGTAATGTACTTTTACTGAGTTTTCTTCGGTTTAAAAGCATTCATTTGCTTGATCAGTTACAAGTATAAACATGTTAATAAAATTAGCTCTGCAAATGGTTTTCTCAATTTTCCTCGGTAGAAGAATCTGTTATTGGTCAGTAAAACGTTACAATTTCTGAGTGTAAATCTATAGGCTTGATAAACTAAAGATTTATATTACAGAATGGCCGTCACAGACTACATGGTGAAACGAAGTTTAGAAGGATTAACATTAGCATCAGCTATACAAGCCAAACGTCTGTTCGTCGTTGATTATGAAATCTTGGATGGTCTCCCCTGCGGAAAAGACGATAAACTGGTAAAGCAAAGCTGCAGTGATGATTTCGTTTTTTTTTCATATAAATATGTTTTTGAGTATTTCTCGGTAAATCCCCTCAATTTAACAAATCAGATAATACCAAAACTTCAACAAAACCATAATTCGAACTCCAAACCGTTTGAACTAAACACTGTCCAATATACCTTGCTGGTTTGGATGAAAGGATGCTCAATCTGAGCTGACAAGCAGGAGAACTCAAAAGGTATAACTCTACATAAGGCACTCGAATTTTGAAATAATACACGAATTTCGTTAGTAAAAAGTTGACACTTAATAAAAATGTGAAAGCATTCTCACAGGGATTGCCACAGGTAAAAACAAAGCTTAATTGATGACTATAAATAATAATTACAAAATTTTAATCCGAACTTAAAAGCAATTAAAATAGGGGCAAAATATTAACAAAGAAAATATTTACATGGAGAACCTTGAAAAGTACAAGAAAATAAGACTTGGTGTTCCGGAAGAGCAAGCGTATTCTGCTTTATCGACAACATCCGCCATGTAAACCCTGGTCTTATTCAAGCAAATGTCGAGTCCTTAAAGTGAGGATTGAGGCATCTCTTCTGAATCCCACCAAGTAGGCACACTAATGAGCATACTTCTTAAAACGTTAGCCTTCATACCATACATGTACAAGGATATAGTATATTTATTAACGAGACCAAGACAGCGACCATAAAACCATAGTTTTCATCAACCTGCATATCTCGAATCCCTGTGAAGTAAGTTTGTTTGCCAGCAGTCGTCATCTATCACGAAAATATCGATATTTATAGCAAGCTTGAATTAACGAATTGACTGCGATATATAATCAACGTAGGCTAGAAAAGCAGAAGTGTTTCCATCTGTTTATAGAAATCACTAATGAACAAATGGAAGAGCACGTCGTTTCGTTATAGACACATCTTAACAGTTTGAACGAAGCGTCTAATAGAATAATCGTTTAACACTAACAAATTAATATTTCTATTAAGCAGAATCTATTATCTAAGAGGCTTATCTCAAACTCAAGTCGTATACGTCCCAAGAAATTATTGTCTGTAATCGAAATTCTATTGAACTTTCGTAATAAAATTACTATGCTTCGTTCAGGTATGCGCTCCGATAGCCCTTTTCTTCCTGAATGGAAAACAGAAGTTGATGCCGATAGCTATACAGCTATTCCAGAAACCCGGAAAAGACAATCCTGTGAGTAAAAATAATATATAAGAAGCTCCCTATTACATAACAGGCATATATATTGACAGGTATACAGACAAACAGGCCCATGTCAATAAACAGGTATACAGATAAACAGGCCCATTTCAATTAACAGGTATACAGGTAAACAAGCCCCCTGTCACTTGACAGGTATCGAGGAAACAGGCCCCTGTCAATTAACAGGTATACAGGTAAACAAGCCCCCTGTCACTTGACAGGTATCGGGGAAACAGGCCCCTGTCAATTAGCAGGTATACAGGTAAACAAGCCCCTATCAATTAACAGATATACAGGTAGACAGGCCCCCTGTTAATTAACAGATAAACAGATAAACAGGCCCTCTGTCAATAAACAGGTATACAGGTAAACAGACCCCCTGTCAATTAACAGGTATACAGGTAAACTAGTCCCTGGCAATTAACAGACATAAGGGTAAACAAGACCCTTGTTAATTAACAGATAAACAATTAAACATGCCACCTGTTAATTTACAGACAAACAAGCCCCTGTCAATTAACAGGTATACAGGTGAACACGCCCACTGTCAATAAACAGGTATACAGGTGAACACGCCCACTGTCAATAAACAGGTATACAGGTGAACACGCCCACTGTCAATAAACAGGTATACAGGTAAACACGCCCACTGTCAATAAACAGACATACAGGTGAACAAGCCCACTGTCAATAAACAGATATACAGGTAAACAAGCCCCCTGTCAATTAACAGGTATACAGGTAAACAAGCCCCCTGTCACTTGACAGGTATCGGGGAAACAGGCCCCTGTCAATAAACAGGTATACAGGTAAACAAGCCCCCTGTCAATTAACAGATATACATGTAAACAAGCCCCTGTCAATTAACAGGTATTCAGATAAACAAGCCCCTTGTCAATTAACAGACATACGGGTAAATAAGCCCCCTGTCAATAAACAGGTATAAAGGTAAAAAAGCCCCCTGTCAATTAACAGGTATACAGATAAACAAACCCCCCGTCAATTAACAGGTATACAGATAAACAAACCCCCTGTCAATAAACAGGTATACAGATAAACAAACCCCCTGTCAATAAACAGGTATACAGATAAACAAACCCCCTGTCAATAAACAGGTATACAGATAAACAAACCCCCTGTCAATAAACAGGTATACAGATAAACAAACCCCCTGTCAATAAACAGGTATACAGATAAACAAACCCCCTGTCAATTAACAGGTATACAGATAAACAAGTCCCTGTCAATTAACAGGTATACAGATAAACAAACCCCCTGTCAAATAACAGGTATACAGATAAACAAACCCCCTGTCAAATAGCAGGTATACAGATAAACAAACCCCCTGTCAATTAACAGGTATACAGATAAACAAACCCCCTGTCAATAAACAGGTATACAGATAAACAAACCCCCTGTCAATTAACAGGTATACAGATAAACAAACCCCCTGTCAATAAACAGGTATACGGGTAAAGAAGCAACATGTCAGTAAAATGTGTCATGGGTAAAACGATGCCTAATATTGACATACATTTTTTTTGTAGTTACACAGTTAAGCTATATATCCTGATAATACTGCGAACAAAGTTAAACATTCCCATTGCAATAATATAGCATGGGAAAACAAGCCAAATCTTAACATATTTGATATTAATCTGGACATTTGTTTTCTGTTACCATGGTGCTCAGTCAACAGTTGACCGTTTTACTTACCGGTTGTAGGTGTTCCTTCCCACGGATCCTGTATACACTTGGATCACAGCCAAACTGTGGTTCAATCATGCTGACAGTACTTATCACCAGTCTTTCACCCATTTAGGTACTGGCATAAAGATCTCAATAAAGTTTGATTGATTAAAATATATTTTAAAGGAAACAAATGTTTTCTTCAATTTTTCTTACTTTGTGGTGAACAGATGCTTTCCATTTGTGGCTGTTTTCAACTTCAAATTCTGTTTTTACCAAATTCAATGCAGCATATATGTTATACACTATTACAAAGCATATTTTTATGATTCATATAAAAGGAGAATAATTCCGATAATTCCCTATCAGATTTAAACCTATAAAATAATTCAACTCACAGCGACATTGTCCCATTTGATGAAAGTACGGACAATTGTTTTGCAATTCAGATTTTATACACAAGAATAACGCAAACTGTTCTAAACAATTCATTCGTTATTAGTCTATGTTTCTATTGTTTATCTTTGAATATTAAATGACTAATTGTTTTATACATGTATGTAGGAGGAACTCATCTGATGATGGAAGGCGTGGCAGTTATAACCCACAGGAATCTGTCTCCGTCACATCCGGTTTTTAAGCTACTGGCCCCACACTTCCTCTATCTACTTGCCTTAAACACGTAGGTATATGGTCTATAAACCATCTCTCCTCTCTCATCACTTAAACACGTAGGTATATGGTCTATAAACCATCTCTCCTCTCTCATCCCTTATACACGTAGGTATATGGTCTATAACCCATACCATCTCTCTCATCCCTTATACACGTAGGTATATGATCTATAAACCATCTCTCCTCTCTCATCCCTTATACACGTAGGTATATGGTCTATAAACCATCTCTCCTCTCTCATCCCTTATACACGTAGGTATATGATCTATAAACCATCTCTCCTCTCTCATCCCTTATACACGTAGGTATATGATCTATAAACCATCTCTCCTCTCTCATCCCTTATACACGTAGGTTTATGATCTATAAACCATCTCTCCTCTCTCATCCCTTATACACGTAGGTATATGATCTATAAACCATCTCTCCTCTCTCATCCCTTATACACGTAGGTATATGATCTATAAACCATCTCTCCTCTCTCACCCTTTATACACGTAGGTATATGGTCTATAAACCATCTCTCCTCTCTCATCCCTTATACACGTAGGTATATGATCTATAAACCATCTCTCCTCTCTCATCCCTTATACACGTAGGTATATGATCTATAAACCATCTCTCCTCTCTCATCCCTTATACACGTAGGTATATGGTCTATAAACCATCTCTCCTCTCTCATCCCTTATACACGTAGGTATATGATCTATAAACCATCTCTCCTCTCTCATCCCTTATACACGTAGGTATATGGTCTATAAACCATCTCTCCTCTCTCATCCCTTATACACGTAGGTATATGGTCTATAAACCGTCTCTCCTCTCTCATCCCTTAAACACGTAGGTATATGATCTATAAACCATCTCTCCTCTGCCATCCCTTAAATACGTAGGTATATGGTCTATAAACCATCTCTTCTCTCTCTTCCCTTAAACACGTAGGTATATGATCTATAAACCATCTCTCCTCTCTCATCCCTTATACACGTAGGTATATGGTCTATAAACCATCTCTCCTCTCTCATCCCTTAAACACGTAGGTATATGATCTATAAACCATCTCTCCTCTGCCATCCCTTAAATACGTAGGTATATGGTCTATAAACCATCTCTTCTCTCTCTTCCCTTATACACGTAGGTATATAGTTTATAAACCATCTCTCCTCTCTCATCCCTTATACACGTAGGTATATGGTCTATAAACCATCTCTCCTCTCTCATCCCTTATACACGTAGGTATTTGATCTATAAACCATCTCTCATCCCTTATACACGTAGGTATATGGTCTATAAACCATCTCTCCTCTCTCATCCCTTATACACATAGGTATATGGTCTATAAACCATCTCTCCTCTCTCATCCCTTATACACGTAGGTATATGGTCTATAAACTATCTCTCCTCTCTCATCCCTTTTTTAACCTTCACTTCATATACTTTATCCATTTTACTCATTTTCTAATTTTTTCTTCGTCTACTCGTTAACCGAACTTCTCGATAGAGATGCGGATGTAGAACCACTCCAACAAACTGTATATACCTACACCAAATACTTGGTTCGTGATACAATGTATATACCTACACCAAATAATTGGTTCGTGATACAATGTTTATACTTACACCAAATAATTGGTTCGTGATACAATGTATATACCTACACCAAATAATTGGTTCGTGATACAATGTTTATACCTACTCCAAATAATTGGTTCGTGATACAATGTATATACCTACACCAAATACTTGGTTCGTGATACTATAGTATATACCTACACCAAATAATTGGTTCGTGATACAATGTATATACCTACACGAAATAATTGGTTCGTGATTCTATAGTATATACCAACACCAAATACTTGGTTCGTGATACAATATATATACCTACACCAAATACTTGGTTCGTCATACAATGTATATACCTACACCAAATACTTGGTTCGTCATACAATGTATATACCTACACCAAATAATTGGTTCGTGATACAATAGTATATACCAACACCAAATACTTGGTTCGTCATACAATGTATATACCTACACCAAATAATTGGTTCGTGATACTATAGTATATACCTACACCAAATAATTGGTTCGTCATACAATGTATATACCGACACCAAATAATTGGTTCGTGATACAATAGTATATACCTACACCAAATAATTGGTTCGTCATACAATGTATATACCTACACGAAATAATTGGTTCGTGATACTATAGTATATACCAACACCAAATACTTGGTTCGTGATACAATATATATACCTACACCAAATACTTGGTTCGTCATACAATGTATATACCTACACCAAATACTTGGTTCGTCATACAATGTATATACCTACACCAAATAATTGGTTCGTGATACAATAGTATATACCAACACCAAATACTTGGTTCGTGATACAATATATATACATGTACCTACACCAAATACTTGGTTCGTCATACAATGTATATACCTACACCAAATACTTGGTTCGTCATACAATGTATATACCTACACCAAATAATTGGTTCGTGATACAATGTATATACCTACACCAAATAATTGGTTCGTGATACAATGTATATACCTACACCAAATAATTGGTTCGTCATACAATGTATATACCTACACCAAATACTTGGTTCGTGATACAATGTATATACCGACACCAAATAATTGGTTCGTCATACAATGTATATACCGACACCAAATAATTGGTTCGTCATACAATGTATATACCTACACCAAATACTTGGTTCGTGATACAATGTATATACCTACACCAAATAATTGGTTCGTCATTCAATGTATATACCGACACCAAATAATTGGTTCGTGATACAATAGTATATACCTACACCAAATACTTGGTTCGTGATACAATGTATATACCTACACCAAATAATTGGTTCGTCATACAATGTATATACCTACACCAAATAATTGGTTCGTGATACAATGTATATACCTACACCAAATAATTGGTTCGTCATACAATGTATATACCTACACCAAATAATTGGTTCGTGATACAATAGTATATACCTACTCCAAATAATTGGTTCGTGATACAATCTATATACCTACACCAAATACTTGGTTCGTGATACAATGTATATACCTACACCAAATAATTGGTTCGTGATACAATAGTATATACCTACTCCAAATAATTGGTTCGTGATACAATGTATATACCTACTCCAAATAATTGGTTCGTGATACAATGTATATACCTACTCCAAATAATTGGTTCGTGATACTATAGTATATACCTACACCAAATAATTGGTTCGTGATACAATGTATATACCTACACCAAATAATTGGTTCGTGATACAATAGTATATACCTACACCAAATAGTTGGTTCGTGATACAATAGTATATACCTACACCAAATAATTGGTTCGTGATACAATGTATATACCGACACCAAATAATTGGTTCGTGATACAATGTATATACCTACACCAAATAATTGGTTCGTGATACTATAGTATATACCTACACCAAATAATTGGTTCGTGATACAATGTATATACCGACACCAAATAATTGGTTCGTGATACAATGTATATACCGACACCAAATAATTGGTTCGTGATACAATGTATATACCTACACCAAATAATTGGTTCGTCATACAATGTATATACCGACACCAAATAATTGGTTCGTCATACAATGTATATACCTACACCAAATAATTGGTTCGTGATACAATGTATATACCTACACCAAATAATTGGTTCGTGATACAATGTATATACCTACACCAAATAATTGGTTCGTCATACAATGTATATACCGACACCAAATAATTGGTTCGTGATACAATGTATATACCTACACCAAATAATTGGTTCGTGATACTATAGTATATACCTACACCAAATAATTGGTTCGTCATACAATGTATATACCGACACCAAATAATTGGTTCGTGATACAATAGTATATACCTACACCAAATAATTGGTTCGTAATACAATGTATATACCTACACCAAATACTTGGTTCGTGATACAATAGTATATACCTACACCAAATAATTGGTTCGTGATACAATGTATATACCTACTCCAAATAATTGGTTCGTGATACAATGTATATACCTACTCCAAATAATTGGTTCGTGATACAATGTATATACCTACACCAAATAATTGGTTCGTCATACAATGTATATACCTACACCAAATAATTGGTTCGTGATACAATAGTATATACCTACACCAAATAATTGGTTCGTGATACAATAGTATATACCGACACCAAATAGTTGGTTCGTGATACAATGTATATACCTACACCAAATAATTGGTTCGTCATACAATGTATATACCGACACCAAATAATTGGTTCGTGATACAATGTATATACCTACACCAAATAATTGGTTCGTGATACTATAGTATATACCTACACCAAATAATTGGTTCGTGATACAATGTATATACCTACACCAAATAATTTGTTCGTGATACAATGTATATACCTACACCAAATAATTGGTTCGTGATACAATAGTATATACCTACACCAAATACTTGGTTCGTGATACAATGTATATACCTACACCAAATAATTGGTTCGTGATACAATGTATATACCTACACCAAATAATTGGTTCCTGATACAATAGTATATACCTACTCCAAGTAATTGGTTCGTGATACAATAGTATATACCTACTCCAAATAATTGGTTCGTCATACAATGTATATACCTACACCAAATAATTGGTTCGTGATACAATAGTATATACCTACACCAAATAATTGGTTCGTGATACAATGTATATACCTACACCAAATAATTGGTTCGTGATACAATGTATATACCTACACCAAATAATTGGTTCGTGATACAATGTATATACCTACACCAAATAATTGGTTCGTGATACAATCTATATACCTACACCAAATAATTGGTTCGTGATACAATGTATATACCTACACCAAATAATTGGTTCGTGATACAATGTATATACCTACACCAAATAATTGGTTCGTCATACAATGTATATACCTACACCAAATAATTGGTTCGTGATACAATAGTATATACCGACACCAAATAATTGGTTCGTGATACAATGTATATACCTACACCAAATACTTGGTTCGTGATACAATGTATATACCTACACCAAATAATTGGTTCGTGATACAATAGTATATACCTACTCCAAATAATTGGTTCGTGATACAATGTATATACCTACTCCAAATAATTGGTTCGTGATACAATGTATATACCTACACCAAATAATTGGTTCGTCATACAATGTATATACCTACACCAAATAATTGGTTCGTGATACAATGTATATACCGACACCAAATACTTGGTTCGTGATACAATAGTATATACCTACACCAAATAATTGGTTCGTGATACAATAGTATATACCTACACCAAATAGTTGGTTCGTGATACAATAGTATATACCTACACCAAACAGTTGGTTCGTCATACAATGTATATACCTACACCAAATAATTGGTTCGTGATACAATAGTATATACCTACACCAAATAGTTGGTTCGTGATACAATGTATATACCGACACCAAATAATTGGTTCGTGATACAATGTATATACCTACACCAAATAATTGGTTCGTGATACTATAGTATATACCTACACCAAATAATTGGTTCGTCATACAATAGCATATACCTACACCAAATAATTGGTTCGTCATACAATGTATATACCTACACCAAATAATTGGTTCGTGATACAATGTTTATACCTACTCCAAATAATTGGTTCGTGATACAATGTATATACCTACACCAAATACTTGGTTCGTGATACTATAGTATATACCTACACCAAATAATTGGTTCGTCATACAATGTATATACCGACACCAAATAATTGGTTCGTGATACAATAGTATATACCTACACCAAATAATTGGTTCGTCATACAATGTATATACCTACACCAAATAATTGGTTCGTGATACTATAGTATATACCAACACCAAATACTTGGTTCGTGATACAATATATATACCTACACCAAATACTTGGTTCGTCATACAATGTATATACCTACACCAAATACTTGGTTCGTCATACAATGTATATACCTACACCAAATAATTGGTTCGTGATACAATAGTATATACCAACACCAAATACTTGGTTCGTGATACAATATATATACATGTACCTACACCAAATACTTGGTTCGTCATACAATGTATATACCTACACCAAATAATTGGTTCGTGATACAATGTATATACCGACACCAAATAATTGGTTCGTCATACAATGTATATACCTACACCAAATAATTGGTTCGTGATACAATGTATATACCTACTCCAAATAATTGGTTCGTGATACAATGTATATACCTACACCAAATAATTGGTTCGTGATACAATAGTATATACCTACACCAAATAATTGGTTCGTGATACAATGTATATACCTACACCAAATAATTTGTTCGTCATACAATGTATATACCGACACAAAATAATTGGTTCGTGATACAATAGTATATACCTACACCAAATACTTGGTTCGTGATACAATGTATATACCTACACCAAATAATTGGTTCGTCATACAATGTATATACCTACACCAAATAATTGGTTCGTGATACTATAGTATATACCTACACCAAATAATTGGTTCGTGATACAATAGTATATACCTACTCCAAATAATTGGTTCGTGATACAATGTATATACCTACACCAAATAATTGGTTCGTCATACAATGTATATACCTACACCAAATAATTGGTTCGTGATACAATCTATATACCTACACCAAATAATTGGTTCGTGATACAATGTATATACCTACACCAAATAATTGGTTCGTGATACAATGTATATACCTACACCAAATAATTGGTTCGTCATACAATGTATATACCTACACCAAATAATTGGTTCGTGATACAATAGTATATACCGACACCAAATAATTGGTTCGTGATACAATGTATATACCTACACCAAATACTTGGTTCGTGATACAATGTATATACCTACACCAAATAATTGGTTCCTGATACAATAGTATATACCTACTCCAAATAATTGGTTCGTGATACAATGTATATACCTACTCCAAATAATTGGTTCGTGATACAATGTATATACCTACACCAAATAATTGGTTCGTCATACAATGTATATACCTACACCAAATAATTGGTTCGTGATACAATAGTATATACCTACACCAAATAGTTGGTTCGTGATACAATGTATATACCTACACCAAATAATTGGTTCGTGATACAATGTATATACCGACACCAAATAATTGGTTCGTGATACAATGTATATACCTACACAAAATAATTGGTTCGTGATACTATAGTATATACCTACACCAAATAATTGGTTCGTGATACAATGTATATACCGACACCAAATAATTGGTTCGTGATACAATGTATATACCTACACCAAATAATTGGTTCGTCATACAATGTATATACCTACACCAAATAATTTGTTCGTCATACAATGTATATACCTACACCAAATAATTGGTTCGTGATACAATGTATATACCTACACCAAATAATTGTTTCGTGATACAATGTATATACCTACACCAAATAATTGGTTCGTCATACAATGTATATACCGACACCAAATAATTGGTTCGTGATACAATGTATATACCTACACCAAATAATTGGTTCGTGATACTATAGTATATACCTACACCAAATAATTGGTTCGTCATACAATGTATATACCGACACCAAATAATTGGTTCGTGATACAATAGTATATACCTACACCAAATAATTGGTTCGTGATACAATGTATATACCTACACCAAATAATTGGTTCGTGATACTATAGTATATACCTACACCAAATAATTGGTTCGTCATACAATGTATATACCGACACCAAATAATTGGTTCGTGATACAATGTATATACCGACACCAAATAATTGGTTCGTCATACAATGTATATACCTACACCAAATAATTGGTTCGTGATACAATAGTATATACCTACACCAAATAATTGGTTCGTGATACAATAGTATATACCTACACCAAATACTTGGTTCGTGATACAATAGTATATACCTTCACCAAATAATTGGTTCGTGATACAATAGTATATACCTACTCCAAATAATTGGTTCGTGATACAATGTATATACCTACTCCAAATAATTGGTTCGTGATACAATGTATATACCTACACCAAATAATTGGTTCGTAATACAATGTATATACCTACACCAAATAATTGGTTCGTGATACAATAGTATATACCTACACCAAATAATTGGTTCGTGATACAATAGTATATACCGACACCAAATAGTTGGTTCGTGATACAATGTATATACCTACACCAAATAATTGGTTCGTCATACAATGTATATACCGACACCAAATAATTGGTTCGTGATACAATAGTATATACCTACACCAAATACTTGGTTCGTGATACAATGTATATACCTACTCCAAGTAATTGGTTCGTGATACAATAGTATATACCTACTCCAAATAATTGGTTCGTCATACAATGTATATACCTACTCCAAATACTTGGTTCGTGATACAATGTATATACCAACACCAAATACTTGGTTCGTGATACAATGTATATACCTACACCAAATAATTGGTTCGTGATACAATGTATATACCTACACCAAATAATTGGTTCCTGATACAATGTATATACCTACACCAAATACTTGGTTCGTGATACAATGTATATACCTACACCAAATAATTGGTTCGTCATACAATGTATATACCTACACCAAATAATTGGTTCGTGATACAATATATATACCTACACCAAATAATTGGTTCGTGATACAATGTATATACCTACACCAAATAATTGGTTCGTGATACAATGTATATACCTACACCAAATAATAGGTTCGTGATACAATGTATATACCTACACCAAATAATTGGTTCGTCATACAATCTATATACCTACACCAAATAATTGGTTCGTGATACAATGTATATACCTACTCCAAATAATTGGTTCGTCATACAATGTATATACCTACACCAAATAATAGGTTCGTGATACAATGTATATACCTACACCAAATAATTGGTTCGTCATACAATGTATATACCGACACCAAATAATTGGTTCGTGATACAATAGTATATACCGACACCAAATAATTGGTTCGTGATACAATGTATATACCTACACCAAATACTTGGTTCGTGATACAATGTATATACCTACACCAAATAATTGGTTCGTGATACAATAGTATATACCTACTCCAAATAATTGGTTCGTGATACAATGTATATACCTACTCCAAATAATTGGTTCGTGATACAATGTATATACCTACACCAAATAATTGGTTCGTCATACAATGTATATACCTACACCAAATAATTGGTTCGTGATACAATGTATATACCGACACCAAATAATTGGTTCGTGATACAATAGTATATACCTACACCAAATAATTGGTTCGTCATACAATAGTATATACCTACACCAAATAGTTGGTTCGTGATACAATGTATATACCTACACCAAATAATTGGTTCGTGATACAATGTATATACCTACACCAAAGAATTGGTTCGTGATACTATAGTATATACCTACACCAAATAATTGGTTCGTCATACAATGTATATACCGACACCAAATAATTGGTTCGTGATACAATAGTATATACCTACACCAAATAATTGGTTCGTGATACAATAGTATATACCTACACCAAATAGTTGGTTCGTGATACAATGTATATACCTACACCAAATAATTGGTTCGTCATACAATGTATATACCGACACCAAATAATTGGTTCGTGATACAATGTATATACCTACACCAAATAATTGGTTCGTGATACTATAGTATATACCTACACCAAATAATTGGTTCGTCATACAATGTATATACCGACACCAAATAATTGGTTCGTGATACAATAGTATATACCTACACCAAATAATTGGTTCGTGATACAATAGTATATACCTACACCAAATAGTTGGTTCGTGATACAATGTATATACCTACACCAAATAATTGGTTCGTCATACAATGTATATACCGACACCAAATAATTGGTTCGTGATACAATGTATATACCTACACCAAATAATTGGTTCGTGATACTATAGTATATACCTACACCAAATAATTGGTTCGTCATACAATGTATATACCGACACCAAATAATTGGTTCGTGATACAATAGTATATACCGACACCAAATAATTGGTTCGTGATACAATGTATATACCTACACCAAATACTTGGTTCGTGATACAATGTATATACCTACACCAAATAATTGGTTCGTGATACAATAGTATATACCTACTCCAAATAATTCGTTCGTGATACAATGTATATACCTACACCAAATAATTGGTTCGTGATACAATAGTATATACCTACACCAAATAATTGGTTCGTCATACAATGTATATACCTACACCAAATAATTGGTTCGTGATACAATGTATATACCTACACCAAATAATTGGTTCGTGATACAATGTATATACCTACACCAAATAATTGGTTCGTGATACAATGTATATACCTACACCAAATAATTGGTTCGTCATACAATGTATATACCTACACCAAATAATTGGTTCGTGATACAATGTATATACCTACTCCAAATAATTGGTTCGTGATACAATAGTATATACCTACTCCAAATAATTGGTTCGTCATACAATGTATATACCTACTCCAAATACTTGGTTCGTGATACAATGTATATACCTACACCAAATAATTGGTTCGTGATACAATAGTATATACCTACACCAAATAATTGGTTCGTGATACAATGTATATACCTACACCAAATAATTGGTTCCTGATACAATGTATATACCTACACCAAATAATTGGTTCGTGATACAATGTATATACCTACACCAAATAATTGGTTCCTGATACAATGTATATACCTACACCAAATAATTGGTTCCTGATACAATGTATATACCTACACCAAATAATTGGTTCGTGATACAATGTATATACCTACACCAAATACTTGGTTCGTGATACAATGTATATACCTACACCAAATAATTGGTTCGTGATACAATGTATATACCTACACCAAATAATTGGTTCTTGATACAATGTATATACCTACACCAAATAATTTGTTCGTCATACAATGTATATACCGACACCAAATAATTGGTTCGTCATACAATAGTATATACCTACACCAAATAATTGGTTCGTGATACAATGTATATACCTACACCAAATAATTGGTTCGTGATACAATGTATATACCAACACCAAATAGTTGGTTCGTGATACAATGTATATACCGACACCAAATAATTGGTTCGTCATACAATGTATATACCTACACCAAATAATTTGTTCGTGATACAATGTATATACCTACACCAAATAATTGGTTCGTGATACAATGTATATACCTACACCAAATAATTGGTTCGTCATACAATGTATATACCTACACCAAATACTTGGTTCGTGATACAATGTATATACCTACTCCAAGTAATTGGTTCGTGATACACTAGTATATACCTACACCAAATAATTGGTTCGTGATACAATGTATATACCTACACCAAATACTTGGTTCGTGATACAATGTATATACCTACTCCAAATAATTGGTTCGTGATACAATGTATATACCTACACCAAATAATTGGTTCGTGATACAATGTATATACCTACACCAAATAATTGGTTCGTCATACAATGTATATACCTACACCAAATAATAGGTTCGTGATACAATAGTATATACCTACACCAAATAATTGGTTCGTGATACAATGTATATACCTACACCAAATAATTGGTTCGTGATACAATGTATATACCGACACCAAATACTTGGTTCGTGATGCAATGTATATACCTACACCAAATAATTGGTTCGTGATACAATGTATATACCTACACCAAACAGTTGGTTTGTCATACAATGTATATACCTACACCAAATAATTGGTTCGTGATACAATAGTATATACCGACACCAAATAATTGGTTCGTGATACAATGTATATACCTACACCAAATAATTGGTTCGTCATACAATGTATATACCTACACCAAATAATTGTGTCGTGATACAATGTTTATACTTACACCAAATAATTGGTTCGTCATACAATGTATATACCTACACCAAATACTTGGTTCGTGATACAATAGTATATACCTACACCAAATATTTGGTTCGTCATACAATGTATATACCGACACCAAATAATTGGTTCGTCATACAATGTATATACCGACACCAAATAATTGGTTCGTGATACAATAGTATATACCTACACCAAATAATTGGTTCGTGATACAATGTATATACCTACACCAAATAATTGGTTCGTCATACAATGTATATACCTACACCAAATAGTTGGTTCGTCATACAATGTATATACCTACACCAAATAATTGGTTCGTGATACAATGTTTATACTTACACCAAATAATTGGTTCGTCATACAATGTATATACCTACTCCAAATACTTGGTTCGTGATACAATAGTATATACCTACACCAAATAATTGGTTCGTGATACAATGTATATACCTACACCAAATACTTGGTTCCTGATACAATGTATATACCTACACCAAATACTTGGTTCGTGATACAATGTATATACCTACACCAAATACTTGGTTCGTGATACAATGTATATACCTACACCAAATAATTGGTTCGTGATACAATGTATATACCTACACCAAATAATTGGTTCGTGATACAATGTATATACCTACACCAAATAATTGGTTCGTGATACAATCTATATACCTACACCAAATAATTGGTTCGTGATACAATGTATATACCTACACCAAATAATTGGTTCGTGATACAATGTATATACCTACACCAAATAATTGGTTCGTGATACAATGTATATACCTACACCAAATAATTGGTTCGTCATACAATGTATATACCGACACCAAATAATTTGTTCGTGATACAATAGTATATACCGACACCAAATAATTGGTTCGTGATACAATGTATATACCTACACCAAATACTTGGTTCGTGATACAATGTATATACCTACACCAAATAATTGGTTCGTGATACAATAGTATATACCTACTCCAAATAATTGGTTCGTGATACAATGTATATACCTACTCCAAATAATTGGTTCGTGATACAATGTATATACCTACACCAAATAATTGGTTCGTCATACAATGTATATACCTACACCAAATAATTGGTTCGTGATACAATGTATATACCGACACCAAATACTTGGTTCGTGATACAATAGTATATACCTACACCAAATAATTGGTTCGTCATACAATAGTATATACCTACACCAAATAGTTGGTTCGTGATACAATGTATATACCTACACCAAATAATTGGTTCGTGATACAATGTATATACCTACACCAAAGAATTGGTTCGTGATACTATAGTATATACCTACACCAAATAATTGGTTCGTCATACAATGTATATACCGACACCAAATAATTGGTTCGTGATACAATAGTATATACCTACACCAAATAATTGGTTCGTGATACAATAGTATATACCTACACCAAATAGTTGGTTCGTGATACAATGTATATACCTACACCAAATAATTGGTTCGTCATACAATGTATATACCGACACCAAATAATTGGTTCGTGATACAATGTATATACCTACACCAAATAATTGGTTCGTGATACTATAGTATATACCTACACCAAATAATTGGTTCGTCATACAATGTATATACCGACACCAAATAATTGGTTCGTGATACAATAGTATATACCTACACCAAATAATTGGTTCGTGATACAATAGTATATACCTACACCAAATAGTTGGTTCGTGATACAATGTATATACCTACACCAAATAATTGGTTCGTCATACAATGTATATACCGACACCAAATAATTGGTTCGTGATACAATGTATATACCTACACCAAATAATTGGTTCGTGATACTATAGTATATACCTACACCAAATAATTGGTTCGTCATACAATGTATATACCGACACCAAATAATTGGTTCGTGATACAATAGTATATACCGACACCAAATAATCGGTTCGTGATACAATGTATATACCTACACCAAATACTTGGTTCGTGATACAATGTATATACCTACACCAAATAATTGGTTCGTGATACAATAGTATATACCTACTCCAAATAATTGGTTCGTGATACAATGTATATACCTACACCAAATAATTGGTTCGTGATACAATGTATATACCTACACCAAATAATTGGTTCGTCATACAATGTATATACCTACACCAAGTAATTGGTTCGTCATACAATGTATATACCTACACCAAATAATTGGTTCGTGATACAATGTATATACCTACTCCAAGTAATTGGTTCGTCATACAATGTATATACCTACACCAAATAATTGGTTCTTGATACAATGTATATACCTACACCAAATAATTGGTTCGTGATACAATGTATATACCTACACCAAATAATTGGTTCGTCATACAATGTATATACCTACACCAAATAATTGGTTCGTGATACAATGTATATACCTACACCAAATACTTGGTTCGTGATACAATAGTATATACCTACACCAAATAATTGGTTCGTGATACAATAGTATATACCTACTCCAAATAATTGGTTCGTCATACAATGTATATACCTACACCAAATAATTGGTTCGTGATACAATGTATATACCTACACCAAATAATTGGTTCGTGATACAATAGTATATACCTACACCAAATAGTTGGTTCGTGATACAATGTATATACCTACACCAAATAATTGGTTCGTCATACAATGTATATACCGACACCAAATAATTGGTTCTTGATACAATGTATATACCTACACCAAATAATTGGTTCGTGATACTATAGTATATACCTACACCAAATAATTGGTTCGTGATACAATGTATATACCTACACCAAATAATTGGTTCGTGATACAATGTATATACCTACACCAAATAAGTGGTTCGTGATACAATAGTATATACCTACACCAAATAATTGGTTCGTGATACAATGTATATACCTACTCCAAATAATTGGTTCGTGATACAATGTATATACCTACACCAAATAATTGGTTCGTGATACAATGTTTATACCTACACCAAATAATTGGTTCGTGATACAATAGTATATACCTACTCCAAATAATTGGTTCGTCATACAATGTATATACCTACTCCAAATACTTGGTTCGTGATACAATGTATATACCTACACCAAATAATTGGTTCGTGATACAATGTATATACCAACACCAAATAGTTGGTTCGTGATACAATGTATATACCGACACCAAATAATTGGTTCGTCATACAATGTATATACCTACACCAAATAATTTGTTCGTGATACAATGTATATACCTACACCAAATAATTGGTTCGTGATACAATGTATATACCTACTCCAAATAATTGGTTCGTGATACAATGTATATACCTACACCAAATACTTGGTTCGTGATACAATGTATATACCTACACCAAATAATTGGTTCGTGATACAATGTATATACCTACACCAAATAATTGGTTCGTGATACAATGTATATACCTACACCAAATAATAGGTTCGTGATACAATAGTATATACCTACACCAAATAATTGGTTCGTGATACAATGTATATACCTACACCAAATAATTGGTTCGTGATACAATGTATATACCGACACCAAATACTTGGTTCGTGATACAATGTATATACCTACACCAAATAATTGGTTCGTGATACAATGTATATACCTACACCAAATAATTGGTTCGTGATACAATGTATATACCTACACCAAACAGTTGGTTTGTCATACAATGTATATACCTACACCAAATAATTGGTTCGTGATACAATAGTATATACCGACACCAAATAATTGGTTCGTGATACAATGTATATACCTACACCAAATAATTGGTTCGTCATACAATGTATATACCGACACCAAATACTTGGTTCGTGATACAATGTATATACCTACACCAAATAATTGGTTCGTGATACAATGTATATACCTACACCAAATAGTTGGTTCGTCATACAATGTATATACCTACACCAAATAATTGGTTCGTGATACAATGTATATACCTACACCAAATAGTTGGTTCGTCATACAATGTATATACCTACACCAAATAATTGTGTCGTGATACAATGTTTATACTTACACCAAATAATTGGTTCGTCATACAATGTATATACCTACACCAAATACTTGGTTCGTGATACAATAGTATATACCTACACCAAATAATTGGTTCGTCATACAATGTATATACCGACACCAAATAATTGGTTCGTGATACAATAGTATATACCTACACCAAATAATTGGTTCGTGATACAATGTATATACCTACACCAAATAATTGGTTCGTCATACAATGTATATACCTACACCAAATAGTTGGTTCGTCATACAATGTATATACCTACACCAAATAATTGGTTCGTGATACAATGTTTATACTTACACCAAATAATTGGTTCGTCATACAATGTATATACCTACACCAAATAATTGGTTTGTGATACAATAGTATATACCTACTCCAAATAATTGGTTCGTGATACAATGTATATACCTACTCCAAATAATTGGTTCGTGATACAATAGTATATACCTACTCCAAATAATTGGTTCGTGATACAATGTTTATACTTACACCAAATAATTGGTTCGTGATACAATGTTTATACTTACACCAAATAATTGGTTCGTGATACAATGTTTATACTTACACCAAATAATTGGTTCGTGATACAATGTATATACCTACTCCAAATAATTGGTTCGTCATACAATATATATATATCTACACCAAATAATTGGTTCGTGATACAATGTATATACCTACACCAAATACTTGGTTCGTGATACAATGTATATACCTACACCAAATAATTGGTTCGTGATACAATGTATATACCTACACCAAATAATTGGTTCGTGATACAATATATATACCAACACCAAATAGTTGGTTCGTGATACAATGTATATACCGACACCAAATAATTGGTTCGTCATACAATGTATATACCTACACCAAATAATTTGTTCGTGATACAATGTATATACCTACACCAAATAATTGGTTCGTGATACAATGTATATACTTACACCAAATAATTGGTTCGTGATACAATGTATATACCTACACCAAATACTTGGTTCGTGATACAATGTATATACCTACTCCAAGTAATTGGTTCGTGATACAATAGTATATACCTACACCAAATAATTGGTTCGTGATACAATGTATATACCTACACCAAATAATTGGTTCGTGATACAATGTATATACCTACTCCAAATAATTGGTTCGTGATACAATGTATATACCTACACCAAATAATTGGTTCGTGATACAATGTATATACCTACACCAAATAATTGGTTCGTCATACAATGTATATACCTACACCAAATAATTGGTTCGTGATACAATAGTATATACCTACACCAAATAATTGGTTCGTGATACAATGTATATACCTGCACCAAATAATTGGTTCGTGATACAATGTATATACCGACACCAAATACTTGGTTCGTGATACAATGTATATACCTACACCAAATAATTGGTTCGTGATACAATGTATATACCTACACCAAACAGTTGGTTCGTCATACAATGTATATACCTACACCAAATAATTGGTTCGTGATACAATAGTATATACCGACACCAAATAATTGGTTCGTGATACAATGTATATACCTACACCAAATAATTGGTTCGTCATACAATGTATATACCGACACCAAATACTTGGTTCGTGATACAATGTATATACCTACACCAAATAATTGGTTCGTGATACAATGTATATACCTACACCAAATAGTTGGTTCGTCATACAATGTATATACCTACACCAAATAATTGGTTCGTGATACAATAGTATATACCTACTCCAAATAATTGGTTCGTGATACAATGTATATACCTACTCCAAATAATTGGTTCGTGATACAATAGTATATACCTACTCCAAATAATTGGTTCGTGATACAATGTTTATACTTACACCAAATAATTGGTTCGTGATACAATGTTTATACTTACACCAAATAATTGGTTCGTGATACAATGTTTATACTTACACCAAATAATTCGTTCGTGATACAATGTATATACCTACTCCAAATAATTGGTTCGTCATACAATGTATATACCTACACCAAATAGTTGGTTCGTGATACAATGTATATACCTACACCAAATAATTGGTTCGTGATACAATGTTTATACTTACACCAAATAATTGGTTCGTGATACAATGTAAAATTACATACATTGTATAATCAGTTGACTGTGTAGGGCTTCTTGTTCCCATAATGTATACTGCATGTAGAAATCCCTTATAACAAGGCTAGCTTTGTAATAAATCACGCATTGTCTAAAGTTCATTTATTGAGCAGGTCCGTTCAATTTGAATTCTTCAGTTATATAGATTAAGACAACGTTGCCAATTCCCTGATCGTTACAATGGTTACGAAACAACACTTATAATGAATACACACAACCGCACGTTAAGATAGAAATGACAATATTGTCAACTTTATAACTGATCAGATTTCTATGTTCAATCGAAATATACATGGAATTGTTTTCTGTTTTATAGGCGTGCTTTGGCCAATCTGGTGTGCCCCGGGGGATGGGCGGACGGGGCCATGTCTGCTGGAATTAAGGGCATGTTCGAAATCATCCGACGCAAGTAAATATATACCCATCAATACATTTGTAATACCGTCAGATAAAGAAGCTAACTTAATTACAAACAAGATGCCTTATTTATACTACTTACATCCTGTGTTAGAGCTTCTAATATACTTACAAAACCACACAACATTCCGTCGAAATGAGAATGACATAAGTTCTATATTTAATCCTTTGTTATCACTTTAATACACTTACAAAACCACACAACATTCCGTCGAAATGAGAATGACATAAGTTCTATATTTAATCCTTTTTTATCACTTTAATACACTTACAAAACCACACAACATTCCGTCGAAATGAGAATGACATAAGTTCTATATTTAATCCTTTGTTATCACTTTAATACACTTACAAAACCACACAACATTCCGTCGAAATGAGAATGACATAAGTTCTATATTTAATCCTTTGTTATCACTTTAATACACTTACAAAACCACACAACATTCCGTCGAAATGAGAATGACATAAGTTCTATATTTAATCTTTGTTATCACTTTAATACACTTACAAAACCACACAACATTCCGTCGAAATGAGAATGACATAAGTTCTATATTTAATCCTTTGTTATCACTTTAATACACTTACAAAACCACACAACATTCCGTCGAAATGAGAATGACATAAGTTCTATATTTAATCCTTTGTTATCACTTTAATACACTTACAAAACCACACAACATTCCGTCGAAATGAGAATGACATAAGTTCTATATTTAATCCTTTGTTATCACTTTAATACACTTACAAAACCACACAACATTCCGTCGAAATGAGAATGACATAAGTTCTATATTTAATCCTTTGTTATCACTTTAATACACTTACAAAACCACACAACATTCCGTCGAAATGAGAATGACATAAGTTCTATATTTAATCCTTTGTTATCACTTTAATACACTTACAAAACCACACAACATTCCATAGAAATGAAAATGACGTAATTTTTATATCTAATCCTGACGCCTTCATTCTGACAGAAATCTTCAGTGGAGACTGGATATAGACGGATCTCTGCCAAAGGATCTGGAAAGAAGAGGGGTACATATTAAAAAAAATGCTACTGTTAATTAGTTACCTGCTACATAAGATGTTGAACTGTTGACAGTGTCTATGTATATAAGCGTTTTTGATTTATATGGGGATATATTTAAGCATTTGAATGTTTTGATATGATCTGTATGTTTGATATAAAATGACAGAGCTTTAAAGGGGAAACGTGATGGGTGCCATTTATTGTCATTTAAATCGTACGTCGCCCTTGTTAGTTTATAAAGTGACTTTGTCGAGCAGATTTAGATATATTTAGATAATTATATTCATTTATATATTTCAGTTACTGGGAGATAAGGTGTTACCGGGATATTACTTTCGGGATGACGCGCTGATGGTGTACAATGCAATATTCAATTTTGTTGTCAAATACGTGAAATTATATTATGGTAAGGAACATTGATGTTATCAACTCAGTAACAGCCTGATGTCATCTGTTGGTTTGTTTGGAGCTTGTCTGTGTAATGTGTATTGGAACTAATTTGTGACTTTTAGGAGACTGCGATTATAAATATGGCGAGGTCATTCAACTTTGCATTGAGATAGACAGACCATGTGCTATCTTTGATAATAAACATATATTGACAGCGATCGCATGTGCCCTCTTAAACCTGAATGGCTCTTATTCTTTGGAAGCTTTTCTCCATCTTATCATCCTGACTAACAGGGACGGCTTGCCACTGCTCATCGGTCTTATCATCCTGACTAACAGGGACGGCTTGCCACTGCTCTTCGGTCTTATCATCCTGACCAACAGGGACGGCTTGCCACTGCTCTTCAGTCTTATCATCCTGACTAACAGGGACGGCTTGCCACTGTTCTTTAGTCTTATCATCCTGACTAACAGGGACGGCTTGCCACTGCTCTTTAGTCTTATCATCTTGACTAACAGGGATGGCTTGCCACTGTATTTCAGTCTTATCATCCTGACTAACAGGGACGGCTTGTCACTGTTCTTTAGTCTTATCATCCTGACTAACAGGGACGGCTTGCCACTGCTCTTCAGTCTCATCATCCTGACTAACAGGGACGGCTTGCCACTGTTCTTTAGTCTTATCATCCTGACTAACAGGGACGGCTTGCCACTGCTCTTCAGTCTCATCATCCTGACTAACAGGGACGGCTTGCCACTGTTCTTTAGTCTTATCATCCTGACTAACAGGGACGGCTTGCCACTGCTCTTCAGTCTCATCATCCTGACCAACAGGGACGGCTTGTCACTGTTCTTTAGTCTCATTATCCTGACTAACAGGGACGGCTTGCCACTGTTCTTCAGTCTTATCATCCTGACTAACAGGGACGGCTTGCCATTGTTCTTTAGTCTTATCATCCTGACTAACAGGGACGGCTTGCCACTGTTCTTTAGTCTTATCATCCTGACTAACAGGGACGGCTTGCCACTGTTCTTTAGTCTTATCATCCTGACTAACAGGGACGGCTTGCCACTGTTCTTCAGTCTCATCATCCTGACTAACAGGGACGGCTTGCCACTGTTCTTTAGTCTTATCATCCTGACTAACAGGGACGGCTTGCCACTGTTCTTCGGTCTTATCATCCTGACTAACAGGGACGGCTTGCCACTGTTCTTCAGTCTCATCATCCTGACTAACAGGGACGGCTTGCCACTTTTCTTCAGTCTTATCATCCTGACTAACAGGGGCAGCTTTTTACTTAACTGAGCGAAAACCTGATGACTAAACATTTCCGATCGTGATTGTTTTCTTTCTTAGTATCAACATCCCTGCTTCTCCTTCATTTTGCAGTTGATTTGGATATTAAGTGCTTTTCTTGAATATCATTACTTACGTGATCAACACGGGATTTCCCAAAGACTGCAGATTGAAGGAATAATAAAATAAGTTTTGCGGTTGCTATCATGATCCATAGAGAATTTTGTTATTCTTCGCATGACATAAATGTCGTTTTTGAATATGCTAATTAGAAAGTATTGTGGTTTGGACCCCCCTATCAGATTCCTCAGTGTGAAGAAGTTTTATTGCTTGGATTTGATATTGGTATCGTATGTACATCCCCTCAGAACACCTGATCCTGATTCTATTTTGTATTTCTTCAATAGTTTATATGGAAATCTTCCATTTATGCCTATTTCTCCCTAGTTGTATTGAACTATGTTTCTTTCACATCAGTATTTTCTCTTTGCTGATTGTCATTACAAAATCATTTATTTGGGAAATATTTATGATGAAAACATACTAGTAATGAAGACTGTTTTATGATGGTTATCTTTGTATCATTGAGAATTAGTCTGTATCCTTGTATTTGCTCATTAGTATTCCTAGTTGTTAGGATTGAGAATGATACCTCGGTTCTCACTTTGAGGCCATGGTATTAACATGGTATTGACCTATGTTTACATGGGAGATGTCGTCGATGAAGCAGAAGACACTTACACTTCCGGAACACCTGGTCTTATGCCCGTATTCATAAGTTGAACCTAGTTTAATCGATTTTGATTTCTGATTAACGGTTTATTGGCGCTTATGTATTCTGTGATTTTTTTGATTTTTTTTTTGGGGGGGGGGGGCGAGAAAAATATAATCAAATCAAATCCTATAACGTAAATTAATACATTTTCTTGTTCAATAATCTACTGTTATAAATGTTGTACTACGTATTTTGGGAAAATAATCGCATACATATACTGTTTATCTTGTTTTCTGTATGGTTACAGGTACAACAGCAAAGCTTGTATTCGACTCTGAGATTCAAGGCTGGGTATCGGAAATGGTATTGTCCAAGGAAAAAGGAGGCCTGGGAATGCTTGTAAGACAACTTATACCATTAGCACATATTTCTTTTGATGGTGTTATAATTTTAAAAACATAGTAGTGAAAGATAAAGTATATATCATCAATAATATTAACAGGTCCAAACGAGTAAATACAAATTGCAAACGACAACAATGCATTATTTAACAATTCCTTGATTGATATTACCAACAGATATTCTTGGTTTTTCGTTAGTTAACATAACTGACAATTATGTCATCTTGTTCCATGCAAACTGGTGATGAAACGTCTTCTTTGCAAAAAAGTTTAATCCTTATTTGAAGTGATGGATGTTAATTCCCGGCCGTTTTCTTAACAGGGCGTTCCAGGGAATGGAGCAATCACCACGATTGACCAGCTAGCCACAATTCTTACCAGTCACATTTACACATGTAGCGTTGCCCATGCTGCAGCCAATTTTCCTCAGTATGACCAGTACGGATATCCGCCAGCCTACCCGGCGTCAATGAGGGGAAAACCACCCACAGAAAAGGCACGTTCCACGTATTCATATGACCTAATGCCCCATACGTTTGCACTGTTTATTTACATGCGTGCGTGACATATATTGATAGCCTTTGCGATAGAGGGAATCATTTATGGATATTTGTTTAGGATATGAACGGTTATGACTTATTTATTTTTGATGTACTTTCTAACTGCATCTTTCTAGATGGTGATTTTCTAGTTTTCTAATTTCCTGAATATATACATACGTAATTATTTGTTTTTATGCATTCCTGTACATTCATCTTATTCAAATTTGGGAAGAATAATTCAAACTCTATTCAAATAACTTATTCTTTTGGGATTTTAATTACTTGTTCATCCTTCATTACGGTACATTGCTGTTACTTACAGAAGGCGCTGACGGAGACATCAGTTTTGGTAGCTCTCCCGGACAAAGCGACCACGCTCGACATGATGGTGGTCACTTACATCCTGAGCGAGAGGACCACTAATTGTCTGGGCAGCTACGAGGTACAATACGTGTATGACCCTCCAGCCATAGCCATCATTGACGAGTAAGTTATTTCGTATGTTTTTGGAATTGGAAGATGATCTTGCGAGCGTATGCGTGTTTTTATCGGACTGAATGCGTTATATATCTGAAAAAGGCATCATTGTCTTTGTGCTGCTAAAAAAATCAGAGAATACCGGAGCGTCAAGCAAACCATAATCCGATATCAAAATCGGTTAAACTAAGGGCAAAACATGAACAAAAGAAAGAAAGATAGAACTATGCAGTATTTTCACAACAGGCAGCCGTCATACAAGACATTATTTTATGTAAAGTAAATATAATAAACCGTAGAAGTGTTTCGTCATTGTGAGCGAAGGATACACTAACATATTTTAGTATTATTTTGATTTAGTGATACCTCGTTTCTAATTTCATTTGCTTAATTTTGATCGGATGAAATAAGATCCACGAAAATCACATGTATACATATTTGACCTTGTTTCATATTAGTGCCTTCTTTAAAATTAACAATACCAAGATACTGAAACAAAATTCGTGTGAGAAAAGTACATAACATATACCTCAGAGCGGTTCAGCAAGTGTCCTGTGTCAATCTTGTATACTTATTTATTTTACCATATTTTGAAACAATATTAAAAGGTCAGCTATGCTACTAGCTCTCTGTTCAAGCCATACATAACCAAAACCATTTATAGATTGAATAATTAAATGGTTAACAAGTTGACATTACCTAATCTAATTCTTTGTCTGTTTGAGAGATCATTTCCGAATGATTTAAAAAGAAAAACATAATTCCTAAATTCCAACTCTTTGACTTGGATGAAACCCAAATTTACATAGCCATTGTCGTCGATGAAGCAGAAGACCCTTACCCTTCTGGAACACCTGGTCTTATTCTGGTGTACGTTAATTAAGGTTCTCTTTCCTTTGTTCCTATTGTGCCCCTTGTTTAATCAGTTTTGAATTTGGAGAACGGCTTTGTTGACACTTTGGTATTACATGTGTGTATATTGTGTTATCATAGTGTTCTCTGGTTATAGTTTTTCAATGGATGTGATATTAAACTGTGAAACCATTTTACTTTCAGATTTAAAAGCGAACTTAAAATGATATCTCGTCACATCAAAGAACAGAACAAGACTAGAGATCCTCCGTATCCATGGTTAGACCCAGAGGAGATTCCAAATGCCATCAGCATTTAAAGGCTTTGTACGCCCAGGACATGAATCAACAGTTACAGAAAGTTACACAAATCGTGTATAATTTTGTTTTAACGAACATGTTACCTGAGCTAAAGGAGATATCTTCATGAATGCATGCTAAATTACGGGTTTCAACAAAACTTGATGACAAGTATTTACGATTACATGCAAGCATTGTCACAGTCTATGCGTATAAACTCTGGAGTGATGCTTCCTGTCTCGATTTTCATTCACTCAGTATCGCAAAAGCCAGTATGATTAAGATTTTGGACAAATGGAGTTTTACGAGGTTTAACTACGCTGTATACCAGTCTAGATGTATCTCCCCAACAATTACAGTGCAATGGATAATTTAATGTTCATTATTTTATTGAAAGTGTTCACCGAAATGTCAAAGTCGGTTTAATGCTGACATACATGTCTGTACACGTGCAATTCATTAGCAATATCGCTATCATCACGATACTTATCAGATATCAGGTTACCACACGAGTGTTTATCACGATAACCAGATATCAGGTTACAACACGAGTGTTTATCACGATAACCAGATATCAGGTTACAACACGAGTGTTTATCACGATAACCAGATATCAGGTTACAACACGAGTGTTTCATCACGATAACCAGATATCAGGTTACAACACGAGTGTTTATCACGATAACCAGATATCAGGTTACAACACGAGTGTTTCATCACGATAATCAGATATCAGGTTACAACACGAGTGTTTATCACGATAATCAGATATCAGGTTACAACACGAGTGTTTCATCACGATAATCAGATATCAAGTTACAACACGAGTGTTTATCACGATAATCAGATATCAGGTTACCACACGCGTGTTTCATCACGATAATTATCAGATATCAAGTTACAACACGAGTGTTTATCACGATAATCAGATATCAAGTTACAACACGAGTGTTTATCACGATAATCAGATATCAGGTTACCACACGCGTGTTTCATCACGATAATTATCAGATATCAAGTTACAACACGAGTGTTTATCACGATAACCAGATATCAGGTTTCCACACGAGTGTTTCATCACGATAATCAGATATCAAGTTACAACAGGAGTGTTTATCACGATAATCAGATATCAGGTTACTACACGCGTGTTTCATCACGATAATCAGATATCAAGTTACCACACGAGTGTTTCATCACGATAACCAGATATCAGATTACCTCACGAGTGTTTCATCACGATAATTATCAGATATCAGGTTACCACACGAATGCTTTTTGCGATAATCAGATATCAAGTTATCACACGCGTGTTTCATCACGATAATCAGATATCAGATTTCCACAAGAGTGTTCCATCACGATAATCAGATATCAAGTTACCACACGCGTGTTTCATCACGATAATCAGATATCAGGTTACCACACGAGTGTTTATCACGATAACCAGATATCAGGTTACAACACGAGTGTTTATCACGATAACCAGATATCAGGTTACAACACGAGTGTTTATCACGATAACCAGATATCAGGTTACAACACGAGTGTTTCATCACGATAACCAGATATCAGGTTACAACACGAGTGTTTATCACGATAACCAGATATCAGGTTACAACACGAGTGTTTCATCACGATAATCAGATATCAGGTTACAACACGAGTGTTTATCACGATAATCAGATATCAGGTTACCACACGAGTGTTTCATCACGATAATCAGATATCAAGTTACAACACGAGTGTTTATCACGATAATCAGATATCAGGTTACCACACGCGTGTTTCATCACGATAATTATCAGATATCAAGTTACAACACGAGTGTTTATCACGATAATCAGATATCAAGTTACAACACGAGTGTTTATCACGATAATCAGATATCAGGTTACCACACGCGTGTTTCATCACGATAATTATCAGATATCAAGTTACAACACGAGTGTTTATCACGATAACCAGATATCAGGTTTCCACACGAGTGTTTCATCACGATAATCAGATATCAAGTTACAACAGGAGTGTTTATCACGATAATCAGATATCAGGTTACCACACGCGTGTTTCATCACGATAATCAGAAATCAAGTTACCACACGAGTGTTTCATCACGATAACCAGATATCAGATTACCTCACGAGTGTTTCATCACGATAATTATCAGATATCAGGTTACCACACGAATGCTTTTTGCGATAATCAGATATCAAGTTATCACACGCGTGTTTCATCACGATAATCAGATATCAGATTTCCACAAGAGTGTTCCATCACGATAATCAGATATCAAGTTACCACACGCGTGTTTCATCACAATAATCAGATATCAGGTTACCACACGAGTGTTTCATCACGATAATCAGATATCAGGTTACCACACGAGTGTTTCATCACGATAACCAGATATCAGGTTACCACACGAGTGTTTCATCACGATAACCAGATATCAGGTTACCACACGAGTGTTTCATCACGATAATCAGATATCAGGTTTCCACACGAGTGTTTCATCACGATAATTATCAGATATCAGGTTACCACACGAGTGTTTCATCACGATAATCAAATATCAAGTTACCACACGAGTGTTTCATCACGATAACCAGATATCAGATTACCTCACGAGTGTTTCATCACGATAATTATCAGATATCAGGTTACCACACGAGTTTTTATCACGATAATCAGATATCAGATTACCTCACGAGTGTTTCATCACGATAATCAGATATCAGGTTACCACACGAGTGTTTCATCACGATAATCAGATATCAGGTTTCCACACGAGTGTTTCGTCAAGATAATCTTGCCATCATCTTTAAAACATTTGTTTGATGTATAAGTGTATGTAATTCACGTACATTTTTGTAATTATTTTATCACTTAACTTTATTTGCATGTTCTAGGATATTTTGAATATATATTTATGAACCAAACATACTGTGTTTTGTTTCTGATTGATTTGTCTTTGTCTTTTCCCCTTTTTAAAAAGGTGTTTATGTATTTATGTTCACTATGATGTTGATATCAGGTGGGTTATAGTTAACGATTTCTGAACTGGTTTAGAGACCTGTGTTAGAACGTTTTTAAAAAATACAGCTCATAGTTCAATCAACTATTAGTGATTCGGAACTTCAGAAAGGTAATCGATAGCCCCGTACATTATGTTAGGAAATGGCCTAACAAACAAAAAATCCCATAAAACCTTATCTCCTATTTTGCAATACTCGGAGGTGGCGAGAAAAGAATTGAAACATTTATACTCCTGCTCAACAATAGTACACTATGTACAGATAAAAAGTTTCATTCTTTTTCTGTACTGTTCTACATGTTATGGAACATAACTAAGAATCGTGTTTGTATTTTGAAGATGGTTAAACACATTAAATTCTTATAATTGGTTTACCTGCAAAAGTACAATGTAACACAGATGTGTTGTGTTGCCACTGGGAGCTAGAAACTTTCCCATGGCCTTAAACATACAGTAATTATATTACGTAAAAACGTATAAATAGTACCAAATGTATCAAGACTAAGTATGAAATACTTTCAATGTGTCAAGCCGTCTTCGTTATATTACGCATCTGTTACAAATTCAGTGAAATAGTTGTACAACACTATTGAAAGGGGAAAAAATAAACGATTCTTGTCACCTTTCTTTGAATTCTCACTTTGAAGTCATCACTATTACTAGGATTAAATATGGTGAATTATGCCGATGAAGCAAAAGCAGCTATTCAATCAGGAACACCTGGTCCTAAGAGCAAGCTTTGTCGGGATTGTCGTTAATATATCATATTATCCTTTTCTGGTACATGTAATATACTCAGTTGACGGACATGGGTATAAACTACATGGGAATGCCAACAGTCTGCTGGACTTTCCTCAAAACTCAACAAAAATATTGTCAACCAGGAATCTAATCATTCGTACTATCTCTTCTTCAGTATGTTCATTTTAGCTTTTGTTGTGCTTTTCACAAAGTATGTTCCAAGATAGCTCACAACCATATATTTGTATCATCGTCCGCTTTTTTTTTGGAAAGAAAGCTTTCATAACGAGACATCTAGGGTGTTCTTTCAGTTTTGTATGAAATATGGTTAGTGCACAGGGTGGGAAAATCAAATGTTTTGATCGAAAATAAAGCTTTTTTCTAGGAAGGGGTGCTAAAGATTGATTAAACGATCTTTCGAGATTTTCAAAATCCACATCCCGTTAATTCCACCCCTGGAGTTAACAGTGCCACAGTTAGGTTAAAGATTGAATAGTATTAAGAATGGTAGTGAGTAGTTTTGATAAAGGCTTGGTCGAGCAATTAGCAGAGCCAGCGATAAAATGTTGCTTATAAGGATCCTTGTGTAGTTTAGGTATCCAATAAAGACACGGTAGGTACTGTAAGCGTCTTGCTCATTAACCGGTATATTTAAAGATTGTATTAATGAAGCATGGTAAGATAGCATTCCCTCTTTCGAAAAACAGGGAAATGTGTAAGTAGGGGTACCTAGATTATCAAGCAGGTATAGTTGATTTTGCAAGCAATAAAAGTAATAGCGTTTGCAAACAATTATCAAGTTGTTAGATGCTTTCAGCCACATATTTATCATGTAGATAGTTGAGTGTTGTTCGAACATTGGGGTCAAGAAATATCGACCTTTGTTTAGTTTTCATTTTGAAACTGCATATTCTTTTCTGAATACAAGACCTGATAGACTTCACCTACTCTGAAAGTGAATCCAATTCAGCCAGGGGCGTAGCTGCCATGTAAGCACATAAGCCCGTGCTTGCACATCATTTTCCAAAGTATGTGTATTAAAGTCGAGCATAATTCAACTTATATTCTTAAAAGTCCAGTGATATTGTTACTCCCTTTCTTCGACTCACCAGATTAACATATTAGGCTGCAGAAAATGTGTTAGCTGAAAAATACTTCAAATTCAATTTTATTTCTTTCCGAATGCAATAGCATATAGGATTACAATACACATACGTATTAAATCATATATAATTGTGCAAGATGTCGGAGACCGCAGCCAACACAATTCAAATAATATTTATAATACAGCTCACTACGACAATATAGGTAATGGCTTTATCGTGAGAAAATTCGAATACAAATGAATACCGAACAACATCCAAACATAACAACAGTTTGAAACTACCTTCACTCAGGCCGACTTTTTTTATAAAATCATGTCATATTAGGTTTTAGTGATAGATATTAGCTGCTGACGAACACACTTATGGCACAGGGAAAGGAGAGGTGCAGGTTGATGAAGACTATGGGCAAGTTTTATGGTCGCCATCTTGGTTTCATGGGACATGTTCTGTATCTTCAGCTTTGAGTGATATGAAGATGGACGTTTTTGAGTATTCTGAATAGCTTCCTCCCTTGTTTTTATTGACAGTGAGAACTCGCTTCTCATTTATAGAACCTGATGTTTTCTTAGTTGTGACCAATATTTACATGGCAGTTGTCGTCGATGAAATAGAAGACGCTTACTCTTCTGGAACATCTGGTCTTATTCTCTTGTGCTTTTACAAGTGTCTCCATGTACATATTTCCTTTGTTTCATATTTTACCTCTAGTTTAATCGATTTTGAGTTCGGATTATGGTTTTTTTACGCTTTGGTACTCTCTGCTTTTTTTCAGTAAATCTGCATTAAATTTAATATACAAAACTGACCCTTTTATCATTCTAAGAGTAATAAAAGAAGGGCCAATTTTTACTGCATTTCAGTTCAAACAAAATGTCAGCAAATACAATTATTAATGAGCCCGGTTAAATATCTCCATAGGAAAGCATCACAGAAATTTAGGAAAATTCCTTTAACTTAAGATTTTCCCGTTAATTCTTTAATGCTTTTCTTTGGAGATTTTTAAGTTCAATAACTTTCGTGAAACTAGGCCTGTTTGAATTATACAAAATTATGCTTAAGAACACAAGCATGAGTTCTTACTTTCTGAGTCCTTCACAGAACATATATACTTCTAAACAGAGACATATGTATATCAGGATGGTTTTACATGTTAATGTCTCTGGTTTTACTTGCTGATGAGTTTATGACATAAGAAAGGTATGGATAATGATTTTGTTTCCATACATCATTGAAATAAAACATATCGTATTCCATTTTCGGATTAATAATTTGTATAATGATAGGCCAGACAATGATGATTTAAAGTCCAAAACAATGGCACCATTTGAAGTCCAAATTTGATTCCCCCCCCCCCCCGAAGTACCCCCTCTCCAAAATTGAAAACGTCGCGGGGCTTGCACATCAAAATACCTCCAGCTACGCCCCTGTCAGCATATTCCGATGGAGTCCATTGTCTTGCATAATCTTTCATCGAGTCCATAAGAATCTTGAAATGCACATTCCAATTGATGGATGGATTCTCTCGATACTTAGGACCATTCATGAAAAGCTCCTGTAGTTTTATGTTGGGGATAATATCCAGATAACCAGTTACTATGTGTCCAACTAGGTCAAAGCATTATTGAGATGAAGAACATGAACATGCTGAAGAAGGAGTAGAAATGAGTTCTCCGTTATAAAGGAGAATCTACATTAGTGACCATGTTTCGAAAGCTAAATAACAAATAGAATGTATTACTCGTTAAGCAATGAGGCTTGCTTCATGTCATTAATGAATTTTAATGTGACATGCATACTCGTGTTATATTATCTATATACTAAAACAGTAGCAGTGACTGAAGTGTGAAATCTGTCCTGTTGATACAGTTTCGACGAACCATAACTTAAAACAAAATCACGCAGGTGCGTGTGTATGATGAACTACATTGCGATGGCGAGAAATTGTTGGACAAATTGATTAACAATAGTTTCTCAAACATTTTCGAATTCAGAGCTTTTATTTCTCCATTTCATGTTATATGTATTGGAAGTCGTTTTACATGTCTATCTCGGCCCACGTAGCTTTTATTAGTAAGGTTACTTAGCCAATGTTATCATTAAGTGTTGCCAGTATTCTTTCATTTCACGAACACTTTTTTTATAATTTCTGATCCTCTTGGTATTGTTCATGTTATGTGTATATAATCTATTATATCTATAATATATTTAGTAAAAATCATTCGCTCGACAGACCATAAACATGCTTTGCGCTAGATGTTTATTTCAATCAAATCTATAGGAATCGCTCTTCTACACCTGAAATCGCCATTTTACAGAATTGCGATAACTTTCCAAGTAACCTTTTTTCTTAAGTAAAACGAGATTTGTTTTCTTCAAATGCATATTAATAGTACGCACACCTGTACAGCCTCTCGTCTATTAATAGTACGCCTACCTGCCCGGCCTCTCGTCTATTAATAGTAAGCAGACCTGCACAACATCTCGTCTATTAATAGACGAGGAGCCATACAGGTGTGCGTACTATTACTAGACGGACAGTTGCTCGGCCTCTCGTCTATTAATAGTACGCACACTCACACGACCTCTCGTCTATTAATAGTACGCACACTTACACGACCTCTCGTCTATTAATAGTAAGCACACCTGTACGGCCCCTCGTCTGTCAATAGTAAGCACACCTGCACGACCTCTCGTCTATTGATAGTACGCACAGCTGTACGGCTTCTCGTCTATTAATAGTAAGCACACCTGCACGACCTCTCGTCTATTAATAGTACGCACAGCTGTACGGCTTCTCGTCTATTAATAGTAAGCACACCTGCCCGGCATCTCGTCTATTAATAGTACGCACACCTGTATGGCCCCTCGTCTATTAATAGTACGCACACCTGCCCGGCCCCTCGTCTATTAATAGTACGCACACCTGCCCGGCCCCTCGTCTATTAATAGTACGCACACCTGTATGGCCCCTCGTCTATTAATAGTACGCACACCTGTATGGCCCCTCGTCTATTAATAGTACGCACACCTGCCCGGCCCCTCGTCTATTAATTCAAGGTTAATTTCCAATGAAAATGTTGCTGAAGCGCAAATGTGGTTTAATAATTGTTAAAAATTCAAACAACAACGACTTTCCCAATAACCCCTCCTGTGATTTTGCACAAAGCAAGCAGAAATAACCTAACAAAATAATGTAATAAGAAGGAATATGAAAAATACCCTGTTCGCAATGGGGTACAAACTAGCGACCCTTAGGTCTTTAGGTGGACACTCTACCGCTTTACTAAGGGAACTTTTCATTAGGTAAAGCTAGTAAGGCAACATGCATTTTCAATATCTAAACAAATATTGAAATATAAAAATACGACAGTTACGACATCTCAATTTAGGGACGCCAAAATATCCACTGTCGAGAAGTCGTTGCCCGTTGTACAGGTACAAAGTGTACAATAAAGCGCTGATAATACTAACCACACAACAAAAAGGTACAGTCAAGGCCAGGAGATCCACTCAAGTCGGACTGTTATCTTTATTGTCAGTGTCTGCTTTAAACTTGTTTATTTAACAATACATGTACACAGACAATATACCTAACTTACAACACCTACAATAACACGTTAGATGAGCATGATACAATACAAACATATTACAAGAGCAAATAATCTAAAAATCATGACTAAAACCAAAAAAATGTAACAATTTCGAAAATTGTTAAAATTGTCCAAAAAATGTAACAATTATTCCAAAAATTGTATTAAATTTTTTACATTTTTCGAAATTGTTAACTTTTTATTTTTAGTCATGATTTTCAGATCATTTGCTCTAGTAATAAGTTTGTAATAAATGTTCGTTGCATCAGATGCCTCCGATCTCTACATTGTACCAGACGCTGAAATACGTCTATATTTCGCGTAATTCGTCAATATAGTTTATATACAATTGTATACCAGGTATATCTCAGGTGTGATGGAATTCATGAAAGTATAATGCGACCACATGATGAATTTTTACTGTGTGTATTGACAGTTCTGTAGAGACTGTCTCGCCACATAACAACCCAGAGGCGTGTCCTTGCTAATCAGCATATGTAATGGTAGGGGTTGGGCTTCCTGGCTGACTGTTACAGGGCCGTGTATACTACTCGCCGTACTACTACACATCCATAGTATGTCTGTCTCGGTCTGGAGTTGTTTGTGTTTCGTTTTCTAAGGAAAGAGGTAAGTGTTTTGATATAGAAGTGTTACAGTACTGAGGAATCTTACCCTATTCTCAATAGGCACTCTATCGGATGTCTACATCAGACTGACATTTGCTTAATGCACTGCCGGTAATCAACATATAATATCATAACTTGTTTACTTGGCATGTTGTCTCGCGTACCGATGTTATGACCTAGCTGGGGTGTTGGGTAATTATTTTTGCAACGGAATGCAAGAAAATGCATGCCACTCTTACCATGTTCAATTAATCGACCGGTCATTCTTTCATTCATTGATTCATTCATTCATTAATTCATTCATGTTGAACATATACATATATGTATGTATTCATACCGACATGTATTTTAATATGGTAATATATATTTATTTGACAACTGATCCATTCGAATGTTCCATTAATAAACACGTGTACTGAGATGCTGTGATTGGTCAAATGGTGGGAACACATTTCTATAATACTACGCTATTTAATAAACCACCAGATATATTTACTATACCACCAGATATATTTACTAAACCACCAGATATATTTACTATACCACCAGATATATTTACTTTTGTTTAAAATGAATCTGAACTGGCTATTGTCTATTATTTTGACTGCATTTAAAGATATTTCATTTATGAATTGTAAATGATATATTTTATCTTAAATTCGTGCCAATGTCTCAATATCATTAAGTCCCGGGCAATATAGACATTCCTGCAGGATGTAAGACATACATTGTCGATCAGAAGGCTATGATAAGCCGAACCCTCATTTTCCCGAGAATTTAATGCTATTAACTTTGTGAACGATATACGTATCTGTAAGGTATTCTGATGTTTGTACAAAGTTCAGTCATGCGGTTTATTAACTTGGTATAAATTCACGCCCGTCGACCAGGCAGAAGATACGTGACGGCCAGATCAGGGAGGAACTAATTAACAGGTGGTATTTGGTTGGGACATTCAGCGTCTGATTGTACAATAACGAAATTCTAGATTAACATTCGACACATGTGAACATCAAGTATGGCTTTCTGTTCACAGCCATATGCTATCGCATCTTCATTGAATGCTTGAACCATTGTCATCAGGATCTCGAGAATTAGTAATAAAAGGGGTACAAAAGTGCAATACCTATACCGTTCCATTTCCCAATATGTGTATTTTTTCCCTGCACTTCTCTTGTTCAACCCTGACACCTGCATATACAAATATATATACATGACAGTAAGCTTTGTTTACTCAGAGAAAATGACACAACAAGGGATTGGCGGAATATGGCTCATCGGAGTCGATGGCCGAATATTTATTTTACCTCATTTATAGGGAATTGAACACATTTTAATATTGCATTTTTAATGAGTAAAGGTGCGGCCTATAAATAAAGCGCCTACACCTATAAATAAATCGTGAACTACAAAATGTGCTGCGAGCCGGCTGCCCCAACCTGAATCAGGGAGGTAGGTTTACCCAATGCTCAGACCAGCTAGCCAGGTGTTGTCTCACCATGAGGCATAACACTTAACATAATTACATGTGAATACTCTTAACAAAATTACATTCAAAACATTTCGACATATTCAATAAATAAGGGAGAGGTGGGAGGGTTCAACAAGATTTTTTCCAATATATGTAAGCAAATCAACTTCTTTCGATTGTATTGATGATAATGTCAAGATGGCGGTCAGCTAGAAATTTGATACGGCTACTGCGGGGTTCAACTGCTGACACCAGGGGTCGGAGATCACGTGATGTATTCTCGACCAATGAAATTGTACCCCACAATGAAAAGGCGGGAAATATAAAATTAATTGATACGTTTGTGAAAAAAGTTGTCTATTGCTAGACTTATTATTTTTTCCCTGCACTTCTCTTGTTCAACCCTGACACCTGCATATACAAATATATATACATGACAGTAAGCTTTGTTTACTCAGAGAAAATGACACAACAAGGGATTGGCGGAATATGGCTCATCGGAGTCGATGGCCGAATATTTATTTTACCTCATTTATAGGGAATTGAACACATTTTAATATTGCATTTTTAATGAGTAAAGGTGCGGCCTATAAATAAAGCGCCACAAGACATCATAAAAGAGAAACGTTATGATGACGCCGCCACCCTTGCTGGCCATGTTATCTCAAAGACCATTATTTCAACATATAACTGATAATGATAAAATTAAAAGAAGAATTCGAAAAAAACAATTATTACATAAACATAAGAGGCAATAATGTCTAGCAGTCTTTCGTAACAGGATATTGTAATAGCAACATAATAACAAAAACAAAAAATATTATGCACCTCTGTCGTTTACCATGAGGTGTTACAAAAAGTATGGGATAATAAACAAAATGTAAGAACAATATGTCATCTACATACCCTTGTTACAAGTCAAAAGAAACACAAGTAAACTTTGTACATGAAATATAAGTGAAACGGATAAAAGTTCGTAATGAGCGATGTCGTAAAAGTCTTGAACATGTAACTCGCTCAAATGGAGGGGCGTACCGCCACCTCCTGCCTACACAAACCGTTTTTAATTATCATGTAAAACCACAGATATCAGATACAATGTAAGTCATGCGATAATGTAGTCATAATTCCATTGATATTGAGTTCGAAATGTGGGCGTACCGCCACTGTTCCATGAAGAATCTCAATTATGTCCTGTAGCAAATATATATACAGTGTATCTACTTAGTTCTAAATCATTTAAGATTGGAAAGGAGGGCGTACCGCCACAATTCCAACTTGTAAATTCAAAGTTAAAACAGTGTGATCTCTTATTACAGGAAATTGAATTAAAACCGAAGACAAAATAACACAGGCAAAACTATCCAAGACACATGTACATATACAAATGTAGCTCGGGGAGGGAGTTAGGGAGTCACTTCTGACAAGGCAGGGGTGCGGATATATTTTTTAAAGGCATCAGTTTTCCAGCGCCCTAAAGTGCGTAGTTGAGAGTCCGAAAAATTGCATGTGGAACTAGCATGACTGGCCCCACCAATGCGAAAGGAGTGACCTTTGTATCTGGATGCATCAAGCCCACAGGCTAAAAGACAGTCATGCACAAACGATTCAAACCTCTTTCGTGAAAGGGGTTTTGCATTTTCGTCTAAGAACAGACAACCCCCAGATGCACCCCGTTGTTTAAGATATGTATGGAGAGCCTGTACAGGACAAAAAGGATGTTCCCGTAAAGCTACGATGGGGATAGTGTGTGGCTTCTGGCTAATGTTGTGTTTGAAGTTGCGAAAAACTAAAAACACTTTTTCTGCCTGCTCGTTGTTCATTTGAAAAGAAACGTCATCTAATTGCATGACTTTCTCAGTTTGTGCCCTTGTAAACGCCAGTAACTCACCTATCCGAGCAAGTGCATAGAATGCTGTGGTAAATACAGCCCGGAACATTATGTTGTCATACAAGCATGTTACCATGTGCGGTAAACACGTGCACAAACGATGCAGAATTGGTTGTGTAATGGGTAAGCGAGTATCAAATGAGGGAGCAAGGCGTGCCACCCCTTGAACTGCTTTGCGAACTAAGAAAACTTTTGTTGGATCATAAAGATTATTTACCTTGTGTATATATGCTAGGGCTGAGAGCTGTGATAAGATTGTGCTATGGGCTTTGCCCTCTTTGTAAGCATGTGCCACGTAAAGGGCTATGATTGTATATGGAACAGGAAGCTGTAACGGAATGCCTAAGTACTGCATACAAAATTCTGAAATACTTTGAAGGGATTTATTGTACAACTTTCGTGAAGCTGGTGTTAAAGATGCATGGACCAAGTTGGTTAACGTTGGAACAAGGCTGTTGGACACAGATGGGTTGGTACTTTGGTTGGAAATCTGTCCGCCGAGGGCAACAGTGTCTTGAACCGCTCTACCTGTGAACGAGACAAAGCATCAGCCAATATGTTCTTTGAACCTGGTATATGAGCTGCCCGCACTAAAATATTGTGGTTTAAACAAGTCAGAACCAGCACCCTAATCAATGTCATAATTTGGGGGTCACGAGAAGTCTGGTTATTTAAAATAGATACTAGCGCCAAGTTATCAGTAAATAACCGAATAGCTTTCTGAGTGAATTGTGGGGCCCATACCACTAAAGCTACTACAATAGGGTAAAGTTCTAAGATGGTGATGTGTGGTGTCACTTTGTCCCCTTCGAGATTCCAAATACCATTGAACCAGGCTCTACCAAACACAGCCCCATAGCCAATTGTGGACGACGCATCTGTATACAAACTCAGAGTGTCAGATGTTAACCACACATCAGATAGGAAAAAGCTCTTGCCATTGAAATGTTCTAAAAATCCACCCCACATTTGTAAATCTGCTCGACTACCCTTATTGAGACGGATTTTATGACCCGGTTTTGTAACACCTTTTGTCAAGTCGAATAGACGGCGCAAGAAGGGGCGACCTGGCTGTACCACAGTCGTGGCAAATTGAAGTTTCCCAATGACCGATTAAAGTTCTTTGAGAGTTACTTTCTTTCTGCTCCGAAACTCCATACATAAAGCCCTACAATCATCTAATTTGTCGACCGGTAGTCTAGCTTCCTGCAATAGTGTATCTAATGTAATACCTAGGAAGGGCATGACTGGATTTGGACAAAATGTCTTATCTGGAGCAAGGGGTACCCCTATCTCTGCACATAGTTTCATGAAACTTTGGAGACTATCTAAGCATTGGGAATAAGAGGGTTCAATAAACAAAAAATCATCCAAAACATGAACTATGGCTGATGCTTTGCAGTGGTGATATGCTGCCCATTCTAAGGCTGTACTAAACTCTTCAAAAATTCTACAACTTTCAGCAAGCCCCATGGGAAGACACTTATCGTAATAGAACTTATCTTGCCATTTAAAACCCAACAAGTGTCTTTGACTGGGGTGAATTGGAATTATGCGAAACGCCGACTCTATATCAGTTTTTGCCAAAAAAGATGTGGGTAACTGTTTAATGAATGAAATAGCATCCTGTATAGTATGGTATTGTACTGATGCATATTTGTCTGGTATGCCGTCATTAACAGAACCCCCACTTGGATAACTGAGGTGGTGAATCAAACGAAACTGACCTTCAACTTTTTTGGGAACCACCCCCAAGGGGCTGATATGAATATTAGAAAAGGGGGGATCTTCAAATGGGCCTGCAATTCTGCTTGCCTCTAATTCTTTGGTCAATTTTTTACCCACCACCTCAGGCATCTCAATTGCAGACTTCAAATTATTACAAGTGGTTCCCATGGGACTGCCTTCAAAGTGAATCTTAAAACCGTGTGTAAAGCCATCAATCAAAAAGCATGCTTTATCCCTATCGTACTCCTCAAGCACCTGAGCCAATTTTTTGGCATTAATAGGGGTGATTATATCTCGGATGTTGTGGTCCGAAACCACTTCCTCGTGGAAAGAACCGTGGCTGGTTGGAGTTGTGCTGTCGCGGTCGAAAATTGGGTCGAAACCGCGGAGGCATCTGTTGACGGGACTGAGCCATGATAGGACATTGCCCTATAGAATGCTTCGCGCCACAAATGCCGCATTTGTGAGAAAAGCGACAACCAGCACAATGGTCGCCACGCGCAAATTTGTGGCAAATACCTGATTTCGAAGGGGTAGCTAACGTTCCAGAAGAAGGACGACGCGATAGAGCTTCATTCCATAATTCAAGGTGAAGCATGTCCCAACGCAGGGATGTTGGCGAATTTGCACGCAGACGACGAAAATTTGTATCGTAATAACGCCAGTCGGCTGGTTTGGATGCCAAATTACGCACAATGGCCTGGTACTTGAGGAGTTGGGGGTAGCCTGATGGATTAGTTTCACAAAACACCGCAATAAATATTGAAAAATTTGTGGTCCATTCTTCAATGGTCAAAGTCTTGTTTGTTATTTTTGGTACCCATTGGATACTGGTCCCCCCGATGTCGTCAGAAGACACTACCATTTGCATGTTGTCCTGTTGTTTGTCTGTGATCGAACCTATGTCCACAAACTTTCCTGTTAGGATTTGGAGCTTGACTTTGGGGTCAACGAGATCCACCAGTGGGGTGGTAAGCTGTGAACCAGCTGAGATTGAAGTTTGCTCTGGAGGCATTAACGGCTGACCAGCTATTGTTGCTGCTGACATAATGAGTGTGTCAGACCCACCTATGGAGTCCTCCAACGTGATAGGATGTGACGGACTGTCACTTGATGCCTGTGAGGTGACAGGTGTCTCTCGAGCCACACTACTTTGCTGTGTCTCTGTTGTGGGAAGATTTGGTCCCTGTTGTGCCTCAGCATAACCTGGTTTGAAAGCCTCTTTTAGGAGTTCATGGAGCCTGTCTTCTGAAATCATTGCTGTGCCAGAAGCTGTGGCCACCGACTCAGTTGTGCGTGGTTGTTTCTGCCCCTGTGGCTCCGGAGCGTGCGCATTGTTAATCGCAGCCTTCCTTTTCCTTGGTGGCATCTAGGAAAAACAAACAAATGACCAGCAGAATTGTGCTTTTTACTGGCATAATGCCAAACTTTCATGTACCAATAAAATTATACCAAAAGACCTTACTGTCAGTGGTATAGAACCGTATTTTATATCAATATATAAAATGGAACATAAATATACTATAACAATAAAAGATACACCAGTTAACTATATTAATGCCGGCCATAGGCTGGGCAGAAAGCAGAAAAATATAAGGGCGTACCGCCACAGTTCCATATTTCATCATATCTTAAGTTATATTATAATTGACAGATACATCATTGTGTTTATTAAATGCCGGCCATCAGCTGGGCAAAAATTTTTTTTTTTTTTTTTTATTTTATTTTATTTTATTTTTTCATGTAATGTATGTTGAGCCAGAGGCTCAGGAGCGAGCAACTCCAAACGGGAACACAAGCAACTCTGAGTTTACACCTCTGCCGGAGCAGAATATGGCGTATATGCCGAAGCAAGGCCCTGAGAAGCGGTGCACATGACAAAAGCTCTTCACATAGTTACTTTAAAATTATTAAAAATAAATGTATCAATGGATGTCTCCACAATAATTATCTTGACAAATAATTCCTTATTTCATATATTTTATTTATTTTTTATTTTTTTTTTTTTATTCCATTCCATAGTTTGACATTATTGTGAAATCAGTCAATGAGAAAATAGAATTAGGTAATCATGCTCCTTCATACCCACACATCAGTAGTAAATGGGAGACAACTCGAACAGACAAGTATAGCCTGTCGCGGGCGTTATGTCTATAAACTGAGAGCGAAAAGAACACAACTCTTAATGGATCGGAAATATGGTTTTTGATCCCGAAGGTGGACGCCGTCTGTGTGTAGTATAGAAGTTACATCCCATATCGACCGCCGATGGTCCCACAAAATCGTCCGAGGATCACACAAATGCTGTGATAGTAGCGTATTAACTTGCGATACTCGATTATTATAGACTTGAACTGAAACATCTCCCTTATGAGCTCGCGTCGATGCCCGGTAAAACAACTTGCAGACCGCAACTGTTTTTACTCCACATGCTTGTAACAGCCATTGTACGAATGTACACAACTCATAAACAACCTTCTCCGGGTCAGCTGAAGGGCTGCTCAAATCATTGCCACCGCATTGTAAACAAACGACCTCAAAGTGTGAATCATAATATCGACGGGAAAACTCTCTTTTTATCCGATTAATACTACCGCCAGGAAGCCCGTGTAACTTAACTTCGTCGTGTTGAAGGCCTAAATTGGCACGAGCAGGCAATTCATCCGCGTATTGTGAAAGCCGAGCTATAAAGCTATGACCCAAAACCAACACTTTCTTACTTGGCGCCGCGGTACTGTCAGACATGGTTGAGTGAAAACGCGTGGTGACGTATCAGATGTAAACAAACATTGAAATAGTAACAAAAACACTCACCACAAATCTCGGTAGGATTGTCCCGTACTAACAACTGTTTTCAACAAGATTTTTTCCAATATATGTAAGCAAATCAACTTCTTTCGATTGTATTGATGATAATGTCAAGATGGCGGTCAGCTAGAAATTTGATACGGCTACTGCGGGGTTCAACTGCTGACACCAGGGGTCGGAGATCACGTGATGTATTCTCGACCAATGAAATTGTACCCCACAATGAAAAGGCGGGAAATATAAAATTAATTGATACGTTTGTGAAAAAAGTTGTCTATTGCTAGACTTATTATTTTATGAGCAATGACCTGCTTTTGAGACGGCGGACATTTTATTCCTTTTGGAAAGTATCCCTGAACAGTCTGTGTTTATTTGAAATATATGTGGTTATTCATGCATTCGACCTACTTTCCCAATGAATTTCACTTTTCAAGCATATGTAGTTATCACATGACGGAAGCTACGAATAAAGCGTAACTAAAATGATGGGACATGGAAAACTAAAATATCCGTTTTGTTTTATTATTCTGTCTGATAACTCATTTTTGGCTTTACCAAGATAATATACATGCAACATCATGTTAATGTGTTTTACGTACTCGTTCATCTTCAAAATAAGTACATTTTTACTTTTACGTCTCCGTGTGTAGAATTTTGCATTGTCTATATTGGAAGTCATGCTTGCACTCGTGGATGTATCAGTTAGTTAATGACATCTACACTTAATGATAAAGTGGAAGACGGTTTCCCTTTCGGAACATGTGGGCTAATTCTCTTGTAACTTTTCAATTGTTTCTGTGTTTATCTTTTCTTTGTTAATATTTTACCCCTAGTTATTGTCAATTTTGAGTTAGGATTATGGTTATAGTGACGCTTCGGTATTCTCTACTTCTTTTCTTTTAGTTTGTTTTGTTTATTTTTTGTTTTGTTTTACGTACACTGTACTACATTGTATTAACAGCCAGGGTCATTTAAGGCCGTGCCGGGTTTTAGAGGTGGAGGAAAGCCGGAGTACCCGGAGAAAAATCACCGACCTACGGTCAGTACCTGGCAACTGCCCCGCGTGAGTTTCGAACTTGCAACCCAGAGATGGAGAGCTAGTGGTTGAATGTCGTGACACCTTAATCTTTTAGAAAAAAATAGCGTTTAGAATCATTCATCACGTCGTTCGTTACGGTAGGATGCAAAATAGAAAACAAACTTTTACCGGATTAGATTATCCATGTGATGGTGTAGAAGAGAGGACATTTTAAATGGGCATGGACGTGAGTAAACCTTAATTGTTTGTAAAAGTGAGTATGGAAGTGAGAAAATATTTGATTTAAACATATTTTATTTGCCTTTAACAAACAAATGACAAGACAAAAAGGATCGGGCACAAGTTCTTATAACTTATTAAGCCCTCTCCTAACATAATTTACAATATACATCAGTTATAGCTGCTAATATACATTTCTAATGATTTTTGTATGTACATTAAAACCTCACTCTCTCAAACTCGTGGGGACCCAATCAATAGCTCGAGGAATAAACGGCACCCAAGCAATCCGAGGCTAGTTGAATATTGTATGAACTCGATTGGGACCAAACGAACTGTTCAACAAATGAGGGGCATTCGAGCCAACCGGGTTTGAGCAAGTGGGGTTCCACTGTATATTTACAGTATATATTTAAATCAATTAGAGTTAATACAATAGTTTGTTGACAGTTGTTTCCCACTACCTAGTTTCAAGAGCAGTTACCTGGTATTTTACCAACATATATTAAATTTTCGAACATAATTGTAATAGTATATTCATGATTAAAAACGGTTTGTGTCTTTGATGTATTTACAAACATAATTGAAAGTTTGTTTGTTTTGATCTATAGTTAAATCTTGATTTCCCCAAAGAAGAGTATTTATATCTGTTATCAGGATCTCTGGTAGATTAATGTTTCTCAGGTTTCTTGACAGGTCATTTCTTGCAGCCAAATACAATGGACATGAGTAAAGATAATGATGTACATTTTCTATATCTCCACATGAACAGTAAGGGTTATTAGTAAGGTTAACCCTGAAAAGGTCATTTTGTAAACTGCTACAATAGTTTCGCAACCTGGTGTGTAGAATTATAAGTTTTCTATCTCCAATTGTTAAGTATTTTTGGACAGTGATAACATCATGTTTAAGACTATTTTTAAATGCATCAAGAGAGTGAGTTAACTTTGAAGTGGGATGTAGGGAGTTCCATAGTGACACAGTTGAAGGTATAAAAGATTTTCTTAGTAATTCTGTTCTACATCGGGGGATAGTGAAATCTTCCTTATTACGGGTAGCATATGCAGATGTTTCAGAACGTACGTTTGGTAAGAGTTTAGACAAGTAATTTGGTGCCATATCATTCTTTATTTTGAAAAGGGTGGATAATTTATTTTGTTTTCGACGTTCAGATAGGAGTTCCCATCCAGTCTCGAAGTAAATTGACTCTCTTGATGCATATAACGGTAAGCCAGTTACTATTCGACCTGCTCGTAGCTGAACTTTCTCAAGTTTTTCTGAATCCTGATGGGAACACCCATCCCAGACTATCGAGGCATATTCTAACAGAGGTCGGATATATGTTTTGTACATAATTGATAAAGAATATCTGGAAACTACATACTTGAGTTTTTTTAACAATGATAGTTTGTTATAAGCCGACTTGGTGATACAATCGGTATGGTATGACCAGCTGCCATCGCCAGAGAAATTGAGACCTAAATGCTTATGGTGTTGGACAAAAGGCAAAGTAATATTTTGAAACTCAATATCAGGTAAAATATTATTACGTTTCTTAGAGAAAAAGATAGCATTTGTTTTTCCTGCATTAAACATCATTAACCATTTCTTTGACCAATTATCCAGAACAGACAAGTCATGATTTATAACAGTCTCAATTTCACCAGTGGTTTCAGATGATTTACTCAGTGATGTATCATCGGCAAATAGTCTACTTATACTTATCATATTTTCAGCAACATCATTCACATATATCAAGAATAAAAGAGGGCCCAGGACAGATCCTTGGGGCACACCTGCCGTTAACATTAATGGACTTGATTCGCTGGATCTGTGAACAACCTTCTGTTTCCTGTTTGACAAATAGCTTTTTAACCAATTTAAAATATTACCCTTTATACCATATTTTTCTAGTTTGTACAATAATCCCCGGTGCCAAACCCTGTCGAATGCTTTTGATAGATCACAAAATACAATACAACTGTTTTGTTGGCTGTCCAAAGCTGAGACAATACTATGATATATTTCTACTAATTGGAATATAGTTGAATGACCTGGCAAGAAACCTGATTGATATTTGTAGAATAAGTTGTTGGTATGCAAATAGTTATAAATATTCTTGAAAACTAAACGTTCAAACACCTTGCTAACACAACTAAGCAGAGATATTGGTCTATAATTTGATACCAAGCTAGGATTATCTTTTTTAAATAAAGGCACAACATTTGCTAATTTCCAAGTGCTTGGGAAGCTGTTTTCAGAAATAGATCTGTTAAAGAGAATACACAAAGGTTTGCTAACAGAAGAAGCTGTATATTTTAACATTCTATTGCTGATTAAATCTGGGCCAACAGCTTTATTTATGTCAAGGGTTTTTAAAATGTCTTCAACTTCAGACTGATCAATATGGATGTCTGTTAGTGAGAATGGTAATTGTGGAGGAGGATGTAATATGGTGTCTGGTTCTTCTAAAGTAGATACTGAAACAAAGAATCTATTTAATGCATTTACCTTGTCAGAATCAGAATATGAGGTTAATGTACTGCCATCAATATTTGTGGATTGTAATGGAGGAATATCTGATGACAATGATTTACGGGAAATTAACTGTTTGTACAATTTCCAGTAAAGTTTTTGATTGCTAATTGATGCCTTATTAATTTTTTCTTCTATATTATTATAAAAATTTGAGATAGCATGTTTTTTCATATTACAAACCTTGTTCCTTGCTGCTTTGTACTTGTTATATAGACTTACGTTTTTGGTAGCATGAGCTTTACGCCTTAATTTATCTCTAAGACGAATTTGGCCTCGTAATGCTGAATCAAACCAGGGTTTGTCCTTCGGATGAATGGTAATATTTTTATGAGGTATACATTGTTTAATAATTTGCATGAGATGGTCAGTGAATATATTACAGGCTTCATCAACATTTTCTGGACTGTTAATTATGAAATCCCAATCGACATCTGTAATTTTGTTATTTAACTCAGCATAATTTGCCTTATCATATAGCCATATAGTACGTTGAAATGATGTGGATTTACATGTAAATTGTACAGGAATGGATGTATAAGTAGCTCTATGGTCACTAAGGTATTGTTCAACACTGATAACTCCACTTTCACTGGTAGAAAAAGCAGGACTAACCAATATAGGATCAATGAGAGTAGAAGATGTTGGAGTGACCCTGGTTGGATCTTTAATTAAATTTGTTAAATCATAAGATGCACATATAGTAACAAGAGGATTTGACAATGTTGCGACAGTCAGATCGCAGTTAAGATCACCTACAATCACAATATTTTCATTATTTTCAAGTGATTTTTCTATTGACCATTCAAAGTCGCTCCAAAAACTAAGTGGTGCATTTGGTGGTCGGTATACATTACACAGTAAAATATTACGAGTAGGCGTATCAATTTCAACCCAGATTACCTCGAGGTTATGGTGTTCAAGGTCTGAACGTCGTTTTGTCTTAATTGTATCGGATATATAAATCATAACACCACCTCCGAAGCTATTTCTGTCAGATCTATAGATTTGGTTGAAACCACTTAATTGTAGATCATCATTTGCAATTGAAGTATCCAAATGTGTCTCTGTGAAACACAAAATATCATAGTCAGAAACTAATGCAAACAAGTCGTCAAGTTTGTTTCTAATACTGCGAATATTAAGATGCAAGACGTCTAAAGATTTTCCAATGAGAGAAGTATCCGGAGAATTTGATAATTCAGGGCCAGGGTTTGTTTCAACATCACCTGCTATGATTAATAGAAGAGATAAGATAGTACTACATAAATTGATATTGTAAATCAGTATACAAAGTTTAGGGACTATTACGTGAGTTTGATAGATCAGTAACCTAATATTCCTGAGGATCAAGTTTATCAAATTTATGTGAATAAAGGACACTTTCGTGTTGGTGTGACAGACCAGGTAATACATACCAATAGCCACCCTATATTGTGATATGGAATTACCCATTGTCTAGGATTGTCAACAAGAACATATATAATGAGTGGTAGGGTGGTATTGGATGAACATTGATATAGTAAAGGGTTAAATGGGAAACAACTGTCAACATTGTATTAAATTCATAAAAGAAATTCATATGGAACAAAAAATTGTGTAAACAAAATAGTAACTAGAACAAATTAAGAACTCAAAAATATCTTGTGTGCACAATTATACAGTGAACAAAAAATAGAAAATTACATATTATTTTAGGAAAACAAGTTGTGAGGAATAATCATGATTTGTTTTTACCACATGCACTTTCAAAAACGTTCAGACGATTAAATGTTTAATCAATAAAAAACAGAAATACTGCATTACCTACATGTGTAAGTGACATTTTGTCCACACATTCATGCTGGAAGATACATGCAAGTAGTAGTTTATAAGCTTATGATATAATAAAGTATGCAACATATGAAAAATTTGTTATGGGACACCAAAAAACATACATGCAGTGTATAACAGTTTTTGTTGAGAAAAAATAAGAGTGTTTACATGGGATGGATTTGCATGGATAAAAGACTTGTATTACATAATTATAAGACCAGTGGATTATTTGGAGATCAGTTTCATGAAACAACAATGTGACATACTCATTCTTGTTGTGTCTTCTTCTGTTGTATAGTTATGTTCCCATATGCATCACTGTACATGATCACATGCTTCACTTCTACAGGAAGTTTACACAGGAAGTGACCATCTGAACCATCTGAGTCACTTGGAAGCTTATCCCTTTTCATAGATAGCAAGCAAGAGTTAAGCTCTAAAATGATCATGAGCTAGCTGTGACCTGGCAGTTTGATTATTACAAAGTAGATCCACTATGATATTCTTCTTTAGGGCATTACATCTGCATAGGATTATTGAATCATAACTAGAGGACTTGATAGATGTGCACTACAGATTCATGAAAAATTTACAATGAGTTTGTAATTATCCTATAAGCAAGGGACTTGGAGATATCTTACCTTTATACATACATGCTATACTTGTATTATCAGGCATATTACAGTTTACTTGATACAATGATTTACAAGGCATATTTACCTCTGTGTTACTTATCATGTCAGCTATATTAAGTATCATTATTATTCAATATTTCTGTTTCCACATTTTAAGAAAAAAAAAAAAAAGAAAAAAATTCTAAGAGGGATATACATGTATCTACAAAGTCCACGATTAAAAGTTCATCAGCTTTGCACGTAAGTAAATGCTGCCTGTAGGCTGTACATAGTAGAAGTTCAGTCGGTATTTCGGACACGGTTTAAATGATTAGTTGATAGTAAGTCTTAAGTCCAGCAGGAATGCAGTACACTGCTTCAAATTATTTGACATTTCACTTACTAGTTTAATTTACTACTGATTTCTTTACCCACACAGTTTGATGATTACTCCATCCATTTCACTTTGGGAATTCACACGCAGAATTTCATTATTTTTCAGTTTCATGAAGATAACACCGTCTCTAGTCCAAGTGTCAGTACATCGTCCATCAATTCTCATTTGTCGTGCCTGTTTAGCCCATGATGCCCTAGCTTTTGTCAGATCCTCATTTATGAAAATTTTCCTGCATCCTTCAACAATTTTGGTTGTGTCCAATCCCTTCAAATTCTTCTTCTTCTTCATGATTTCTACTTTCAAATTATGGGAGATGAACTTGGCAATTATAGGCCTGGTTTCACCCCTCCGCTTGGGACCTACCCGGTGGCTACGCCCTAGCCCAAACTCTGGAATTTTGGCTCCAATCTCCCTAGCTACATCCAAAACAATGTTGTCTGTACTTTCTTGGTCATTTTCGGGAATTCCAAATAATCGTATGCCATTTCTTCTACCATACATTTCAAGGTCGTCAACTTTAATTTCCAGGTCACTTATTTTCTTGTCTCTCAATTCAATTTCTTTCTGTAATTCATCTATTCTGTTGTTCAATTTGACATTGACAGCTTCAGCAAATATTTCAACAACTTTAGGGTTCTGTAATGCTGTTATTATACTTTCAACAAGGTCAGTATCTGTGTGTGTTGGATTTCTGGCAGCCATATTGAATACACTGTTGTCAATGTCAGAACAATCAATGAACTCAAGTTCAGAGTCTGAGTCACTATTATTATTTACAGAAACACTTACATGTGACTTTTGCCTTTTTGGTTCTTGTTTGGCACTGGTATTACTGGTGTTACTGCCTCTATTTTTCCTTTTGGTAGGTTTACTTTTCCTCCTGGGCATGACACTGTACACTGAACACTGAGAATCTTCAAAACAGCTCAATTCAATCTGTTGTAATCATGGTATTATTCCACTAAAAATGTCATTTTTTTTATACTAGGTTGATTCACCAATGCATGTGGATGTATACTGTCCAATTATTTCCTTTGCACCATCTTGAATTACACTTGTGCACACAAAAATGTGGAGAGGCCTACCACATAGGTTTGGTCTGGTCAGCAGCCATTTTTTTTTTTTTTTTTTTTTTTTTTTTTTAAGTGAAGGTGGAAGTGAGGGAACATTTAGTGGAGATGGAAGTGAGGGAACATTTAGTGGAGGTGGAAGTGAGGGAACATTTAGTGGAGATGGAAGTGAGGGAACATTTAGTGGAGGTGGAAGTGAGGAAACATTTAGTGGAGGTGGAAGTGAGGGAACATTAAATGGAAGTGGAAGTGAGGGAACATTTAGTGGAGGTGGAAGTGAGGGAACATTTAGTGGAGGTGGAAGTGAGGGAACATTAAACGGAAGTGGAAGTGAGGGAACATTTAGTGGAGGTGGAAGTGAGGTAACATTTAGTGGAGGTGGAAGTGAGGGAACATTTAGTGGAGGTGGAAGTGAGGTAACATTTAGTGGAGGTGGAAGTGAGGGAACATTTAGTGGAGGTGGAAGTGAGGGAACATTTAGTGGAGGTGAAAGTGAGGGAACATTTAGTGGAGATGGAAGTGAGGTAAAATTTAGTGGAGGTGGAAGTGAGGGAACATTTAGTGGAGGTGGAAGTGAAGGAACATTTAGTGGAGGTGGAAGTGAGGGAACATTTAGTGGAGGTGGAAATGAGGGAACATTTAGTGGAGATGGAAGTGAGGGAACATTTAGTGGAGGTGGAAGTGAGGGAACATTTAGTGGAGGTGGAAGTGAGGAAACACTTAGTGGAGGTGGAAGTGAAGGAACATTTAGTGGAGGTGGAAGTGAGGGAACATTTAGTGGAGGTGGAAGTGAGGGAACATTTAGTGGAGTTGGAAGTGAGGAACATTTAGTGGAGGTGGAAATGAGGGAACATTTAGTGGAGGTGGAAGAGAGGGAACATTTAGTGGAGGTGGAAGTGAGGGAACATTTAGTGGAGGTGGAAGTGAAGGAACATTTAGTGGAGGTGGAAGTGAGGGAACATTTAGTGGAGGTGGAAGTGAGGGAACATTTAGTGGAGTTGGAAGTGAGGTAACATTTAGTGGAGGTGGAAGTGAAGGAACATTTAGTGGAGGTGGAAGTGAGGGACCATTTAGTGGAGGTGGAAGTGAGGTAACATTTAGTGGAGGTGGAAGTGAGGTAACATTTAGTGGAGGTGGAAGTGAGGGAACATTTAGTGGAGTTGGAAGTGAGGTAACATTTAGTGGAGGTGGAAGTGAGGGAACATTTAGTGGAGATGGAAGTGAGGGAACATTTAGTGGAGGTGGAAGTGAGGTAACATTTAGTGGAGGTGGAAGTGAGGGAACATTTAGTGGAGGTGGAAGTGAGGGAACATTTAGTGGAGGTGGAAGTGAGGGAACATTAAGTGGAGGTGGAAGTGAGGTAAAATTTAGTGGAGGTGGAAGTGAGGGAACATTTAGTGGAGGTGGAAGTGAAGGAACATTTAGTGGAGGTGGAAGTGAAGGAACATTCAGTGGAGGTGGAAGTGAGGGAACATTTAGTGGAGGTGGAAGTGAGGGAACATTTAGTGGAGGTGGAAGTGAGAAAACATTAAGTGAAGGTGGAAGTGAGGGAACATTTAGTGGAGATGGAAGTGAGGGAACATTTAGTGGAGGTGGAAGTGAGGGAACATTTAGTGGAGATGGAAGTGAGGGAACATTTAGTGGAGGTGGAAGTGAGGAAACATTTAGTGGAGGTGGAAGTGAGGGAACATTAAATGGAAGTGGAAGTGAGGGAACATTTAGTGGAGGTGGAAGTGAGGGAACATTTAGTGGAGGTGGAAGTGAGGGAACATTAAACGGAAGTGGAAGTGAGGGAACATTTAGTGGAGGTGGAAGTGAGGGAACATTTAGTGGAGATGGAAGTGAAGGAACATTTAGTGGAGCTGGAAGTGAGGGAACATTAAATGGAAGTGGAAGTGAGGGAACATTTAGTGGAGGTGGAAGTGAGGAAACACTTAGTGGAGGTGGAAGTGAGGAAACATTTAGTGGAGGTGGAAGTGAAGGAACATTCAGTGGAGGTGGAAGTGAGGGAACATTTAGTGGAGGTGGAAGTGAGGGAACATTTAGTGGAGGTGGAAGTGAAGGAACATTTAGTGGAGGTGGAAGTGAGGGAACATTAAATGGAAGTGGAAGTGAGGGAACATTTAGTGGAGGTGGAAGTGAGGGAACATTTAGTGGAGATGGAAGTGAGGGAACATTTAGTGGAGCTGGAAGTGAGGGAACATTAAATGGAAGTGGAAGTGAGGGAACATTTAGTGGAGGTGGAAGTGAGGAAACACTTAGTGGAGGTGGAAGTGAGGAAACATTTAGTGGAGGTGGAAGTGAGGGAACATTTAGTGGAGGTGGAAGTGAGGAAACACTTAGTGGAGGTGAAAGAGAGGGAACATTTAGTGGAGGTGGAAGTGAGAAAACATTAAGTGAAGGTGGAAGTGAGGGAACATTTAGTGGAGGTGGAAGTGAGGGAACATTTAGTGGAGGTGGAAGTGAGGGAACATTTAGTGGAGGTGGAAGTGAGGGAACATTTAGTGGAGGTGGAAGTGAGGAAACATTTAGTGGAGGTGGAAATGAGGGAACATTTAGTGGAGATGGAAGTGAGGGAACATTTAGTGGAGGTGGAAGTGAGGGAACATTTAGTGGAGGTGGAAGTGAGGTAACATTTAGTGGAGGTGGAAGTGAGGGAACATTTAGTGGAGGTGGAAGTGAAGGAACATTTAGTGGAGGTGGAAGTGAGGGAACATTTAGTGGAGGTGGAAGTGAGGGAACATTTAGTGGAGGTGGAAGTGAGGGAACATTTAGTGGAGGTGGAAGTGAGGGAACATTTAGTGGAGTTGGAAGTGAGGTAACATTTAGTGGAGGTGGAAGTGAGGGAACATTTAGTGGAGTTGGAAGTGAGGTAACATTTAGTGGAGGTGGAAGTGAGGGAACATTTAGTGGAGGTGGAAGTGAGGGAACATTTAGTGGAGGTGGAAGTGAGGGAACATTTAGTGGAGGTGGAAGTGAGGTAACATTTAGTGGAGGTGGAAGTGAGGGAACATTTAGTGGAGGTGAAAGTGAGGGAACATTTAGTGGAGGTGGAAATGAGGGAACATTTAGTGGAGATGGAAGTGAGGGAACATTTAGTGGAGGTGGAAGTGATGGAACATTTAGTGGAGGTGGAAGTGAGGGATCATTTAGTGGAGGTGGAAATGAGGGAACATTTAATGGAGGTGGAAGTGAGGGAACATTTAGTGGAGGTGGAAGTGGGGGAACATTTTGTGGAGGTGGAAGTCAGGGAACATTTAGTGGAGGTGGAAGTGAGGGAACATTTAGTGGAGGTGGAAGTGAGGGAACATTTAGTGGAGGTGGAAGTGAGAAAACTGTAGTGGTTGTAGGGGTGAGCAAACTAAGGCGGGTATTGAGTGAGGAAACCTTCAGTGGTTATGGGAATGACGAAATATGGGATTTGGGATATTTGAGTCAGATAATCAACGGTGGGTTTGAGAGAAATACGTTTCCTTAGCTTTTCATCTTTTTTTTCTTGGGGTTTCGAAAATCTCACCTTACACATGTCTGATTATCAAATCTCATTAATGCAAATACAGGTTCCCAAAGCTAATTTAGATCAAAATTGTCGTACAGTTATTCGTACAGTACGGCAACTGTAAAAACAAAGACACCTATAGCCTTTCCGATTTGTTTAACTGCCGACATGTTATTTGTTCATTTCCTACCAAGTTTTAATATTTTTGGTTCCAAGTACAATGTGCCCCCTATTGTCCTCGACACTGCTATGACTGTTACCAGTGGTTAACGTCTGACACTCCATGCCAGGCAACATTGATTTTATGCTGGTACAAAACAGAGCTCTAAATTGTTACTTGCTCATTCATCGTCCTTTGTAGTCAAAAGTTGTAAATTTATTTGTCAAGCAATAAATGGTTTGCCGGACACCTTAACTTAACCCTTTCGTAATATTTATTTTTATTACATCGAAATCAATAACCTCTAGGAACCCCTGAAAACTGTGATAAACCAGGATTTGAGAACATTTGAACGGGTGGGAAAATACATTAGTGAATACCGAAGCGAAGCGTTAACAAAATCACAATCAGAACTCAAAATCAAAATATGCCTTACCGTATTATGTGCCCGAGTGTCAGTTTGTTAACCATAAGGCGGGGGTTGCCCTAATAGTGTATTTGTGGACGGACAGTAAAGACAGCTAAGGGTCATCATCGCAAATAACGGCACATGGAGGCTTTACCTGAGTTTCACAAGTGTCAACTTAACCATACATATCGAGAAAGTGTCAACTTAACCATACATATCGAGAAAGTGTCAACTTAACCATACAAATCCAGAAAGTGTCAACTTAATCATACGTATCGAGAAAGTGTCAACTTAACCATACAAATCCAGAAAGTGTCAACTTAACCATACAAATCCAGAAAGTGTCAACTTAACCATACAAATCCAGAAAGTGTCAACTTAATCATACGTATCGAGAAAGTGTCAACTTAACCATACAAATCCAGAAAGTGTCAACTTAACCATACAAATCCAGAAAGTGTCAACTTAACCATACAAATCCAGAAAGTGTCAACTTAGTCATACATAACCAGAAAGTATCAACTTTATCATAGACATCCAGAAAGTGTCAACTTAACCATACATATCCAGAAAGTGTTAACTTAACCAAACATATCCAGAAAGTGTCAACTTAATCATACATAACCAGAAAGTATCAACTTTATCATAGACACCCAGAAAGTGTCAACTTAACCATACATAACCAGAAAGTATCAACTTTATCATAGACACCCAGAAAGTGTCAACTTAACCATACATATCCAGAAAGTGTTAACTTAACCAAACATATCCAGAAAGTGTCCACTCAACCATACATATCCAGGGAGCTAGTATTTAGAGGGTGAATAAACGCAACTTTGAAAGTGCATCATGTGACGCTGTATAAAAAGAGAAGCGTATACACATTCCTATACCCAGGTAATAAGAGGAGACAGATAACAAAATAAGGTATATAAATAACACCTACCGAGCCATAGGTGGCACGCACCCGAGGAGGAACCTTTAACTGCACCAGTCCGGAAACATTTCAGGTGTTGTTTGGGTGTAATTTCAGGTGTTGTTTGGGTATAATTTCAGGTGTTGTTTGGGTATAATTTCAGGTGTTGTTTGGGTATAATTTCAGGTGTTGTTTGGCTATAATTTCAGGTGTTGTTTGACTATAATTTACTAAAAGGTAACTAATATGCTTGCTTTAAGATTGTTTTTGTTAAAAACATAATTTTTTGCTAATTTTTTAATCTTCCTAATATTTTATGTACAAATCTGACTTAAATGTTTAAAATATTACGTTTGTCAGTTGTTTGCTACTTTTGGTCAGGTAGGAATTTAAGTTCTAAGTGAGACTGTAACGTGGAGCTAATACACGTGTGTCTGTCGACAGCCTAGTCTGTTTACATTATAAATATCACATGCCATCGACATTAACTGTAGGCTTTTATGAAATAACTTACTAAATATAAACTTGAGTAGGAACGCCAACAACACGTGGCCAAGTAGAGGAGATTATCAGAAATACTGTGAAAATTATATCAGAGAAAACCAAGCCACCATTGTGTTTTTATTTTGCAGTTAGGCCTCCTGTTCTATCCATATTTCTACTTCAACAGATGAATGTAACACAGATATAGCCATTCTCTGCTTCTATTTAGTAACAGATACAGTATTTCTCAGATTATGTTTCCTAGTGTAGACACTTAAACTTAACCATATACATGCCTCTAGATCATATATTTTATACATTGCCTCACCTTACTGCTCACAATACATGTGTTACCTATCGTGTGGATGGACTTTTAATGTTATGTAATTTAGCATCAGTGATTAGTTATACGATACATGTGATGATTTCAATTTTCCGATCGTGAACCTTCCATTTCTTGATTGTAACATCCTTGCTTCTCCAACCTATGGTGTTTACAAGTCACAGTTGATTCGATATTCTAGGGCTTGCTCTAAATATCGTGATATTCATGATCGATGTCGACTGCTGACAAACAAACTAACAACACAAGGATTTGGGAGATGAAGGTTGATCAAAACTATTGGCAAGTTTTATGGTCGCCATCTTTGTCTCATTGAGAGATTTCCTGTATCTTTAAGTTATATGAAGATGGACCTTTTTAGTATACTCATTAGTATGTTTAATTGTTGTGATTGATAATGATACTCGTTTCACGTTTTGATATCTTGATTTTACTTGGATGTGCATGGCGAAGTCGTCGATGAAACAGAAGATGCTTACTCTTCCAGAACACCTGGTCTTATTCTCCTGAACTTTTACAAGGGTCTCTTTCCTTTGTTCATATTTTGCCCCTGGTGTAATCGATTTTGAGTTCGGATTATGATTTTGTTAATGCTTCGGTATTCTCTTATTTTTTTTCGATAAAACAGTTTCCTGAATCAACTGCCTGTCATGACACCAGTTAAAAAGAAATGGAGAGTTATTTTACCTTGCCAAATATGAAATCTTTCTGTATGCACTATGTCTCCCTTGTAAAACTGATACTGTTTTGAAGAATCTCTTACCCAAGCGTAAACATGTTTGTCACCGTGCCAAGTTATCATTATGCTGTACCTCTGACCAATATAAAAATCATTCCAATTTCACACATGGATAATCTCATATTTTATAAATAACAGCTACGAGCTAATCAATGCACGCTTATATATTAATGATGGTGTGAAGTCCCTTGGGCTTCATACCTTACCAGGAATACAAGTATAAACAAATAAATGTCAAGGACTTCGGGTATTCTCTGGATGTCAACAGTGCTACCTATTCATCAACAATAGAACTATGTTGTTGATTCACGTGGGAATTACATACGTTTTATATATACAGTAGCTTTTATCAGACGGTAAATCACGACACTTAGTATTGCTAACACATAGCCTCATTCTACAGTTAAGTGTTAACAATACATCAATAGATTGCCAACTCAGTTTGCTATCAGTACAATCGGCAGTAATTTTTTTTTTGTTAACATTGAGAATTGATTCGGTCTGTTATTATCGTGTGTGTCTGTAATATGTTTACGCTAGACATCACTTGATGGTAACAGCAAATTACCAGCAAAATAACAGCAAAATACCAGCTATCAGTACGGGGCATATCGATTATTAAGGATGTAGCCTTGTATATTATATAACTTGTAAAGGCAGTCCTTCTTCCTATATTACGACGTTAGAGTATATACAGATATTCAAAAAAAAATTCTATTTATTTCAAACTCAATTACTTCAAGTTATCAATAGAATAAAGCTTTTAATGTGATTCTTCTTTTCACTGTATAAATGGTAACAAGTCATTTGGTTGCTATGATCGGTTGACACAATAATGTATATCAATATTTTTAACAAAGCTTTGGATTAAAGCAACAATAATTGTAAACTTTACTAAGTCTCAAATTCAGAAATCATATTGCAAAATTTACACTTTCTCTTAAGTAACTAAGGCCCGTAACTAAGGCCCGTAACTAAGGTCCGTAACTAAGGCCCGTTACTAACTCCTAGATTAACGTATGTCACACACGCGTTTGTCTGGGAGCAAACATTACATGGATATGGCGCAGCATGAGAAGCGACTATAGCTGTAAAGACCGTAAACAAGGCAAGCTAGAGGGACATTCACCGAAAGTTATAGGGCTCATGGTTAGATATACCTGAAATAAAGTATTATTATAACGTCTTATTATTGATTCAATATTGGCAATCGATATGAGAAAGATATTTTTGTTTAAGTACCAAGTACTAAGTTAATTCCGAATATAAACTTGAAGTTGGATACATCTCTGATACATTATTGATACCCCGCTTCGTCCTCTGCTTGCTTAAATGTAATACAACTGCTTGCAAGGAATTGCGATAACCATTTATATTAAACATGAAACTAGTTTATTTTAAGATTGTTAGTAAAAGGTGAGACAGGTGTGACATCTGTATGAAAGGGAAAACAATGTGTAAATCTTTGCAGACGTAGATTTGTTTTCTTATACACCTGGGTTGTCTTTTTTGGGACTATGCTCCCAATTCGACTAAACAGCAGCCTTAAAATGCTAAGTTTTATTTTCGTAAATGAGTCCAAATTAATCGAAGTTGACAGTATGGCCACGCAAATCTCTTCATCTTTGAAATCTTCCTACTGTGCGCCTCAGAAACCTTCAATGTTATCATAAACTAGCAAATTTGGCAAAAAAACTTAAACTCACCGATTTCGCCAGCATCCATGTTTGATGACCGTAATAATTAACTCGTTCATTAACTACATTTCTTAATTTTCAAGCTTTTGATTTATATATATCTATATTTTAATCTATACTTACAACCTGAATTGTGTAACTTCAAAAAAGTGTAATATTCCAAACTGCATCAGTTAAATACTCATTCAGAGCTAAAAGTTTTCCGTTCGCTGCGAAATTGTAATGGAACGCCCAAGAGTAATGCATACCGCTACAATAGAACAGGATATCAAATGTATGATCCTCAGTGGAAGCATGTTCTCCTCCCCTCTCTTTACTGGCAACTGGTGTCCGTGATCCAGTCTATGGGGGCCTTGTGCTTGAACTTTGTGTAGCTTTAGAGGCATTTTGAACTTTTTGTACTTTTCGAGGGCAATCACATTTAAAAGAGGAGTATACGTAGTGTGGCATATTTTGATTGTTCAGAGGATTACGGTCGCCTTCGATTTCGCGCAGAGGAGGGGGTACCCTTTCCTCTTTAGCTGAATGGTACACCATAGGAATACTGCGGAGACTTGGATTGCGGGTTCGTTCACCATTGGAATATATTGTATATATTTTGTACTTTTTATATGTTGTATATAATATGTGCATTATAACCATCAGTGCATACTGTGTAAGATTTGACCTCTTGTTACGCACGTATACGTGTGGCGTGAGTGTAAATAAAAATCTTGAAAGCACGCTACTACTCTTCCTGCTCAAATAAGATAACAATCCCACAAAGCCAGAAAACGCTGGTTTAGTACCAGTACACACCATACAAAACTGCTTCAGATAAAAAACAAACAATTAACGTAAGCTGAATAGTTTAAACTTCAAAATTGTAATGCTTTAACAAAAATATGAACATCATCAACGGTAATTGTTTCTATATTTTTACTAGCATGGCCTACACAACCCATACGGTTTGGGTAACCACGGGAGACAAGAAGAATGCTGGGACAGATGCCAATGTATCCGTACGTTTCCACAGTGGAGACGGCAACACGAGCACTGACGTCATCACACTGGATAACTTCTTCAGGAATGACTTTGAAAGGGGACGGAAAGATTCGTTCTCGGTAACTGCCAGCGTTCTCGACACTATTGACCACATCGAGTTGTGGCGAGATTCGGCCGGATTTTACGACGAGTGGCATTTAGACACAGTCGAGGTTTTGTGTAGAAAGTCTGGGCGTAAATACATTTTCCCCTTCTATCGATGGATCAAAGCGGATTATCATTATCGCATACGTCACCTTGATACGTCACTTCCGTCTGACTCGGATCCATTCAAAGATCAACGCGAAATGGAACTTGTTGAGATGAAAAAATTGTATGAAATAGAAGCACAATCACCTGGGCTTCCTGGACAGGTAGATTATAAATTACTCTTCCTTTTCTTTAAAATTCAGTATCTACATGAAAATCGACATCGTATTTGATTTCAATCGCAACATCTAGGGGAAATTTCCGGTCATCTTTGCAAATCTACTCACTTAAATACATGTATAGATGGTCACTTTATGTAAACGTCGTGTTCCAAAATGGCTCCGCCAATGGCCACACCGAAGAATAAATAATTGAAGAGTTAATAAAGTCCGAGGACTTTCGAACTATGTCGTGATTCACATCTTGGCTTTCAGGCGCATGCATTCCAGTGGGTAGTTTTCCGATGATTACCAAAAGTTTCCCCGAAATGTTGCGATTGGTTTGATTTGTCATTATTTGGCAATTGTTAATCGATGAACTCATGTTAGTGTCATATTAACCGCCGTATTTCCGTAAAATTACCATTGAAGTAAATCGCCTTACAAAATGTCAACAACAACAAAATGTGCAGCTTCCCATTGTCCATACAGGATGCTTTAACAGTCACGAGTATTCAGATCTAGAATTATTACCGTATATGTAACTTTCAAGTCCTATTTGATGTACAATTTATGTATGTATCATTGTGTACTTGGCTTTTTTTTCAGGTAAAAAGTCTACCGCCCGATGAGAATTTCTCTGACGATTACAAGGTATGTTCTGTTTACAGACTTGTCAGTTCTATGGCAGACCTAGTCAGTTCTATGGCAGACCTTGTCAGTTCTATGGCAGACCTTGTCAGTTCTATGGCAGACCTTGCCAGTTCTATGGCAGACCTTGTCAGTTCTATGGCAGACCTTGTCAGACCTGTCAAAAAATCAGCACTATGATCTAGTCATAAACGTGATGAAAATACTGAAAACTCCCCAAATACACACATAATACCGGATCAATGATGGTGTTGTCGTTGCCCTTTGCAACACCCACTGCAGTCAATATTGTCTTCATCTTCAGAATAATGTCAAACATAGGATGGTTCTGCTGCAATCAAGGTTACAATGAAGAAGACATTAATGAATTGTATTTAGTTAAAAACGTAAGAGGTTGCTAGATTTGATCAATGGGACGCTATAGATGGAGAGAAAATGCATGTTTATCTATTAACCGATAGTTAACCAATTGTATATAAAAAAGAATTTGTCCCTATAATTACGATGATGATGATGTTGATGATGATGACGAGGACGACGACGACGATGATGATGATGATGACGACGACGACGACGACGATGACGATGATGATGATGATGATGATGATGATGATGATGATGATCCCATCCTTATAAGAATGGAAATATATTGGCCTGATACGAACTATATCTCATTTGTTCTTGTAGGATTTTCTAAATGTGTGTTGATAGGAATGAATTGCTGAGTATTACACAACATACACCTTTATTGACAAAGCTTAAGTGCCACTTACTTAAACGTTAAGAAATTTCTAAAAAGATTTTATGAGTGGCGAATTTTATATTATGATAGGATTCTTTGTATTCAGAAATAAGACCATTATTTATTTACCTGTATGATTGATTGGGATATATACCTGTCTCTGCGGTGATACTTAATGAAGACGTGTTTTAACTTTAGTGGGATATACAAGCAAAGAAAATTAGCCTGAAGCTAACATCAAAGATACAGGAATATTTCACCGGTGAATGGAACAACCTTGAGGATCTGAAAAATGTGTACACACAAGAGAGTCTATTTCTACCAAGCGTAAGTCTTCCCTAAACTTGTTCATATAAGTGATAATTTGATTAAATTTCTGATTTAGAATGACATAACATTTCCATAATTTCACGTCGGAAAGTAAAAACAAAACATTTCTGAAGCAACGACAAAGGTATAATTGCAACAAGTATCACCTGACAGTTACTCCGGTTATATTCCATCTTCTGGAAATAACCTATGAAGATCGAGTGTGACGTAATTTTGTGATGTGTTTGTGTTTCCCCCTGCAGGGCTACTTCCGAACAAAAAACAAATCAAAGGCAAGGTGCAGCAAGGAGAAGCGCCTCTGTGTATGCATACATGCCTTACCATTTAGGAGCTTTGCTCGGGGGGGGGGGACGCATTCGGCGCCCGAGAGCTACACACAGCTCGTATTGAAAATAAAAACCATGTCAATGCTTATATTATATAGTTTTTGTAAGAAACACAAATCGCAAAGTTCCTCGTTCTTGTGCAGCAATGCAGTATCTGGTATGACGTCATTCGTATTTTAGAGTGCAGCTCACTGGCAGGAGGATGAATATTTCGGAAGCCAGAGGCTGACTAAGGTGAACCACTCCATGATACGTCTCTGTACGGTCGTCCCACCGAAGTAAGTGACTACATCAGAAGTATTCCTTACGTTCCAAGATACAGCATATCGTTTAGATATATGGTAGCTGACAAATCTTGCTAATCTGCTTTCTGAAATGTTGAAAAAGTTTTTAATATAAGACATATCTATATGCGCATTTTCCATATTTCAGCGTTCGAATATCGTATCTGTACATACAGTCCCTAGTTAACATCATAGTTAGACAAATGGTTTTTGTTATATCTCAAGAATATTTCACATACAGAGGAACCTTAAGATTATGTATTGTTTGTTTTCTGTGTCAGCTTGGCAGTGACTGATGTCATGGTGAACCATATCATAGAAGGCCTAACCTTGAAGCAAGCAATGGATGCGAAGCGTCTCTTCTACATTGACTACAAGATCCTGGAAGACATTCCCTGTTCTGGAGGCAGACTGGTAGATACACGTGTCAGATATTTAGAATAATGATTGAAGCAATAAACTCCACCTACAGACATAACTCTATCGAACCCACAAATTCAGCATTTGTCGTCTGGTGGAACTTCAGGCATCCACTCTTACCATACTTCTAGACTAACTGGTTATACTGTAGGAATACTACCACATGTACAAATAACTGGTTATACTGAAGGAATACTACCACATGTACAAATAACTGGTAATACTTCAGGAATACTACCACATGTACAAATAACTGGTAATACTGCCTGGTAATACTACAGGAATACTACCACATGTACAAATAACTGGTTATACTACGGGAATACTACCACATGTACAAATAACTGGTTATACTGCAGGAATACTACCACATGTACAAATAACTGGTAATGCTTCAGGAATACTACCACATGTACAAATAACTGGTAATACTACAGGAATACTACCACATGTACAAATAACTGGTAATACTTCAGGAATACTACCACATGTACAAATAACTGGTAATACTTCAGGAATACTACCACATGTACAAATAACTGGTAATACTACAGGAATACTACCACATGTACAAATAACTGGTAATACTGCAGGAATACTCCCACATGTACAAATAACTGGTAATACTGCAGTAATACTACCACATGTACAAATAACTGGTTATACTACAGGAAAACTACCACATGTACAAATAACTGGTTATACTGCAGGAATACTACCACATTTACAAATAACTTGTTATACTGCAGGAATACTACCACATGTACAAATAACTGGTTATACTACAGGAAAACTACCACATGTACAAATAACTGGTTATACTACAGGAAAACTACCACATGTACAAATAACTGGTTATACTACAGGAAAACTACCACATGTACAAATAACTGGTTATACTACAGGAAAACTACCACATGTACAAATAACTGGTAATGCTTCCACATGTACAAATAACTGGTAATACTACAGGAATACTACCACATGTACAAATAACTGGTAATACTGCAGGAATACTACCACATGTACAAATAACTGGTTATACTACAGGAATACTACCACATGTACAAATAACTGGTTATACTGCAGGAATACTACCACATGTACAAATAACTGGTTATACTACAGGAATACTACCACATGTACAAATAACTGGTTATACTACAGGAATACTACCACATGTACAAATAACTGGTTATACTACAGGAATACTACCACATGTTCAAATAACTGGTAATACTTCAGGAATACTACCACATGTACAAATAACTGGTAATACTTCAGGAATACTACCACATGTACAAATAACTGGTAATACTACAGGAATACTACCACATGTACAAATAACTGGTAATACTTCAGGAATACTACCACATGTACAAATAACTGGTAATACTTCAGGAATACTACCACATGTACAAATAACTGGTAATACTACAGGAATACTACCACATGTACAAATAACTGGTAATACTTCAGGAATACTACCTCATGTACAAATAACTGGTAATACTACAGGAATACTACCACATGTACAAATAACTGGTAATACTTCAGGAATACTACCACATGTACAAATAACTGGTTATACTACAGGAATACTACCACATGTACAAATAACTGGTAATACTTCAGGAATACTACCACATGTACAAATAACTGGTAATACTTCAGGAATACTACCACATGTACAAATAACTGGTAATACTTCAGGAATACTACCACATGTACAAATAACTGGTAATACTACAGGAATACTACCACATGTACAAATAACTGGTAATACTTCAGGAATACTACCACATGTACAAATAACTGGTAATACTACAGGAATACTACCACATGTACAAATAACTGGTTATACTACAAGAATACTACCACATGTACAAATAACTGGTAATACTTCAGGAATACTACCACATGTACAAATAACTGGTTATACTACAGGAATACTACCACATGTACAAATAACTGGTTATACTACAGGAATACTACCACATGTACAAATAACTGGTTATACTGCAGGAATACTACCACATGTACAAATAACTGGTTATACTGCAGGAAAACAACCACATATACAAGCACTAACACAGCTAAAAACCAAACACAAACTATTTCCAGACTTGAAACTGTAATTACACATTTTCCAATTATCCCAGCTTTGTAAAATATTCTTGAATAGATAATGACCGATATTTAACTGCAATAAAGCTCTTTTGGCAAACTTTAATCACGCTGGTGAAATTTAACTGCCATGAAGCTTCGTTGGTAAAACTTAATCACGCTAAACTAAAAGTGTCCTTATTAGTTGCGTGATATGAACATTTTTTAAATGCTGAAGTGGTCCTTTGAATTTCATATGGAGCTGTAATTTCTTTTTAATAATACTGTGCTATGATTTACTACTTTTCGGACATTTAATTTGAAAGGCAATTTTCAATACTTTATGACCCTAACGAGCGGTTAATCTGTTCCCTGTCCTTCTATCAATGGGCCGTCTGTTATGTACAATAACTCCAGCAACTTTGACGTTATAAAAGCGAGAGTTAAATGTTTCACACACGTTCATATACGATTACGGCAATTCGCTATTTTCTTGCTTTAAAACTTAGAAAATAACCCATCTATTCTACTTTGAATGTGAACGTATTGAAAAGAAATTATTAAAGCACAACTGCTCAGTAAAATGCTGTTATTTTGCAGATCTGTGCTCCCATTGCGTTGTTTTTTGTCAACAAAGATCAGAAGTTGATGCCAGTTGCCATACAGCTTAGACAGACACCGGGTCAGGACAATCCAGTAAGACAACTCACTGATTACATTATAAATAAACTCAATGGCAGACAACTCAATGACAGAAACAACTCAATGACAGAAACAACACAATGATAGAAACAACTCAATGACAGAAAAAACTCAATGACAGAAAACACTCAATGACAGAAACAACTCAATGACAGAAACAACTCAATGACAGAAATAACTCAATGACAGAAACAACTCAATGACAGAAACAACTCAATGACAGAAAAAACTCAATGACAGAAAAAACACAATGACAGAAACAACTCAATGACAGAAACAACTCAATGACAGAAATAACTCAATGACAGAAACAACTCAATGACAGAAACAACTCAATGACAGAAAAAACTCAATGACAGACAACTCAATGACAGAAACAACACAATGACAGAAACAACACAATGACAGAAACAACACAATGACAGAAACAACACAATGACAGAAACAACTCAATGACAGAAACAACTCAATGACAGAAACAACTCAATGACAGAAACAACTCAATGACAGAAAAAACTCAATGACAGAAAAAACACAATGACAGAAACAACACAATGACAGAAACAACACAATGACAGAAACAACACAATGACAGAAACAACACAATGACAGAAACAACCCAATGACAAAAACAACTCAATGACAGAAAAAACTCAATGACAGACAACTCAATGACAGAAACAACACAATGACAGAAACAACTCAATGACAGAAACAACTCAATGACAGAAACAACTCAATGACAGAAACAACACAATGACAGAGACAACACAATGATAGATACACCTCAATAACAGACAACTCAATGACAGAAACAACTCAATGACAGAAACAACACAGTGACAGAAACAACACAGTGACAGAAACAACTCAATGACAGAAATAACTCAATGACAGAAACAACTCAATGACAGAAACAACACAATTACAGAAACAACACAATAACAGAGATAACTCAATGACAGAGACAACACAATTACAGAAACAACACAATGACAGAATTAACTAAATGACAGAAACAACTCAATGACAGAAACAACACAATGACAGAAACAACACAATGGCAGAAACAACACAATGACAGAAACAACTCAAAGACAGAAAAAACTCAATGACAGAAACAACTCAATGACAGAATCAACTCAATGACAGAGACAACTCAATGACAGAAACAACACAATGACAAAAACAACTCAATGACAGAAAAAAACTCAATGACAGAAACAACTCAATGATAGATACACCTCAATGACAGACAACATAATGATTATATTATTTACAATGTCATTGCTTGATCTCTTATTAAGTATTCATGCTGGAAATTAATTAATTAGCAAATTAAATGTAAAACTATATTAGGAATAATTCTTCTGGTTACAGGTATTTCTGCCCTCAGATCCACAGTACACATGGCTTACCGCTAAACTCTGGTTTAACAATGCAGACTGCTCCTTTCATCAAGCATTCACTCATCTGGGTAGGTACGAGAAGGTTAACTCTTCTATGTACATTGTATGTATGGAAGTTTGGGCCAAAATGTTCACTTACCTATGTATGCTTGTTGCTCGTCACAACTTTATTAACAAGTTGTTGTATCTGTACAGGTGCCACACACTTGATGATGGAAGGTGTAGCTGTGGTAACGAACCGGAACTTGTCCAGGTCACATCCGGTATTCAAGCTGCTCGCCCCACACTCGCTCTACCTGCTGGCTATTAACACGTATGGCTATACGTACTTCATATATTGGCTGTTGGTTAAACGTTTTGATAAACCTAAGCTGCTTTCTCTGTCTTCCTTTGGTTTTCCATACATTAAATCTTCTTCCTAAATGTGCTGATCTTTATCACCGAGGGTATAACTGAAGGGCTGATGCAATACCGATGATAACATGGCTCATTGGTTGCGATCAGAAGTCATTAATCAATCTCTCGGAATATGTAGAGTCTGACAAATTCCAATAAGGGGTCATATAATTGTCAATTTTGGATTGGCCAATCAAATCAAAGCTATCATGTTCTTGAAAGTTAATAGAGTTTTTTGGGGGCGGGGGAGTATATACTCCTATCTTTGTACTAATTAATTTCATCACAACAAGCTTTTTTACATGTTGTGATGAAATGACTTGCTGCAGATGACATAATTGATTAGACAATTTTCATTGAGTGTGAAGTTCAGAGGGTGCAACATGACCTCTTGTGGGATGTTGGTAGATGCTTTAGAAAGGATTGATATTAGAAATCTGCACTTTTAATCAAATTGGAAGATATGTCATCTCAGTTTGATCATGCACAAACAACTAATGATCTAATGGTCTGACTTGACAAATGCAACAAAACTATATACTTGTTGGTGAGGTTTTTTCTTGGACGTTCATTTACGGAAATGTCCTGTCCATTCCTATCCAATTGCTGGTGATGTTGATGTTTCAGACGAGCCCTAGGGAAGCTTGTGAGTCCGGGAGGATGGGTGGACAAGGCGATGTCAATCGGACGTCTTGGAATGTTTGAGATTATTAAGCGACAGTACGTAAAACTATCATTATATACATGTTACTTCGGTACTAGAGAACAAACCGGTTTACAAAGTGTCCAAACGGTGCTTATGCATTTTCAATTCTATGCCACATAATATACTTTATGAATGCTTTGATAATAATTTTCTCTACATTTTTCAGACGTGGAAACTGGAGAATGGATGTTGACGGAACACTGCCGAACGATCTTGAAAGACGAGGGGTAAATGGATTAAAATAACTGACTATCTAATGAAACTTTAAATACTATACTGTATATTTATTACACATCGGAAATGCGAAAATGCTTCATTTCATATGAAACTGAACTCTTCACAGTTATACATCAAATTGAAAGTTGTAAAAGTGGTGCTGAAGTATTCAGTGAATGTAAAAACAAATATTCATATTAAATAATATTGGAACGCTATTGCTAATAAACAACGTTTTACTCAGCACTCCTATATTTACAGGTATTAGATGAGAACGTCTTACCCGGGTACTACTATCGAGAGGATGCCTTACCAGTCTACAACATCATTCAAAAATACGTCAAAAATTACCTAGTGTTGTATTATGGTGAGTCTACACGTAAGCATATATATAAATGTAACCCTGTTTTACAGAATAACCATTATCATTCAGCACTCCATTACAGTCACACTACAAATAAACAACACTGGTGTGCTGTTAGAATATACATTTATTGCAATATATTACTGATAATTTTAAGGATAAAACACTCTTACTGTAATAATACACTTTAGAACTGCAAATATATAACATACTATTACTGCATAGTAACATATATGTAGCACTATTTTACTGTTAAGTTATATACACATACTGAAAATGCTGTATTACTGTAATTATATACACATCAACAATACTGTATTACTGTAATTATATACACATCAACAATACTGTATTACTGTAATTATATACACATCAACACTTCTGTATTACTGTAATTATATACACATCAGCAATGCTGTATTACTGTAATTATATACACATCAACAATACTGTATTACTGTAATTATATACACATCAACAATTCTGTATTACTGTAATTATATACACATCAACAATACTGTATTACTGTAATTATATACACATCAACAATACTGTATTACTGTAATTATATACACATCAACAATACTGTATTACTGTAATTATATACACATCAACAATTCTGTATTACTGTAATTATATACACATCAACAATACTGTATTACTGTAATTATATACACATCAACAATACTGTATTACTGTAAATATATACACATCAACAATACTGTATTACTGTAATTATATACACATCAACAATACTGTATTCCTGTAATTATATACACATCAACAATACTGTATTACTGTAATTATATACACATCAACAATACTGTATTACTGTAATTATATGCTTAAGAATTGCATACTGTAAATCACTTATATTTTCCATGAGATTTATTTTCGTGTTGATACACAAAGAAAGTCGATCGCGAATTAAAATCCCTAGCGAATATTTGTAGAAAGCTTAATACTCTGGATGGCATTCATGTTTGTTCCCTCGTTATAACAACTTGCTTTAAGACATTTCCGTTGATTATATGTATACCATATCATATAATGACAAACAAATCTGTCTAACTAATGTATTTCCTTTTAACTCAGACTTCTTTATAACTCTGTACATTCATGTGGAAGTCTACAGGTCAGAGGTCAGGGTTTTGCATGCGTGCCATACTAACAAGGGGGATTTACAATAACAAGTGTTTATAACAACACAATGAGCAGTAGAAAAACCGTCAAAGACGTTACCGCCGGGACGATTACCGTATACCAATTATAAATAATTTGTATAAACACGTTACTAAGTGTAAAGTTAATCACTGCACAAACATGTCGGGCCAATCGAAGTCATATCGTCTTTCAGGCATAGTGAATCATTGTTGAGTTGTTTTTCGTGTCTGTCGTGTGTTAACATTAGTACGTTTCTTTTGTCTGAATATGAAGCTATCGGTTACCAATATATAGGAGTTTTACAGAGTTATTGTCTCCAAAAGCTGATCATTCGCGAATTTAAAGTCATTTCTAGATCACCATTCGTTAAATCATGTATTCGCGAATATGTCTGAAGAGGTTAATTCGCGAAATAAAGTATTTGCCAAATATAAGTGATTTACAATATGTATATATAGATGATCTTACACGAGTGTCGATGTAATTTATATAATATGGAATTTATTAAACTCGAATTTATTAAACGAGTTTAATAACTGAATATGTCACGAGCCTTTAGGCGTGTGACATATTTAATCATTTAACGTGTAAACCAAATTTCCATATTGCATTGACACGAGTGTAAGATTTGTTTATCACAAAACTTCACAAGAAAATACACCAAAACTCTCAAATTTATTCTCTATAAGACAGACAAATTTCTTTTTGACGGTACGATTTTTACTACCGAGACAATCATATGATTCATAAAGACGTCGTTTGTTTATGACGTCACAAAAATGTTATTTCACGTGTGTAATACCATATTTATGACATGGCCGTATGACATGACTGAACGGGTCAGTTATGTGATAAATCAGTATATATGATATGGTCCAATTTTCTTCAATTCTCAAATGAGGCACGTGAAGTATTCTATTTTGTAAAATTGACCTGATGTTTCTAGTTTTAGAAACACTATGTCAATATTGCGTTTATGACGTCATACATATTGTGACGTCACAGTGCCCCACTGTATCTTCTTGCTTAATCAAGTTAGATAAAATGCAAACTCAGTCAATTTTCATATCTAATATAAAAATTAAGGACCTTTGATTTGGTCAATATGTTGTTATACCGACCAGGTAGAAAAAAAAATCAGAGAATACCAAACTCTAATCCGAACTCAAAATCGATTAAACTAGAGGCAAAATAGGAATAAAGGAAAGATTTACATGGAGACAATCGTAACATTATATATTAATCTTAAATATTGACCTCGGGCTTCGCTTGCTGTCAATATTTGATTCAACCGGGTTGGTATAACACCATATTGACTTCACAAAAGGTCCATAATTGATATATATATTACTGCATAACAACATATGTAGCACTGTATAACTCTTAAAATATGTAAACATGTATAACACAGTATTAGTGTATAACTACACACATATATATAGCACTGTAGAAATACATATATAGCACTGTATTACTGTATAACTACATACATATATAACACAATATTACTGTATAACCATGTTTTAATAACACCTGTTTACTGTATAACTACATACATATATATATATATATATATATATTTATCACTGTATTAGTGTATAACTACACATCTATATGACAAAATATATAACTGTATAACTACATATATATCTGTATTACAGTACACTATAGACACCCAGAAATGTGCTAGTATAAAGCTGTGATTGAGGGAAGTAAATTCAATGATTGTGAAATGTGTGGCCTTTAGAAATGCAGCACGTTAAATATGTAATAAATTCGCACTAACAGCTATATAAATACTGAGGGTAGGGTGTTCTTTGTGTTCAGTTTTAGCTTCCCTTGTGATATCATCAAATCAGGTCACTGTCATACTTTAGTGAGCAACAAGTATAATCAGATACCTTCTCCCGGTCTCTTATTCCAGGGATCGTTTTATTTTTCACTGTAAACGATATCTTTAAAAAAAAGGTGATCCTATTTTTTCTCTATCTATCTATTTTTACTCCGTTCACATTCGCAAACGCATATACTTCAATTATCGGGAAAACATCATAACAATTCATAGTTTTGGTATATTTTCCGTTTGTCGGAATGCTAATTTTTTCCTAAAATTACGTCTACACAATTGTATGATAATTATATGAGAGTTTCAATGAATTTTGCTCATTAGTTGCGAAAAGGTCAACCCTTCATAAAGTAAAATTGTTAGTCATTAATATTATACATTTCTCACACTGTCTTTATAAGTTGAGCAGTGAGATATGAGTAAAAGATGGTGATGTGTGTTTGTTATAAAAGATATAGCTATCTGATTTGAAAAAAAAAGAAAATATTTTCTCAGTTTAATTGCTTCATATGTATTTTAATTGGTAATATAAAAAAGATAAAACCCCAAATATGTGTTTCCACCAGAATCGTCCTTCTATGACATTAAATATCTAGTGGGCTATACCAAGTCGGAGTTTATGTAACTACACCTTAGCTAACGGCAACATATACTATCAAGTTCAAGTTAGTGTGATTTCTGAAGGTGACATAACAGCGGTGAAATTAATGAGTTGCAGTGATTTATGACACACGTATAGCCTTCCACATATACCTTTACACACGGTACTGTGTGAGTTCCGTGTTCGTGGTAAGTTGTGTTATTTGTAGACTTTGTTACACTAGTTGTCATGGTGTAGTATTCAGGGTTAGGGAAGGTCACTATGGTGTCTGGGATTGTGTCTGGGTAAATAATAAGTAGATAATGAAATGGGGCGTGTGGTACATGGTTGTGATTAATTAAGTCCTCTAGTGCCCTGATTTCTCGTATTACTATTTAGAGCGTTATTCTAAAGTTTGTGTTATATAAAGCATAAAACAGGTAACCTATGGACTTCTTTTAGGACGGATGTACTCCTTGACAGACTGAATTCTAACGGGGGAGGAGATGGGGGGGGGGGGCTACAGAATTCATCAAAGATATGGAGATGACAAAGAGAGACGAAATATCCAGATTATATCTGGAATTCATTGTAGTAAATATCCACACAGACATGTCCTGTATGGTCTTTGTTCTGACTAGAACTTTTTGTATAGATATCTACAACAAAATCACACCATTATCATTGAGTTATTGTTTAAATCTTACCGAATGTCGTAACAAATATAGCTGCCGACATGTGGCCTTGGTACTCCCGAGAAACGTACACCATGCGTTATTCAATATCTGCTTAGCTGTTACACCGTAAAGTCACTTGTGTTGTAACTCCTGTAATAAGAACAGTTTGCTAATCAAGGTAACTTGTGGAGATAGCTGATTTGCACACAAAGACATTTCGTATAAAAATAAAATCAACCAAAACGACAAGTCGGCCATTTAGAATCACAAGTTAAAGAGAGACCCATGATATCCATGTTGACACCTATAGAAATGCAATTAAATAAGTATTTAAGCATTTTTGAAGGTCTACTTTTTTATAACTGACTTTGTATACCAGGTCGTTGACTGGTAGTCCCCCTGGTTATGCTATCTGGTTAAAGCCTAAGTACTAAACGGTATGAAACTATCATATTTAGACAGATATAATAATATAAAATCCTCGATCAAGTTAATTTTAACGAATATAATCATACATTTTTAATTATGGATTGATATTTTCATCTATTAAGAACCCAAAGTCTATTTTTAGCATGGTAGCATGCCATTGGTAGTATGCTGATGAACTGACTCTTTATTTATCTAATTCACAGGCTTTTTTTTCATTACGTACTATTTCATGTTTATGGTATTTATGTCAAAATTTAAACATCCTTCACGACGCAGATTCTCCACAAAGGATACACACAGACAAGGAAATACAAAGCTGGGCCCAGGAGCTTGTAAAACCAGTGTCAGAGGGAGGCTGTGAAATGCAGGTAAGCAAAATTCAGCACGTGCAGTAAGTTTGTTTACAATACATATTTTGATGATTAATTCAATTGAATGGACAAGGGTTAATTTTTAAGTATGATGCCGTATTTCATTGATTTGCTTTGAAAACTAATGTTTATTGGGTACATAGGATCGAAGGAATCAATTCAAGAATTAAAGTTGGACCCAATATGTTATTTTATCTTTAAACCATGTAGGTAAAACATGGCAATTATAAGTTTTGATGTGATAGATTAATTTTCAACATATCGATATTATCTTTTGAGTGATTAATGAGGAATCCAGAAAAAAAATCTTCAGTTGATAAATGTGGTCCGTTATGAAACACTTGGTATATTTTTTCTTCCAAGCTCTAGCTGTATGGACTAGAATAAATAAGCATGTCAAAGGCACGAAACAGGTATGCCTTACCTCCCCTAGTACACGACAGTCTCAATCGAATCCATATGGTAACCAGCATTTCGATCAATATAATTGTTACTTTGAAGACAAATATTCATTGAGGAGTTTCAACTTTTGTTTCCTGAATGCAGACAAAACAGTAACTAAGATGTCACATAATAATTATTATCACATTATCTGTTTTAGGGCGTACCAGGAAATGGAAAATTTGACACTGTTGATCAGCTAGGCCTATGTTTAACCAGCGTCATTTTCACGTGCAGCGTTGCTCACGCGGCAACAAATTTCGCCCAGTATGACCAGTATGGCTTCCCCCCAGCCTACCCTGCTTCAATGAACGGCCGACCGCCGAAGGACAAGGTATTTACTGTATAATACTCATTGCTCAATCAGCACCTTAGTTGTATCAGTTTAGTTATAAAAAGTCTCGACTTCCGAACATGAAACTCAAATGTTGTTTTTTTACTAATTTTAGTTTCAGTATTTAAAGTTAATGAAATGTTATTGTTTTCATTGTTGCATGAAGACGCCTTTAAAAGAAGAGTGCGTGTTGGAAGCCCTGCCAGACAAACCTACCACACTTGATACGATGATTATCACAAAGATTCTTAGTGACAAGGGTACAAATAGTCTCGGGGACTTTGAAATCAACTACATTTTTGATCCCAAAGCCGTGAAAGTCGTTGAAGAGTAAGTACCCCCACCGTTGTATTTCATTGAGAAATATAGAGAAGTAGTATATGATTTTTTCATACAGTACAATCTTACAGCTGACAATGCAAGTTAAAAGCTTTCAATTAAGATTTGAAAAAAAAATATTCAGATTGTGATTACTCCGAATAGTTCCGAGATGTTCCCTACTTTGACCATGTGTCTTCCGGTTTTCGTAACCAAGGAAGTGGCAGACATTTTTGATTTACCCTTGCTTGGTAACGTGTGTAGACAACCTTGGGTATAAAAGCACCGATAGTTGCAAACCGGTTTTATTCCGACACTGCCCTCTCTCTGTAGCACGTCTCTTACAGTAACAAATAGTCTGTACACATTACGTTACGGCTCGTTTTCGGGGTTTTTTTTTACGAATATGGATATTGGAAAGATATATAATAAATATGAAATGAAATTGTAATAAAAACATCCATATCCCCATGAAACTTACAACAAAATAACACAACACAACTTTATGTAATATATGTTGCAAGTGAAACAAACAAATGGCTATTTAACGCTTATGCCTACCTTTTTGATATCCAACTAATACTAATATCCAGCGTAGAAACCATAATAAATCCAAATAAGTCCATGAGAATGGTTCAAATATATAATTGTTGACTACACACCTGTGTGTGCCGTGTTTTACACGTGTTTGCTTGTCAAGCGTCTACATGACCAAGACTAAGAGTTTGTACGTGGATGCGATTATATGCACGTGAAAGACCGGCGATATTGGATTTATGGAAGTATTTTCAGTGATATACCTTTTATTTCGGTTACGCAATTTCAAGATTTTGTTATTAGTAAGAACCAGCATGGCAGTATTGTGGTTCAAAGTCTACAGGTGAGTGCGTTTGATTTTTGACAGCGGTTGCCGAGTGCGCGGAGCACTGACTATTGTGACGGTCAGGAGTACTTTGAAAACCGGTTTTACAGGCTATGACCTTTATATACCCATCGGGGCCCATACTCGTTACCAAGCAAAGGCAAAACTAAAATGTCGGCACTTCCTTAGAAACGATGGTCGGAACATATAGGGGCGATCTCAAAACCAGAAAAAAACTTTTTTTAAAAAAATATTGATTGAAAGCTTTTTAAGTTGCATTGTCTGTTTTAAGGACTGTCCCTGTTTTTTTCTATCGATATTTTATTTTTTCAAAGAAAGTAAATTGATACATTAATATATAACTATATAACTGTAAACTATGTTTGAACCAATTTTGTGAAAGAAACGATCAAGCCGAAATTAAAATAGATTAAAGAGTCTTATGAAAATGATTGAGCTCCTAGTTGACAATATTTTTTTTGAGTTGGTCACAGCATTTTGTTTTGCTACCAATCTAAGCTCCGCTACTTCTTTTTCCTTTTTTTCATCCCTGACACACACAAACTAGTATGTAATTCAATCACGATACAAGGTTGTTTACCAGTACGTCTTCTTTCTTCGAAAACTCCAATGATGAGTTTAAATCGTATTTGAAACGTTCGTTCCATTGCTATACTGTATAACCTTTCTGAGAGAGTATGACATATTTCTGTTCTGGTGCCATGCTGTTGCCTGTATCAACCGTATCGCTGTCATTGTTCTACAGGTGTACCATGATATATTTCTGTTCTGGTGCCATACTGTTGCCTGTATCAACCGTATCGCTGTCATTGCTCTACAGTTGTACTATGACATATTAGTATCACATCAACTTCTACTGCATAAGCTGCAAATTTTGTTATACAGGATTTTGTTAACAAGAGTTTGTTCTTATTTTAAGCCATCTTCCAAGTGATTGAACATAAGAATGTAATCGTTTTCTAAGTTACCTACTAATTAAAACTGAAATATGTATCCGGGCTATTATGAAAATAAGAAATCATATCTAAAATATATATTTCAGATTCCGATATGACCTGAAAAAGTTGTCGCTTGAAATCAAAGAAAAGAATAATCACCGAAATCCAACATACCCCTGGTTGGACCCCGAGGAGATTCCGAACGCCATTAGTATCTGAAGGATGCTATGACCTTTGTCATAGAAAGACATGGTTGTATTCAATGTTACCTGTTCGTATTTGGTTGTATATTTTTAATTCTTCAAGCAGTCGTCTTTTTTAAAAGACAGCATTGTTGTGTGTAATGTGGACGTATCGTCCGAGGTGTTTGTATTCGTAGATACTCTTCTCTAAAGACACGTCAGACGACATTGATAAGTTATGTCACTCCGGGACGGATCAGGTAACAAATGTAGTTATATTTGCTCTGCATCACTCAGTTGTAATGGTTAGAGAAGACAAATGTTGTTGAGATCCTGCTGTTTTTAATTAGTTTGTTATCAATAGCAATGTGTGTTGAAAACCATACCAATACTTGCTAAAACTTTCATTTCTTATATACATATTTTATCTGGTTCATTTAGCATCTCATATCATTATTTACTTATCCATTATACGTGTGTACAAATGTATGGTTTACAATGTTTAATTTACACAGATCGTTATCATAAGACTAACATTCCCCATTATATTTAACCTGTATTCAATATTCTCTGTTGTACATGTAGCGAAATCCTTGGTTGTATCTGCTATTATTCGAAGTTTCGACGATTAATAAATATGCGTATTATATATCCTTGTTGATATTGCCCTCTGCTTATTAGAAGCACAAACCCCTTAATTTTGATAGACAGTAGTGGTTGTCATAGGGGCGATGGTACAAACAGCTGGTGTTATTCCGGCAAGTGTGGCTCTTGCTTCAGTCGAAATATTGGACTTTGTCTTATTTACCTACTACAGGATCAATACCGGAGTAATGATGTCAGAGGGGTGAAATTTAAAATAAACGCCAGAAATATAAAGTAAATCATATTGCAAATGCGTATTTATCAAATAGATACAATGCATCTAACTTACTTTAAACTGCTTCAAAATAAATATAACATTTTTGAGATGTTTTATTATGTTATTTTTTCTTCAACCATTTAACAAGACATATAGGAAAAACGATCATCAAGAATGTACCCCCGCTATCATACATTGTATACATACATGTACCAACACTATCATACATTGTATACATACATGTACCGACACTATCATACATTGTATACATACATGTACCGACACTATCATACATTGTACACATACATGTACCGACACTATCATACATTGTACACATACATGTACCGACACTATCATACATTGTAAACATACATGTACCGACACTATCATACATTGTACACATACATGTACCGACACTATCATACATTGTACACATACATGTACCGACACTATCATACATCGTATACATACATGTACCGACACTATCATACTTTGTACACATACATGTACCGACACTATCATACATTGTAAACATACATGTACCAACACTATCATACATTGTACACATACATGTACCGACACTATCATACATCGTATACATACATGTACCGACACTATCATACATCGTATACATACATGTACCGACACTATCATACTTTGTACACATACATGTACCGACACTATCATACATTGTAAACATACATGTACCAACACTATCATACATTGTACACATACATGTACCGACACTATCATACATCGTATACATACATGTACCGACACTATCATACATTGTAAACATACATGTACCAACACTATCATACATTGTACACATACATGTACCGACACAATCATACATCGTATACATACATGTACCGACACTATCATACATTGTAAACATACATGTACCAACACTATCATACATTGTAAACATACATGTACCAACACTATCATACATTGTAAACATACATGTACCAACACTATCATACTTTGTACACATACATGTACCAACACTATCATACATTGTAAACATACATTTACCGACACTATCATACTTTGTACACACACATGTACCGACACTATCATACTTTGTACACATACATGTACCGACACTATCATACTTTGTACACATACATGTACCGACACTATCATACATCGTATACATACATGTACCGACACTATCATACTTTGTACACATACATGTACCGACACTATCATACATTGTAAACATACATGTACCGACACTATCATACATTGTAAACATACATGTACCGACACTATCATACATTGTAAACATACATGTACCGACACTATCATACATTGTAAACATACATGTACCGACACTATCATACATTGTACACATACATGTACCGACACTATCATACTTTGTACACATACATGTACCGACACTATCATACTTTGTACACATACATGTACCAACACTATCATACATTGTAAACATACATGTACCGACACTATCATACTTTGTACACATACATGTACCGACACTATCATACATCGTATACATACATGTACCGACACTATCATACTTTGTACACATACATGTACCTACACTATCATACTTTGTACACATACATGTACCGACACTATCATACTTTGTACACATACATGTACCGACACTATCATACATCGTATACATACATGTACCGACACTATCATACTTTGTACACATACATGTACCGACACTATCATACATTGTAAACATACATGTACCGACACTATCATACATTGTACACATACATGTACCGACACTATCATACATTGTAAACATACATGTACTGACACTATCATACATTGTACACATACATGTACCGACACTATCATACATTGTAAACATACATGTACCGACAATATCATACATTGTAAACATATATGTACCGACACTATCATACATTGTAAACATACATGTACCAACACTATCATACATTGTATACATACATGTACCGACACTATCATACATTGTAAACATACATGTACCGACACTATCATACATTGTAAACATACATGTACCGACACTATCATACATTGTATACATACATGTACCGACACTATCATACATTGTAAACATACATGTACCGACACTATCATACATTGTACACATACATGTACCGACACTATCATACATTGTATACATACATGTATCGACACTATCATACATTGTAAACATACATGTACCGACACTATCATACATTGTAAACATACATGTACCGACACTATCATACATTGTACACATACATGTACCGACACTATCATACATTGTATACATACATGTACCGACACTATCATACATTGTAAACATACATGTACCAACACTATCATACATTGTAAACATACATGTACCGACACTATCATACATTGTAAACATACATGTACCGACACTATTATACATTGTACACATACATGTACCGACACTATCATACATTGTACACATACATGTACCGACACTATCATACATTATATACATACATGTACCGACACTATCATACATTGTATACATACATGTACCAACACTATCATACATTGTACACATACATGTACCGACACTATCATACATTGTAAACATACATGTACCGACACTATCATACATTGTATACATACATGTACCGACACTATCATACATTATATACATACATGTACCGACACTATCATACATTGTACACATACATGTACCGACACTATCATACATTATAAACATACATGTACCGACACTATTATACATTGTACACATACATGTACCGACACTATCATACATTGTAAACATACATGTACCGACACTATCATACATTGTACACATACATGTACCGACACTATCATACATTATATACATACATGTACCGACACTATCATACATTATATACATACATGTACCGACACTATCATACATTAAATACATACATGTACCGACACTATCATACATTGTAAACATACATGTACTGACACTATCATACATTATATACATACATGTACCGACACTATCATACATTGTATACATACATGTACCGACACTATCATACATTATATACATACATGTACCGACACTATCGTACATTGTACACATACATGTACCGACACTATCATACATTGTAAACATACATGTACCGACACTATCATACATTGTAAACATACATGTACCGACACTATTATACATTGTACACATACATGTACCGACACTATCATACATTGTAAACATACATGTACCGACACTATCATACATTGTAATCATACATGTACCGACACTATCATACATTGTAAACATACATGTACCAACACTATCATACATTGTAAACATACATGTACCGACACTATCATACATTATATACATACATGTACCGACACTATCATACATTGTAAACATACATGTACCGACACTATCATACATTGTAAACATACATGTACCGACACTATCATACATTGTAAACATACATGTACCGACACTATCATACATTGTACACATACATGTACCGACACTATCATACATTGTATACATACATGTACCGACACTATCATACATTGTAAACATACATGTACCGACACTATCATACATTGTAAACATACATGTACCGACACTATCATACATTATAAACATACATGAACCTACACTATCATACATTGTATACATATATGTACCGACACTATCATACATTGTACACATATATGTACCGACACTATCATACATTGTACACATACATGAACCTACACTATCATACATTGTATACATATATGTACCGACACTATCATACATTGTATACATATATGTACCGACACTATCATACATTGTACACATATATGTACCGACACTATCATACATTGTACACATACATGAACCTACACTATCATACATTGTATACATATATGTACGGACACTATCATACATTGTACACATATATGTACCGACACTATCATACATTGTACACATACATGAACCTACACTATCATACATTGTATACATATATGTACCACCTACATGAAGAATCAATATTCAAAATTTGCTGCCGATTTTGTATTTTTACAAAGTCCGATGATGTATAGGCGCGATACATTAATATAGACTTTGCATCAGTTCAACTAACTTATGTGTCAATTCAGGCTTGATGAAGTCATCGATATGAAGCATAAACTCGTTTTGATAGTTTGCTGATAGAGTCTAGTCACGTGCAGCTAAAATTAGATCTTGGGACATGAATGACATCCGAAAATGACTTTGGTATAAGGGAACATGCATGACCTTTCGGTCTCGAGTTCAAACCAAATTTCATGTTCTAATCGCCAGTATAGCCACTCAAAACAACGTACTATCCCCATTCTAACACTCATAGACAAATTTAATACGCTAATTTGTTTAGATACATTGTATTTCCTTGCTACAAGTACATAGTAAAGTACTCTGTGACCTGGCTGGCGACGTATCTTTCTAAAGCCGACTGACCAATCAGAAGGAAGCTTTCAAAAGTCGGTCATTTAGCCACGCCCATACATGTACTGGCGAGCGCTTGGCCTGGATGTTGACGAGGCGGAATATTTGGATTTAGGCCTAGTATTTTCGTGAACGAATGTATACGACATGGTTGGATTAACATTGACAAAATGGCTACAATTCCATGTCAGTATGCATGCAAATATGTTCGTATCGACAAAATCGTGTGTTATTTTCAAGATCTGTTAAAATTTTGTGCAGATGCACACGACACCGTCACAGTGAAATGTTTGTTTTGATTCCTAGAGGTGCCTACACATAGATGGAATTCACGTTTCATGAATAAATGGAGGTAAGAACATGATATGATTACGTTTCATTCTTAATTTATTCAGCTAATACATTCAATCAGTCCTCCTTGCTCTGATGCTTACTTGACGTACGCCTATCATGCAGTGGAATGTTCATCGATAGACGATCCCCGTCACGACGCCATTTTGTTTTTGGTAGAAACGGGCGTGGCTTAAGCTCGATGGGAGGAGCTTGATACGATTGATCATGATTGATCATGGTTCTATCGCACATTAGAACATGGTCCATATCCAATCAAAACGCGTATTACAAACGTATCGTGTTAGAATGTTGATTGTTTCATAGCAAAAGTATCATTTTGGATCTGTTGTGTGCAGTTGTGTTTACTTGATGACGCTATCAATGCCGCTATACGATATAAAATACTCTTCTATCAGTTCGGCCTAATTTATGATATAATCCTTATAAGTATTTAGTGCTCTAAGCTCCTCAGTTACTTCAAATATATGGTTTATTTACTGTAGTCGCCGCATTACGAATCCTTTGTTCGAAGACATATTTCATTTTACTGAATTATTCTGAACATGGATATTTGAAGTTATTTTATTTAGAGTACCATCTTTTGACATTAGAATACACTCATACCTGTTTTCCTCACCTCATAGCGTGGTAATGTATTATCCATATTACAATACGCACTTTCACTCTTTCCTTTGTAACTGAGTCTAAGTGTCTATATTAGTGCGTGTTGATGTCAAATACTGAAAGGCTCAATTTTAGATTCTGTTACTACATGTACCAACTGCGGTACTAAAACAATAACGGACAAAATACCAGCCATGTTTTATTATGTTCGTGTGTGTTTTTTTATACAATCCTTTGTATATGAGGCTTGACCATGAGGCTTGGTAGTTTGAAACCTTGTTTAATTCTGACCAACTTTGCTTTATAATGACATAACAGAATGTAAAGCAGTTAATGAATTAATGTACAATTTGACGTTTGAACTGGTGATGTTGAAATTTCGTCAGCGAAGACTTTGGTTCTAACCAATTTTGCTTTCTAATATCATACAAAAATTTAAAGCAAAAAATGAAAAATTTAACATAACCTTCGACCAATTACTAAATTTAAAAGGTGCAGAATGTGTGTGTATTACATGATCTTTCACAATACAATGTTCGTAGTCCCCGATGTTTGCTGGAGCCTCCATAGCCACAGTTATCTCATCTTAGTGGTGGCATAGTTCATAATATACAACATACATATGTATTACGCACTCGATCAATATAAAATTTGACTTTTACCTTTGACCTTGTGACTTTTGACCCAATGACCTTGAATTTTGGTCATTTGACACTGTTTGATTCTGACCAAATTTCCTTATTGATGTCATTACAAACTGTTTGAGAAAATAAACAAAACAAGGGGCAATAACTCCATAACTAATATTGCAGAGCTTGACTTAAAAACACTGCACATTGACTTGCTGAATGATACCACCATAAACAATTGTTAGATAAAAACATCGTCACACCTTCAATTTTTCAGTTAACTAAAAACAAAAAAAGATATGCAACTAACAAAAAAACAAACAATAGGACAACTATAATTTGATCAATTGTTTTATTAACAGAAAATAAATTTAAAACTACATTGCATATCATCACAGATAATAAAATTGCCAGTTAAGACAAATTTGGATACTATATTGCATGAAATGATATTTGAGTATGGTATCTTGACATCCTGCTAAAGTATGTTTATACCGACTGAGAGCTCCATATTGGCCTCTTTGTGATGAAAGTTTGGTCAACTGACTTAGCTCTATTTAAAGACAATGGGACACATGCAGGATCTTCGGAATTCCGTTAAAACGTATCGTCGACAGGAAAGGACAACAGTTGATACCATGAAGATTCATAACAAGTGTCTAACAGCAATAATTACAGATCCACCGGCAATCAGATAGAATACCAAATACATTAACAAGACAACTCCCACAGTACTCTATCGAGTTCTCTAGTGGTGTTCACTGTGTATCGGAAGCATTCGCGTACATCGTTTAGTGGTTTAAATCCTGTCTAAATCAGGTCAACGCTAACTTACTTATATCTCTGCTGGAGACACGATCTGAGAAAAGCGTTGGTGTTATAATCTAATGCAAAGCAAAAAGAATATCCTATTCTCTATGCCACGTTTAAAGAAATATAACACTTATTTCAGCTGAAGTTGAGAATGGACGATACCTTCTGTAATTTCCATGTAATGTAACCAACTGGTGGTTGTAAGCTTCTGTATAACAACAAAGCATCAACAACTATATACACATGGGTTCTTATGTACAAAAAAGTTTACAAACTGATTACCGAAATGAACAGGCAGCCGTTATAAAGTTGGATAACAGGATTCCAAATTCAAACAAGATGTTTTTAGGGCCTGTATCGATCACCTGGAAATCCTAGTCATCCTTGCAAAGTATTCTCCAAAGCAAGGCCCAAAGGCAGAATATATGTATTACGTTATTCATGCATGGTTATGGGGCTGGAATATCTACTGTTACAAGTTATAAATCAAACAGTCCCTAGCGTTGTGACTAGCTCCCATGATAAGGTCGAATTTCTTGATTGAATTTATCTGTATATGTCCAGCACTTGGGTGCGTTTTGCCTACGGATGTTCAGGATGCCATCTGGGGCCGAACAAATAATTTATACAAAATCGAGTCCATTCGGGTTCCATCTCTATTTTCCCTATTTTGGCCTGCCCTTCTACCTCAGGGGAGGCTATACCCACGGTTTATACCAATTGATCTCTTTCCTTAAAGATGTTACATACCACATGTATTTAAAATACACTCAGATGTTCATGACTAAGAGCGTTTTAATGGAAAAGATAACTTACGATGGACGCTGTGCAAAGGCATAAGGTAACTTGCACTTCGGGCAGGTGAGTTTATGATTGAAGATATCACTCCAGTTATACGTATCAAAACACTACCAAATTCAGATAGATTATAGAGTATCATGGGTTAGTCCTCTACACAAAATTGATATACACACTTCCTTTCGAGGAAAATGATTTGGAATGAAAAATATTTGATAATTGTAATAGTAATTGCAACTCAATTTATAATGTCATTACAAAACAAAAACAGAAAAATATCATTTGATATGCTAGTACACTGAACAAAAAATTACTGGCAAGAATATGCTTGAACATACTTAGCTAACCTGGCATAAACAATCAATCCCGCCATGGATAGAACAATCTATATTTAGCTATTCTCAGGTGTTTTATGTTTACCTTTGTACAATTCAGTTTTCCAGTTTCGTTTTCGAACGTGATTTGAATTGATTGTGATATTTAAACATTGTACGATGTTGCTCTGAAGGGAACTAACTCTTTATTCCTGATATGCATATATGTAAAGTGCAAAATTTTGTCTATACAGTGTACTAACGTTTCAACTCATCTTTATGCTTTTTCAGATCGCAGAATAAACAATACCTGCTAGAACACTTCACTTGATAAGCATGATGCGAACACTAACCAGTTAAAACGCAAAAGTCAGTAATATTGACCATCCTGAAAGCGGTTTGTAGCTTTGAATAATGAACAAATGTTCTTTTAGTGTGTTTAGTCAGTTTAGGCTTGGTGTGATCCTAATCTTTTATCATTATTCTTATGATATTTATACATTGAATATAACTTCAATTCGAGGTAAACGAAGCCCTTTTTAAACAATCGGCATCATACATGTATATTAACAGCAACACCTTGAAGTGACTTTGAGTTATATGCTAATAGCGTTCGGAACTATCTCTGGATCTAACCATCTGTAGGAGAATTCACGGGTTTTCTCCAGTGCTTTTACCCGCTTGCTCTGTTCGGCAAGCTCTTTTTGAAATCTGAAAAATAATTCGATTTATGAAATGAAAGAAGTTATAAATTGATACATATTGAAATTATTTCCGAACAGTATAGTAGCAGTTTAGATTATTTGGTAACAAGTTTGTACAATGAATCGCACCAGTAGTATTACATTCAAAATCAATGTATGCACTAAGACAGATATATTCAATGAGGACGACATTTGAAGGAGGTGACATTTATTTGAAAAGAGTTTCTAGAGACATAAATGACTATCTGCGGGGCACTTTTTATGTTTTTGGATGTTCTAGCCTTTTAATATAACGGATATTTTGAAAAGCTCCGGCAGCGAAAAAGAACCAATGTTGGTTTTGTTTACAGTTACATTATTTGTTGGATTTGAAAGTACGTTAATGCTACTTTGCAAACTTAAAAGTTCAAAGCTGTTTAGAGAGACACAATATACTTACTGTTGCAAAACCTGTTCAGCTTTTGGATCATATATGTATCTCATCTCGTAGTCGCCAAGCTTGTTTGTGCCGTACATGCTGAGAATTTTAGTGATGGTTATTATCTCAAAAGTCAAGGCCTTGCTTGGCAGAGCCTCCAATATACAAGACTCCGTCAATGCACTCTGAAATATTGGTGGTCGAAACATCAGTTCACACGAGAAATTGAAACACGAATAATATGTCACTCAAAAAGCTGCCTTTTCAACAATCTGTTATACCAAAGAAAATATATATATTGCCTCATGTGTAAACTAACCTTCAAACGAAACGTTATAGGCCTTTATTATGTTTACAACTATCCCTAGTGTTTTCAACTTTTGAACTTACATCTAATATTAATCACTTTCGTTGGCAGAATGTTAGTGTGGGGGATACTAGTATTAGAGGAAATTGGAGTACCCGGAGACCGGAAAAAACCCATGAAATATCATCTTATATTTGTAGATAAAACGTTTGCCTTATGAAAGATACCTTGTCAGTCGGTGGTTTCCCTTTTATAACCACTGGGTAATTTGGCGGAAACCCGTATTCGTCGTACTGTGCAAAGTTTGCTGCAGCATGGTCGACACTGCCTGTGAAAATGATACATGTCAAAATGCACACAAGGTCTTCCTCGTTAGCTATAGTTCCTTCTCCTGGGACACCCTGTTTACAGACCAAATAGAAATATTTCATCGCAAATTATTGAGAAAAAAATATGAACATTAAAACATATAAATATGTAAAAGATGTAAAAAGTACCAGTACTTCAACACAAAGGCAATGTATGAACAGTAAATAAAAAATGGCTGTGGATCGATCGAAGAAAATGAAATCTCATTACGAGTATCTACAGGAAATTCGAAATAAAATGAAGTGCACCGGAAGCGCACAAAATATTATAGATAAAAGAGCTAGAATGATGAAATGGTTTGTAAAAACACGTACCAGTAAGCCACAACCGCCCTCTGACCTCGGTTTGACTAGCTCCTGGGCCCAAGCCTGGATCTCGTGATCTCCTGAGTATGATGCGGGGCTGTCTGAGTAAAATAATTCATAGGTTTAGTTTAGTAAGATAACTTCCAATGCAATGTGTTGATACATATCAAGAATATAACAAAAGTAACTGATCACACGAAAAGATCCGGAACAATTATATATGTATTTAGGTGTAAAAAGACAATATATGTAAAGTAGACTGGATTGTTATTAAGATTTACCATAGTAAAGTCTGACGTATCTGATGACGTAGGATTTGATAATGTTGTACAGGGCCAGAGCGTCGTCCCTGTAGTGGTATCCCTTCAGCACCGTCTGGTCCAATACCTAATATTAAAAATAAGAACGCGATATGGACAACCGAACGTCAGAAGTATATGTTGTAATATATGATGATATAGCAATTAAAATCATTTATAATCAAAAGGATCACGTAACACACACATATGCTGCCCCTCTTAAATTTAGTAATAGATACAGTATCCCGAAAAAATGAATTAAACTGCATCATACAGCTGTTTCGTCCTCCTAGGACTCCTCAGTGATGCTAGGGGCAAAAAGGTAGGAATCCAAAATTTCTAAACTTCTGTAGAAGCAGAAGGGTCAGGTGCGTAAAACCCCTTTAATTTATTAATTTAGAAGTAGAATTAAACTAGTTCTGTATAATTTCAAATCGTGTACTACGAAAATGTGTATATTAAGTACCGTGCCACTACTCAAATGAGATTAACTGTGGCTATGGAGGCTCCAGCAAACCTCGGGGACTAAAAAATCCACCAGCAGAGTCTGCCACCCCCTATCATAAAGAAATATGATGATATAGCAATTATAATCACTTATAATCAAAATATATGATGATATAGCAATTATAATCACTCATAATCCAAATATATGATGATATAACAATTATAATAACTTATAATCAAAATATATGATAATATAACAATTATAATCACTTATAATCAAAATATATGATAATATAGCAATTGTAATCACTTATTATCAAAATTATATGATGATATAGCAATTATAATCACTTATATAATCAAAATATATGATGATATAGCAATTATAATCACTTATAATTAAAATAAATGATGATTTAGCAATTATAATCACTTATAATCAAAATATATGAAAGTTTCTTTTTTTAATGACAACTTTAACAGCACGGTCATTCTAAAACGTTTACCATTTATATTCCATTTTATCAAATTAAAAGTTTGCAATACTTATTACATAACTAATCTGTGAGTGAATTATCAAGTAATAAGTACCCCTCGTGACTCCAGCTCCTTGGGCAATGTTCCATTGACATCCATCCTCCAGATGTCCAGTCTAAGATTAAACAAACATACAACACTGAATACTTTCCATATCAAAAACCACTTTGCATTATCAACAAACGCGCAAAATACAAATGTTAAATGCAATAAGAAACTATAATTGATTTTAGAAAACTTTTGCTCTGTTTGTCAAATGATTGGCGCCTTAACCCTTGACCGGATAAACCAAACCTATTCGCATGTACCGAGTAATAATATCAAGTTGTCAGAAAAATGGAGACATTTCACATAACAAAAATTGACAGGAACTAATTTGGTTTACCCATCTGACCTATAAATTGATATGTAAATGATAATATATATACGTGTACCTCCACCCCACGATTTTATCCTATCCTCCCTATCCATTAATTCTCCTTCCCTCGTAATTCAGAATGGATTTTATTATTATCCACTTTCCTGTGAAATGACAGTAATACCTATCAAAAGAAACATTCTAGATATGTTTGACTGTTAAAATGATCATATTGTACATGATAAGAAAACCATTGATTCATATATAGATAGTATAGATATATAGATAGCATCCATATCTTATGCGTGTATACAATAACACGTGGAAAGTGTAAAAATGCAGAGCATGATGATAATTTGCCATTTTGATACATATTAAGTATCTAATTAATGATATTCTTTTTCTCAAAGTACCGTTATCATTTGTATTCCCAAATATTTTTTATGAAATACTTACTTTCTTTTGATAAGCTCAAACATGCCAGCAATACCGATTGCCATCGTATTTTGAACCCAGCCATCCGAATTAATCAGAGTTGTTAGTGCCAATCTGTTGATGAAAGCATCAGCTCAAGTACTAGGATGACATTTTATCAGGAACACAACCTTTGATGTAGGATAGTGACAAACGCCATCTTTCAACTACGACCAACATGGACAGCTTACTACTAAGCTATACGATAAACGCGATGATTTCGATTTTACGATCGTGAACTTTTCATTTCTTGATAGTAACATCCCTGCTTCTCCTACCTATGATGTTTACATGTCGCAGTTGATTCGGTATTCTAGGGCTTGCTTTAAATATCGTGATTTTCGTGATCGATGTCGACTGCTGACAAACAAACTAACAACACAAGGTTTCGAGATAGGCATTTTCTCGTTTTGAGAACTTGATGTTTACTTGGATGTGACAAAGATTTACATGGCAAAAGACGCTTACTCTTCCAGAACAACTGGTCTTATTCTCCATATACATCTTTCTTTTGTTCCTATTTTGCCCCTAGTTTAATCGATTTTCAGTTCGGATTATGGTTTTGTTGACGCTTTGGTATTCTCGGATTTTTTTTTCACAACATAGATATATGTTTAAATGTTTTGATGATACCCGTATGTCTTTTTACGATTGGCTGTGACATACATATTGAATACCCAAAGAACTTACCTCACGCTGGCAAAATGAAGCCACTGTCGGCATCTGAGTTGAAAATAATCAACTATATAATATGCTACTGCTACATTTTAATACAAATTGTGAGAGAATAACAACACCAGAATATTTACCCGTTAATGGCTAGAAGATAGAGAAAGTGTGGCGCCAGTAATTTGAAGATTGGGTGTGAATGAGACAGGTTTCTGTGAGTGGCCAGAGCACATCCCTCCATCAACAGGTGGGTAAAGCCTGTCAAACATTAGGCTGATTTGTAACATACCTGTCAATTCTAGTCTTACTCATCTTCGTTTGTCTTTCGTAGTTTATGATACAAAGTATGGTATGTGTTAATTGATTCTCCTGCACGAAAAGACTGAAATATTTGCCGGTTAATACCATTCAAAGTGCTCTTCTTGTGACGACATTCTGGTCCCAGAGCAGCATTCATAACTAAGTAGTATGTTGAAAAGATACAAAATACTTTATTTGCACTGATCAGCTTGATTTGGTTGATGCAATAGATTTAATTTTACTCACAAAGTAATCGTAACAATATGAGCTTTGTAGGCACCCGGTGAGTATAATAATATCTAGTGTGTTATCCTCAAGTTGTGTTTTACCTAAATGAGTGTTTGACTCATGATAGGAGGCATCAGCAAGGTTAAACCACATCTTGGCCGCCAGCCAGGTATATTTTGGATCAGATGGAAGGAACACCTTCGAATAAAAAGGGGACAATGCAAACATTAAACACGCTATTTGACTGCAAGTTTCTTGAAAGTGTTTAAGGTTTCAAACAATTAAAACAATTATGTATCTATGACTAAAACAAAACATGTAAAGGAGGCTTGAGTACGTTCTGTTTCTACTTCTACATTAGAGTGGTTTTATCATACGGTACTGATACGTTCTGTTTCTACTTCTACATTAGAGTGGTTCTATCATTCGGTACTGATACGTTCTGTTTCTACTTCTACATTAGAGTGGTTTTATCATACAATACTGATACGTTCTGTTTCTACTTCTACCTTAGCGTGGTTTTATCATACGGTACCGATACGTTCTGTTTCTACTTCTACATTAGAGTGGTTTTATCATACGGTACTGATACGTTCTGTTTCTACTTCTACATTAGAGTGGTTTTATCATTCGGTACTGATACGTTCTGTTTCTACTTCTACATTAGAGTGGTTTTATCATTCGGTACTGATACGTTCTGTTTCTACTTCTACATTAGAGTGGTTTTATCATACGGTACTGATACGTTCTGTTTCTATTTCTACCTTAGCGTGGTTTTATCATACGGTACTGATACGTTCTGTTTCTACTTCTACCTTAGCGTGGTTTTATCATACGGTACTGATAAGTTCTGTTTCTACTTCTACATTAGAGTGGTTGTATCATACGGTACCGATACGTTCTGTTTCTACTTCTACATTAGAAAGGTTGTATCATACGGTACCGATACGTTCTGTTTCTACTTCTACATTAGAGTGAATTGATCATACGGTACCGATACGTTCTGTTTCTACTTCTACATTAGAATGGTTTTATCATACGGTACTGATACGTTCTGTTTCTACTTCTACATTAGAATGGTTTTATCATACGGTACCGATAAGTTCTGTTTCTACTTCTGCATTAGAATGGTTTTATCATACGGTACCGATACGTTCTGTTTCTACTTCTACATTAGAATGGTTTTATCATACGGTACTGATACGTTCTGTTTCTACTTCTACATTAGAGTGGTTTTATCATACGGTACTGATACGTTCTGTTTCTACTTCTACATTAGAATGGGTGTATCATACGGTACTGATACGTTCTGTTTCTACTTCTACATTAGAATGGTTTTATCATACGGTACTGATACGTTCTGTTTCTATTTCTACCTTAGCGTGGTTTTATCATACGGTACTGATACGTTCTGTTTCTACTTCTACATTAGAGTGGTTTTATCATACGGTACTGATACGTTCTGTTTCTACTTCTACATTAGAATGGTTTTATCATACGGTACCGATAAGTTCTGTTTCTACTTCTGCATTAGAATGGTTTTATCATACGGTACCGATACGTTCTGTTTCTACTTCTACATTAGAATGGTTTTATCATACGGTACTGATACGTTCTGTTTCTACTTCTACATTAGAGTGGTTTTATCATACGGTACTGATACGTTCTGTTTCTACTTCTACATTAGAATGGGTGTATCATACGGTACTGATACGTTCTGTTTCTACTTCTACATTAGAATGGTTTTATCATACGGTACTGATACGTTCTGTTTCTATTTCTACCTTAGCGTGGTTTTATCATACGGTACTGATACGTTCTGTTTCTACTTCTACATTAGAGTGGTTTTATCATACGGTACTGATACGTTCTGTTTCTACTTCTACATTAGAATGGTTTTATCATACGGTACTGATACGTTCTGTTTCTATTTCTACCTTAGCGTGGTTTTATCATACGGTACTGATACGTTCTGTTTCTACTTCTACATTAGAATGGTTGTATCATACGGTACCGATACGTTCTGTTTCTACTTCTACATTAGAGTGAATTGATCATACGGTACCGATACGTTCTGTTTCTTCTTCTACATTAGAATGGTTTTATCAATCGGTACTGATACGTTCTGTTTCTACTTCTACATTAGAGTGGTTTTATCATACGGTACCGATACGTCCTGTTTCTACTTCTACATTAGAATGGGTGTATCATACGGTACCGTTTTTATTTTTATCTTATTTATATAAAAATGATCTTACTTGAAAAGCATAAACCCATATTAAAATCATGATTGAACTGGATTATTTGACATCAGTTAAGCCTATGTGTAAGACTTGATTGAAAGCGAATGAACAGGCAGTAGAGTAAGAGATTGTAGCTAAACTTACCGGATTATCGTCTGCCGGCTGCTGTTTTAGCTGTATCGATACGGGAACTAAGTGGGACTTTTTGTTGTGGTAAAATAAGGCGATTGGTGCACAAACCTTTATAAATATGAAAAAAGGTTTACAATTTCAAATAACTGTTTAACCCCGGTATTAAAAATGCAAGATTTTAATCGGAATTCTTTCAAGGTAAAAATATCTAACCATACTGATTATCATCATCATCATTCACCTAAAACATATAGCGAAATCTATAAAGAATGCTGTACATTTTTATAAATATAAACCTCTTAATACCATTTAAACTGAACTTTTATACAGAAATAGCACAAGAAGATGAACAGTTTTTAAACAAGTGCAAGTTATTTTTTAAAGTTAAGACTTCAAATAAATTGTCCTAACCGTAGATTGCTAGCATGTATACACATTTCGTTTAAAGTGACCAAACTTACTGTTAATCCACTTTTTACGGGTATTCCTTCTACTATGGCAAGATCGACATAAAACAGTTTCTTCTTGGCTATAACGTCGGATAGAGTGGAGCCTTCTAAGAATGGCTCGAGCATTTCTGCAGTCACAGCAAGTCTGGGGAGCAAACGTTGTAATGTATCAGTGTTTAAGAAGTGTATTAATGAATGAATTAAAGCATTATGACGGTTACATCAAAAGAATACGATGTAAATATAGCATAGAACTTTAAAAGCTAATTGCACAGCCTGTGTCATATAACCTTAAAATCACAAAAGATATGAAAGTGTAAGTTTACTTGTTTGGAATTTCTGTACAAAGTGTAATTAGGGAGTTGTTAATCCGACCGATCCGCTGGAATCCAAAATGTTCGTCTGTATCCCAAGTACCATTCGCCAGAGGCTGTGGATTATACAGAACAGAAGTCATCAAAACAAAGGAGGGGGGGGGGGGGTGCAAAAATTAGATGAGAAAACATTTCTGTTTTATCTATACTCGTAAACTGTATCTTTGTAATAAACGTACTTCGTGTTTGTTTACTGGCACGTTGTGATGATTTATTCTTGGTTAAAGCAAATATAATGGTGACTATTCTGAGTCTTACTACCAGGCATATGTCGGGAAGCGCTTAAGAGTAATTTAGTAATTATGTATGGCGCTATAAACAGTGTAAAACTGTTGTAAATATTGTACATTGATTATGTCGAACACTTGGAGGAGGAGTCTTACGACTCCAAGTGTTCTCGGTCCTAAATAAAGTCTTTTATTATCATTACTATTATTAAACGATATGTTGTGATGATTATTTTATATACAGAAGGAATCGATCAGTACTAACCAACGGTTTAGAAAATACGTCAGATTTGTAGATGTTCCCGAGGTCCTCCAGACTGTTCCAATCACCACTCACAACCTTTACGATTTTGCCTTTGATTGCGATCTCGGCAGCAAGCTTCACCACATCAAACTGAAATGGACATGTTAAAGCTTGAACTTCACGTTAGTGTTACATTAAACATTGCGATAATCTATTTTGAGAAGCTGGTAAATTTTTTGTTAACCTTTCTAACACAACTGCATTACATTATTTTAGCTGATATGACTGTAATGATCGTAGCAACTTATGTATGCCTATATTTTATACTTAATTTCTTAACTTGATACAAAAGGATGATGTACTAATTTGTTAGTTTACACATTTGTTCGGGGGAATTTTTACCGTCTTACCGTGGCAATTCAATGTCAAGTGATGTTGTCGAGATGGTCCGACCATTTACCGATGCATATTTTGTTAAGAAGATTATTTTAACTGGATATTGACTGTGTATCCCTGAACAAAACTTACTGTACATTTCTTCAAGATGACTTGGTCTAAGTCATGACATCAAAGAAGAATTTAAGAATAAAATGATTTTTTAATACGGCATCAAAGTTCTCTCTTGAATACGAAACTCATTCCCGATTATCAACTACTCAGCGTAGTCTGTGAGTGAGGATTCGTTTTTCGTTGAAGACTTTTTCTATCGCTAACTGTGACTTAATACAACCAATATGATATCATAATCGTAATTAAGTACTTAATAGACATCGAATTTCAACACAAAAACTTTGTCTTACCTGGTATTCAGAGGAAAACTTTTCATCTTCTGGCACTTCTTTTGCCTTAAAATGAATTTTAGTTGGTATTAATGGTATGATAAAAAGAAATATTTGCATGTTCTTTTCAACACATTGGACAAAAATAATTAAAACACTTTTATATTATATTTAATTTCAGTCTCATCGCATATATATGTACGATCACACTTTCACAAACGCACATAATCTTACGTACGTGTACAACATACATCATTCTTTAGTTTCATTGGGACTTTTCGTCAACTGGTGAATAGACCTATTGTTATTCTTCGGCTTCTTAAAATTATTCTTCTGCACTATTTTTGTGTGCAAAATCTCCAAAATGGTAAAAAGTTATACTAGTGTACTTTTAGTATGTTGTATAGCTAGGATTGGAGATGTTACACTAAGTAGGTCCAAAATCGAAGATGGCCGCCTTGACGTAATATTTTTAAAAAAAAACCCTTAAAACAGCCATATCTCGAAAACCGCTGATTGTAGAGAATTCTTGTAATGAAATTATTTGTAGATAATTGCCATATCTAACTTTTTTTCCATCTACATGAAAATACAAAATATTTCAAATAAGAAAGCTCGTCATTGGGTCCGGGGCCTAGAGTCTTGAAATGGCCTGTAAGGTGCATAGGGCTTAAAGTATGTAAATGAATAAATTTAACCTATTCTAAAACTTAAGTGAAAAGCAAAATCTATTTTCATTTTGTCAGATTTCGATGTGCTTTCACTACTGTTAGTATTTTGATTTATGTTAACGATAGGTAATGCTTTAATAAAAAGCGCTCGCGCACACACATGTACACACTGATAAACATATAGCATACAAAGATAGGACTCCCAGTAATAAACAGAGGACATTCATAACTACTGACACTATACTGATAAACATATAGCATACAAAGATAGGACTCCCAGAAATAAACAGGGGACATTCATAACTACTGACACTATACTTATTAACGTATAGCATACAAAGATAGCACTCCCAGAAATAAACAGGGGACATTCATAACTACTGACACTATACTGATAAACATAAAGCATACCAAGATAGGACTCCCAGAAATAAACAGGGGACATTCATAACTACTGACACTATACTGATAAACGTATAGCATACAAAGATAGGACTCCCAGAAATAAATAGGGGACATTCATAACTACTGACACTATACTGATAAACATATAGCATACAAAGATAGGACTCCCAGAAATAAACAGGGGACATTCAAAACTACTGACACTATACTGATAAACGTATAGCATACAAAGATAGGACTCCCAGAAATAAACAGGGGACATTCATAACTACTGACACTATACTGATAAACATATAGCATACAAAGATAGGACTCCCAGGAATAAACAAGGGACATTCATAACTACTGACACTATACTGATAAACATATAGCATACCAAGATAGGACTCCCAGAAATAAACAGGGGACATTCATAACTACTGACACTATACTGATAAACGTATAGCATACAAAGATAGGACTCCAAGAAATAAACAGGGGACATTCATAGCTACTGACACTATAGTCATACAACATGGTATAACATGTTTTTCTATCGTCGCATCTGATTTAGATATTTAGCTATTGTCGTTTCAAAATATCTGAAAAGAAAGGACATGCGTAAGAAAGGAACGACGTCAACAAATAAGGACATCAACAAAGGATCCCATGTGCAGTTTTTGCAGTACTCAGTTTTTTGATAACCATTTTGACACAAAACATGCACATGTCTAAAGTATACAGCACGAGCCAAAAATTGTCTTTTTCCTTGTCAAATCTTAATTTCACTTTCAGATATACCAACGATGTGTTGTCTATGAACAATAAGAAATATGCAGACCACGTCGACCGTTTATACCCTTCTGAACTTGAAATACAAGACACAACAAACTCATCTACCCTCGATATCTACTTAAACTATGACCAACATGGAAAGCTTACTACTAAGCTATACGATAAACGTGACGATTTCAATTTTCTGATCGTGAACTTTCCATTTCTTGATAGTGACATCCCTGCTTCTCCAAGTTCTGGTGTTTACATGTCACAGTTAATTCGTTATTCTAGGGCTTGCTCTAAATATCGTGATTTTCGTGATCGATGTCGACTGCTGACAAACAAACTTACAATACGGTGATTCGAGAGAGGCTTGTTGATCAATATGGTCGCCATCTTTGTCTCACTGAAAAATGTTTTGTATCTTTGTGTGATATGAAGATGGACGTTTTTGAGTATGCCCATTGTTATGCTTACTTATGATTGACAATGACTCGGTTCTCATTTTGACGACTTGATGTTTACTTGGATGTCACCAAGATTTACATGGCGGGTGTCGTCGATGAAGCAGCAGACGCTTACTCTTCCGTAACGGAACACCTGGTCCTTTTTTCTTGTACTTTTACAAGGGTCCCAATATCAATATTTCCTTTGTTCATATTTTCATCTAGATTAATCGATTTTAAGTTTTGATTATCATTTTGTTAGCGCTTCGGTATTCTTTTTTTTTTCGTCATCTAATTGTGTTATTTATCTAAATAATAAACACAATGTATCGTATGCACTTAGTGTTGTTTATCCGAAGTTTAAATTTGAAGTTCCTGTGGTAATAGTACTGTGTTTGATATATATATAAACAGACTATTTAACACAGGGCATTCCGTAGCAACAGCAGCAAGTGGATAATATTTACCAAAGAGCTATTCCACACCCTGGGAATCCCCTACAACTCAGTCTATATCACATTTCGTCCAATTACGTAATTTCAAAAGATCGCCGCATACCGTAATTGTTAATACGTTCGCCTTCCAACAAATGGATACTTTGCAAAGTGGGTTCGAATCCCCGTAAGGATGTTTTTTATTTTTTTTTTTTTGGGCATGAGGTTTGTAAAAGAAGACCAAATCGGCCATAGGTGTGAAAACCCCGTCATATTGTTAGCCAACAATTTCTAGTTTATCTTTACATTCCATCAACAGACATACCTTTTAGGTACCAATGTGGATTCTGTGGCCTTGGGTGATATTTTTGTACAATGAATAACCCCTATAATAGCATGCCTATCAAAATCTAAAAAAAAAAATAAGGAGTAAAATTAGCATAAGCATGATTAGGTTTACATTAATTTTGTAAATAAAATGATAAAGGATTACAATTTTGGCCTTTCCGAAACGGATGTCTACCCATGAAAAGCTAGCTTTACGGGAAGTGCAATTTTGACAACAGCACATGAGGGAAAAAGCGAAAAATCTAAACAAACGACCTATGCTGGAACACAAATAATTCTGCAACCAGTTTAGATAGAATTTAAGAAAAAATCCTAATGCGGGGGGTCAAATTTTGGGTCAAAAATAATGTTTTTTGGCATATTAGGATTTTTTATGTGGTAACAATGGTTTTTACACAAGTGACATACATCGAAAATATAAGTTTATACACTTCTCATTCTTTACTATGGGTTGTAAATACAATGCTGTTTGCAAAAATATCTATATTTATAAACTTTATGCGTAAATTGCACACCCTGTGTTTCTCAGACATGGGCTTTTTTTCCAGAAATCTGTCAATATTCTGCTACCTTATCATACAATTGAATTTTTCGATCGAGTCAGGTTACACAACTATCGCAGCGCAATTATTTCAATGAAAGACTGTCCTAACTATAAATATGCTGGTGTGTTAAGTCACACATGAGGTGTTATACAAATGTAGAAACTGAATATTGTGTCAATACCATCTACCATATCAGATATGCTTCATTGATTTCACATACAACAACACCACGTACTGCCGACGTTGGTTCCCCGGTCGTAACTATAGGTAACAAGGATACACCATTAATTATCTATAAAAAAAACGTGGAAAGAATTAGTAAACACATTTACTCCACGTTGGAAGATAAACTGATAGTGCTCGCAGTCCCATGTACATACAAGTGACTACTGACCTTATATTAACTGACATAACAGAAAGAATTTCTTTTAGATTACGTATATTGATATGTTCTTTTGACACATGAAGCTTAATAGTTTTAAACTTAAGTTTCTGTATTGTAAATTGTTGATGTTTAGTGTTCATCTGCTTCAAAACGACCTTTTACATGTGGAAGGTTAATGAAAAACGTCCGACGAGTAACAGAAGAAACAGTTCAATTACTATGAGGTTTGTACTAATAAAGTACCCCTATCCAAACTATCGAATATGCATTTCGTTTGAACTAAATCTTAAGCACATTTGGACGATGGTTTTTCGCTTGCCCGGTTATAAAGTCGATGTAACCAATTGACCTACTGAATTTTTACACCAATGGTACTGGTTTACCCTGAGAATCAGGTTGATGAGACCGGTGGTCCCCCTGAATTATTGTAAACAGGACACTGATTTACCCCGGGAATTAGGTCGATGAGACCCATGGTTCTCCTGAATTATTATAAACAGGATACTGATTTACTCTGGGTATTAGGTCGATGCAAACACAAAATATATGCACTCCTCTCTGATTAAATGCTTAAATAATTCAAGTTTTATCATGAAATTTTCCTTTTTAGCATATTTGATTTGTTAATGACATATATTTACATTTGCGCTGCAGTGTCACTTTATAACCCAAGAAAGTTCCGTTTTGATTCATAGGACTATGACGAGTACGAGTACGAACGTTAGATGAAGGTAAAAAAATGTAAATTACGCCGAACTTTTAAACGAGGCATTATTGACAAGATCTTTATTTATGCCATTTAAATCATTGCTTATTGGATAACGTCGAATACACATACTTAAACCTTAGAAATGTAGCTTTGTTAACACACGTTTTAGCTTATAATGACTAACATTCCGGCTTGAGAAGAGGGTTCTCCTTCCTGACTCTCAGAATAAGCAATGGGCCTATCGTCCAACAAAATGTAGGCATTGTCACCAATCGAACATCACGTACATATACGTACATGTAGAAAGACGGTTCGTATGCCTATCATCAGTGAAGTTGACCAAACATAGCATATATGCATTCGGATACTTATACAATGCATTATTTTATATCAGCCCGTATCTAAACCAACATATAATACGACGCTGATACCTTTTTTCCATGTCCGACCACATTACTCAGTTTTCAAATTCAGGGGACATGCTAAATATTACATAATAAAACCCTTTTTACGGTAGATGTTTTCCAAAGACTATATTACAAAGTCTCCTTTTCAGGAGAAAGCACGTGAATAGTTTTCTTCGCTCGAAAAGAAGCACGCGCTACGGCCTCCTCTGCAAATTCAACACTGAGGGGTTTTTTGCAGCTACATTTTGTTTAATCTTCAGTCGTAATATTTTTTTGTGTATGGTTAGAAGTCGAAATGTAAATATAAGCATTAAACTGCATTCTGTTTCGAACGCCCACTACATTACAGGAAAATAGCATGAACCGCGCTGATAATCTACATCATATTGATTTTCAACAGAAGAAACGAGTTTTTAATTGTATTTCATTTTTTTAACATCTCGCAATAATCAACTTACATTATAATAAAACAAAATCGTTGTGCTTTAACAGGTATGTCATACCATATTGTTTTGTTTATTTCCATAAACTTGACAACATTTCATAAAAATCATCTTCATTGAACTAAGTGTGGAAATTGTATGTTTATTTCATCTGTGGGGAATTCAATGGCAACTGATATGTCATTTATTATTAAATAAATCTTTAAAAATGTCACGGATGAAACCCCACATTACAGTTAATGCCTGTATGCTTAAAAAGATACTTCTGTTATTTTCTTAACGGTTTTTATTATTCAGCTTAACGTCAAAAGTCAGTTGATAATCCTGTTTTCTACGGAATATGTGTCTACTTACGTCTTTCTTACAGTATGTTGCATTCCCTTTTATCTCATCTGTTTGAATTCTCGCTTTTTGACATGGCTGAACGTGAAGATAACAAATTTACTAGGTGCTTGTTACAGCTTTAGTTTCCCATTGGTACTAAGGTATAGGGACATACATTGTAATGGTATACTTATGAAAAATAAATTAATATAAAGTGAAGTAGATAATTGTTCAAACATGATTGAATGAGAAGGAAGCCATTAGAGCGAAAATGGACATCACAGGTGCATCAATGACAACCCGGATATGTTTATATACATTTGAATTTCAATTTGTTTTATGAGCGTTAAGAAAACCACATCTTATTATAAGTTTGTGTGTCCCTGATCTCTATCGGATCACTTACCAGTACAGGCATATTTCATCTGGAACCTTATCTGTATGGAAAACATCTAACGTTATATTAAAACGTTACCTGTATCAGAAACAAATACCTATATCGGGAATATTTACATGTAAAATGAACATTTGTCCTTATCAGGAACATTTACATTGTACTTGTATTGGGTACATTTAGCTGTATCAGTGACATCTACTTGTATTGGGAGTACTTACCTGTATGATGAACATTTATCTATATCAGAAGCACTTACAAAATGTACCTGTATGAGAAACATTTACCTATATCAGAAGCACTTACCTGTATCAGGAGCATTTACCTGTATCTGGAACATTTACCTGTATATGGAACATTTATCTGAATCATGAAGATTTACCTGTATCAGCAACATTTACCTGCAGCAGCAACATTTACCTGTATCAGCAACATTTACCTGTATCAGCAATATTTACCTGTATCAGCAACATTTACCTGCAGCAGCAACATTTACATGCAGCAGCAACATTTACCTATATCAGCAACATTTACCTGTATCAGCAACATTTACCTGTATCTGGAACATTTACCTGTATCAGCAACATTTACCTGTATCAGCAACATTTATCTGAATCATGAAGATTTACCTGTATCAGCAACATTTAGCAGCAACATTAACCTGTATCAGCAACATTTACCAGTATCAGCAACATTTACCTGTATCAGCAACATTTACCTGTATCAGCAACATTTACCTGTATCTGGAACATTTACCTGTATCAGCAACATTTATCTGAATCATGAAGATTTACCTGTATCAGCAACATTTACCTGCAGCAGCAACATTTACCTGCAGCAGCAACATTTACCTGTATCAGCAACATTTACCAGCAGCAGCAACATTTACATGTTTTAGTGTATTTGAATGGTTTACCTGTATCGGAATTCCTGGAATTTGGACCGTCATTTGGTAGGTAGCTTTTTTATCGTTTAGTTCCATCAGTCGCTGTTCCTTATGAGGGTCATTCTGCGGAAGTGACGTGTCAAGATGGCGGATCTTGTAATGGTAGCCTTCCTTTATCCAGCGTAAGAACGGGAAAACGTACATTTTGTTTGAGAACTTGCAGTACACTTCAATCGATTCAAGGAACCACTCATCTTTTAATCCAGCATCATCTCGCCAAACTTCTATCATGTCAATCACACTCAAAAAAGAGGCAACCGCTTTGAAGCAATCTTTCTTGCCCTTTTCGAAGTCGTTTCTTAGGAATTTGTCCAGATGAAGTTGGCCTGTTGACTGTCCGTCATCGTTATGTAACACAATAGTTACGTTGGCGTCTGTTCCCGCCCCTTTGCGGTCCCCAGTTTTCACACTGATCTGGTACTCAAGCTTCAACAGATTCATCATCAATTAAAACTTGGTTCTACAAATCTGTTTACAGTTAATGTCCTAAATCAAAAACAAATTCTGTAATATGTTTGGTAAAAAGTTATTAATATAAAAGGTTTAAATAACAAATATATACCAAAAATCAGTTTTTGAATATGAAATATCACAGATTGCCGTCTGGATTTTATTTACTCATTTATTCATTTTCTGGTGTTTGTACTTTTCAAAGGGTAACATGTATGGGTTTGGTGTATCTTTATTTGTTTTAATTGCATTTTTCCTATTTGTGATCTGAGTAATTGGTACTACTCAATGAATGTTTATAACCTAATGCCATTTATATTTTTGTATCGGTTCAAACGAAGGTAGGGTAGATATTAATGTCTATGACTGAGACAGATATACAAATGTTTACTTACCTGAGAGTTATCTGTCACTAATTCGTTACTCTGGCATGACTATAACACACAAATACAACATGATATTAAACTACTTTGATACATAAATATCCGCACCTGTTATTTCATAATATTTCTATAGTAAAATAAAACATGTCTTGGGGGAGATATGTTGGATTACAGACAACATATAGATAACTATACGTCTTACAAGCAATAACATGCATCTTTTAATGTGTATTATCTCAAAACGGGAAACAATGGTTATGCAATCAAATTCAAATAACAACACTGAAGTAAAAACACTTACCCCCATGATGGTGTGCGCTTCTGTATGTTTCTGTAGTCAACATAGATACATCACATTCTAGTGCACGTTATTGTCAGGATGTTATGCTTATGTTTACTCGAATCCATTGGAAACGTTGCCGGCATACTTTGCTTATGTTAGAGTTCACTGCACATACAATCATCAACACCTATCACCTTCTCCCGACCCTCTGTATAAAATAAACTTGTAAGCATTAGGATCAATTTTAAATATATTAGCGACACCAGGTAAAAAGCTGTTTGCAAGTATTGATTCTATGATACATCCTATGCAGTGCAGCACAATCAGAAATGTAGTATGTGACCGGGACCTGACCCTACCTGTTGGAAATGATCAGTGTTTCCTTATTACTGGCCCATGTCTTCATGCCCTAGTGGTTGCTTGCCAAAAGGTGAAGACACATCAGGACATTGTTTTGTCCTTACTACTTAAGTTTTAATACTTAATTGAAACGCTTCGAGGAAAACAACAATTTTAATTTGATATAAAACAGTTCCAAATCCTTTTTCCATTTCTCAAGGCATGCTCTGACAGGAATTATTAAACTTATCACAGAGCGATCAATACACCATTAGGTATTACGTTTCTGGATGGGTGCGGATCAATACACCATTAAGTATGACGTTTCTGGATAGGTGCAGATTCAATCCTTTTATCATTCGTCCCTAAATCTGGTCGTATAGGCTTGTGTGTACTATTCTGAGTTTATTTTGCAAGCCAATTAAGGTTGTTATCGTTCATTATATTGAATAATGTTAAGGATCATGAAATTGCAACATTATATATGAGATTCAAAAGATTTATGAGGGCGGTTGATTGAAATCCACCCCTCTAAATTCTACAAGATATCAAATTCTTTTTATAACAAAAGGTTATGACAAGAAATATTGAAATAGGCTCATTTTCTAACACGATTTTAATTATCGCCATCTTATCTGACAACGATGTATCTGTCATGAGTGCTGACATTCAATTTGACGGGGAACCGTTGGCAGACCTTACTCCAACAACTCCGGATGAACTACGCAGAATCATTCAGACATCGCAATCAAAATCATGTGAGCTTGACCCCCTTCCAACAGACCTTCTGAAAAAATGTCTTGATGCACTGCTTCCTTTGATTACCTCAGTGATGAACAAATCATTGGCTGAGTCAAAGGTTCCATTGTGTTTCAAGAAAGCACATGTAAGCCCATTGCTGAAGAAGCCTGGATTGGATAAGGAGGAGATGAAGAACTACCGTCCAGTGTCCAATTTGCCTTTTCTGTCTAAGATCTTGGAGAAGGTTGTGTCCCGGCGTTTAGAGGCTCATCTCCATGCAAACAGTCTCCATGACAACCTGCAATCGGCCTATCGCATGGGACACTCAACAGAGACGGCCCTCCTACGTGTAGTTGTATAGTTGTATATAACAAAAAATGTCGGACATCAACTTATATAAGGTGTTTTTGCTACTAAAAAAGTGCTTTATGGAACAACCTGGACAGTTCAATGAATGTTTTACCAACCGTTGAGTCTTTTAAGAAGTCTCTCTTACAAAAACTAGCTTAGGTTCCTCAAATTTCATGTAGTGTATTCGGGAAGTTGATATGAGAGAAAAAGACTATTTCATGACCAAAGGTGTAAGTAAGAAAATTCCACCCTCGAAATTTTCAAATTTTGTAAAACCTGCGGCAAAGCCTCTGGTTTTACCAAATTGGAAAACCCCTCGGGTGGAATTTTCCTGTCTTACATGTACATCCCTGGTCATGAAATAGTCTTTTATTCTTCTTGGTCTCCGTCTGTCTCAAAAGACAATGAACTGCACCTGGAATGTCAGTTTCTTGATGTGGAGCAGCGTCGACTGTGACTGTGAACCGCAGTCTATTTCAAAGTTGCTACAGGTGTATGATGTTGGTGTTTGGAGTGTTGAGGCTGTTTACGACCTCTGCCGCTCCCTCCTGTCATGCCACTGTTGCTCCCTCTTTGACTCCGCTCTCTTTTCCCCCATGCACACCACTTGGCGCCAGGTTCTGTGATCGGCTGCGACTTCTTCCCATGTGTCTTGATTCATGTCAGGAGACCTCATGTCTCTTTTGCAGACATCCTTGTAGCGCAGCATTGGGCGGCCAACTGGTCTAAAAGATTTTATTATTTTTATTATTAGGGCGTTTTACCAACTGGTAAAAAGACCTACTGTTTTGTGTTATGTTTATTATTAAGTCCCCCAAACGAAGTGAGGGACTTCTTGGTTTTACTCCGTTTCGTATTCTTCTTTTTTTTGTTCAGCCGTTATTTTTGTCTGCGCGTTATCTCAGAGACTGATTATTCCATTCCTGTGAATTGGGATTGGTGTTTAGATGGTTCAGACATCCTTTTTTGCGACTGCGCATCTACAATGGCCGCCATATACTGCGTTCTGATTGGTCGAAATTTAGATATTGTCCGATTTCTTTCTTTGGTATGTAGGTGTGTTATGACTCTACGAACAACAACGTAACTTCGATTTTGCAATTCAGCAAAATGGCCGCCATTTTCTTGAATCTGATTGGTTGAAATTTAAATATCGTTCGATTTTCATGAAATTTTGTTTGTAAATGTATTTAAGCACTGCAAACTGAACTGAGGGGGTTTGGGGGACTTCTATAATGGTCCCCATTTCAATTTGTACTTATTATTATTATTATTATTCCTCTTCTTCTTCCGCCGTAAAAGTTGTGCGTGAATGATCTCAGGAACTATAAGATGGATATGCCAATAAAACTTCACATAAGTAGATAGTGTCCAATTTCGCTAAAATTTGGTATGTAGGTGTGTAATGACTACAAAAAACACTTTGGTTTCACACTTTAAGAATATTCGTCTATATTTCCTGCCTTCTGATTGGTCGAAATTTATATATTGTCCGATTTCGCTCAAATTTGATATGTAGGTGTGAAATGATTACAGACAACGCCGTAACTTTGGTTTCGCAATTTAAGAACATGGCCGCTATTTCCTGCCTTCTGATTCGTTGAAATTTATGTTTTGTCCGATTTCGCTCAAATTTGGTATGTAGGTGTGTTATGACTCTACGAACAACACCATAATTGGGTTTTGCGAGTAAACAAAATGGTCACCATTCCCTTGCTTCTGATTGGTCGAAATTTAAATATCGTTCGATTTTCATAAAATTAGTTTTGTACTTGATTTGAGCACTGCGAACCGAATTGCGGGGGACTTCTGTTATGGTCCCAATTACAATCAGTACTTGTTTTTATTATACTTCCGCTCATTTCGTTTCAGCAGCTTATCTCATAAACTACTCATTCGAATCCAATGAAACTTCACAGGATTATTGATGGATATGTGTAGATAATAACAATCAAAGATAGCCGCCACGGCCTCTGATTGGTTGAAATTTAGATATCGTCCAATTCTCGCGAAATTGGCTATAGATGCTCATTATCTCACTGCGGAATCAACTGTTATGTTTATTTGGTTCGTCTATCAAGACATTTGATTTGTTTACCCCGTACACTACCATACCTTACCCTTACACCAAACTGAAAGAAGATCTTTAATTTCACATTATGCGAGTTTTCATTTCCAAGAATGAAAAACGCGATGCAAATATATGGTTGTGAGCAATCATGGAACATACATGTACTTGCTGAAAAGCACAAGGGCTAAGATAATCTATACTGATGAATATAGAGTACGAATGATTAAATTCCTTTTTAAAAATATCTTTGTTGAATTCGGAGGGAACATTTTTCAGAAAACTGGGACCAAAAAGTGCCTTACTCGTAGCTGACGTATTTTTGTTTTCATACGAGGCTGAATTTGTCGAGAACTTATCATGACAGGTAACAAAACCTTTCCAAATCTTTTGATTTCACTTTCAGGTATATCGACGATGTGTTGCCTATAAACAACAAGTTTGCTGACCTAGTCGATCGTATACATGTATACCCTACTGAACTTGATATTACAAACTCTAAATACTCCTCTACATCACCTACTTACCTCGATCTTCATCTAAACTGTGACAATCATGGATAGCTCACAACTTAACAACACAACATAACATCCACGCTTCTCTAACTTATGATGTTTACATGCTCTAACTTATGGTGTGTACATGCTCTAACTTATGGTGTTTACATGCTCTAACTTATGGTGTTTACATGCTCTAACTTATGGTGTTTACATGCTCTAACTTATGGTGTTTACATGCTCTAACTTATGGTGTTTACATGCTCTAACTTATGGTGTTTACATGTCGCAGTAGATCCGTAATTCTAGGATTTACTCTAAGTATCGAGATTTTTGTGATAAATGTTGACTACTGACGAACAAACTTACGGCACAGGGATACGACATATGTAAGTTGATGAAGAATGTGGGCTAATATGGTTGCCATCTTGGTCACATTGAGAAATATACTGTATCATTGTATGATACGATGGTCGACGTTTTGGTCACTTGTAGTGATTGAGAATGGTGCCTCACTTCTCACATTGAAGACGTGACATATACTTGGATGTTACCTAAATTTTCAAGGCGGATATCGTGATATTTTAAAGGTTTGCTTGACGGTTGACCTATAGTTACAACACCATATCAAGAAGTGAGCTGCAACAGATCACACTTTCATGGGTATTTTAGAAACAACTAGACATGGGAGTTCAAGGAGCATAACCGCGTGCAGCGTTTGAAAAAGAATTGTGGTGTGCAGCTTATGCCGCGTTCAGAAAGTTAATGGTTAACAAGTTAATGATTAACAAGTTAATGGTTAACAAGTTAATGATTAACAAAACAAAACAAAGTTGAAGTCCTTGATTCGTGCTATTGTGGTGACGTGTCGCATTCAATTTAACGTTTATTGTATATACTAGCCGTTGACGGAAAACCAATTAAATTCCAGAGATTATTTGATAACTGGTTTTGTCAAAGTATACCTCAAATCTTATAGGTTAATTACAAAAATTAATTAAGTCAATAGATATAAGGTTATGAGCAATTTTATTTAATATTCCAGCTATCGTTTCTCTATACACGTCATACATTATACTTTATCATTGTTGAAACATTAAGTACAGTGTCCAATAATTGTTAAACATTCTCTTTAAAATTATGACAAGAAATGCTTTGTAAATGATACAATACGCTAATTGATGCACCTAATTATATATATATATATATATATAAACCAGATGTACCAATAGCCTAGAGACTCCCAATCATATGCTGATAGAGTTTGGAACGTTGTCAGGATTCAGCCAGGGATAGGAAAAAGTCCGACATTTTTCCAATTCCTCCACCCTCTTACTCAGGTCTTCAATCTCCATCCGAAATCTGTACCAATAATTATTACGTAGCATCAGGTCCAAAAATATATCATTATTGTCAACTCACAAACACAACTCCTGCACTTAGAACTGTGCAATTCGAATAGTTCGTTTAATTTAGCATCAGATTTCTGCAAATAATTATTTTGCTATGGAAAATATAAAATATTGTCACGGAAGGAGTCAATAATTTCCTATGTTTTATACCACAATTTGTGATATTGTTGTACATGTATCTATAAAATCACAACACCGAGACAATATAATGAACTATTGGACTATGTACTTACTCTTCCACAATCATCTCCGCCTTTGGGTCATACACATACTTGACCTCATAGTCCCCGAGCTTATTTGTCCCCATGCCACTGAGAACTTTTCCTAATCCTATCACATCGAAGGTAGACTTCTTGTCTGGGAGGGCATCTACGATTGAGGCTGCCGTTAGAGGAGTCTGTGGAAAAACAGCCGAATATTCAACAAAATAACGATTATCAATTGTACTTGATATTAATTATATTTCAGATACTGTTAATATGCCATTATCTATATCTTGATGAACGATGATCCTCAATAACCCCGAATTTATATTTCTTAGATATAAAAGAGGTTATAATCATTTAATTCAGCAAAGCAAAAGTGATTGCTCCTCTTGCCAACACGTCACAAGACATATAGAATGGTAACGTATTTAAATAATGTTGCTTGCTGTTTTTAGGGATACCAAGAGGCCAAAAGGGCCTGTTAAAGAGTAACTGTAGTGCAAATAGAAACTAAAATGATCAGACTCGTTGTGTCGGCATTAATACATCGTCGAAAACCGCATCGAAATCGGCCGACCGGTTACAAAGTTACGACAGGTTGAAGTTAGGTTTTTTACCTGTTTTGCCACAAGCTAATTAAGCGCACCGCGAACCGCTAAAAGTTGTGCACACGTATTGGTGACGTCACAACGGGAACACAAGAAATTGGGTCCTATGTCTCTCTATATAATAGTAACATGTACGTCTGGTTGATTAATGATTCAAAATGTATTTTACAATGAAATTAAGGGACGTACCATTATATATGGGGGTCGGGAGAATAATCTGAAATCGTCATTGAAATAACTTTATTTTTAACCTTAATAAATTTAGTGTTTTGATTGTTCAAATTCATTTTAATGGACCCATATATATATGCGCTATCATATTTTAGTACTCTGTGTCATTTATAATGTCAGTTATACAGATCATTTATCCAACGATTCAAGAGTGACTCTTATAATAAAACCTTTGAATATTGTACATCTCATGTTAGTGTCCATTATATTACGCAATCGTATAAGCGGGATAATCTACCTGGTCAGTTCGATAACTTCACACGTAACTTGTTTCTCAAAAAGCAAGTAATTAGCATTGGAGAGGGGGGGGGGGGCTATTAAAGTTAACTAATTTGTAATAGTTGAGTATGTTGTGGTTATTATCCCCTCTTTATAACTTCAAAATGTGTACTCTAAATCTGTAGTTAGTTCTCGACTGGGACATAGACTATCGAGGGCACGTGTATCTTTTGAAATCTCCATAACCCATCGTCAACTCACACAGTTTATGACACTTTTTTTATTTCGAATTTGACTCTTCTATTCAACGAGAAAAGTTCTGTTGAAAACTTGCTTGATATGTCTCAGGGACGTATATGCACATATACGTCCCTGATATGTCTGTATCACAGTTTTTTTTCATAAATGAATAAAATGCGGATTAAAACCACAGGCACTTGTGGTCAGGAGAATAGTCATCTGAATATATAGATAATATAGCGAAATATGATAAATAAAATAAAATATAAAAAACTGAATTTTCCTATTTTTATGTTATTAATCATCTAAAACCATATTGAAAATAATTGCCAAATTTCAGCTTGATACGTCAAGCGGTTTAATTTAACAAAAAAAAATCGACTATCAGACACTCTTTTTTTGTGAAATTTAACCGCTTGACGTATCAAGCTGAAAGTTGGCAATTACTTTCATTATCATTTTAGATGATTAATAACATAAAAAGAAAATTGGAAAATTCATTTTTTATATTTTGTTTTAATTATTCATATTTTGCTATATCATGTATATATTTAGATGACTATTCTCTTGGCCACAAGTGCATGTGATTAACACCAATAAAGTAGTCTTCTCATATTTTACAATATTTACGATTTGAAATGTTTTTTTTATACTGCATAGACATAAATAAATTATCAATGGATAGAAAGCTGTTAACTTTTATACACACCTATAATTTCTCGAACATATATATATAAGGATAAAAGAAGTCGAAATGTGATAACCGTCAAAACAGGTTATACAGGTCGAAAGCATTGATAAAAGTTATATATTTTTATTTTCCAATATACGTACATTGTTTTGTTTGTGATTCTATATGACGTTACTAACTGTTCTTCTTTGAAGTCCAATAAAATATATGGTTTTCGAAGTTCTGAGTCTATTCACGGAATTAGATTATATCTAAGTCCGTGGTCTAAAGCAACACAAATATCCTTTTCCTTATATGTTTGTTTGAGGTTGTTTCTAGGTAGTTTTGTATTTATACAGCCGACTGACATGCATTAAAATTTTTAGCGTCCATTTTAAAAGGTGTTACGATCAGTTCCTGCTGATATGTGCATGCAATCAACGTGACTCTCAGTGAATGCACACGCCGTTTTAGCGGTGTTATATGAAATAAAATATGAGCAAAGTAATATCTACTCATATCAAGTGTATGTTTTGAAGTCTTAACGTTTTTCCACAAAATAATAACCTGTTAATCATGTTAGCGAGTCCGGCGGTAATTGATTTATGGTCGAGTGATCATGACCAAGTGTGCCGCACACCTGTACACCTGTGGAACTCCCGAACCCCCCTCACCACTAATTACGGTCCCCTGGGGCATGCAACACCTTCGAACTATCAGTAGGGTCATAAATGAACTCTATACAGCCTTGATATATAATAAGTGTCATATTCTTAAATATAAGACTCTCTACAAATAACAAGTCGTGATACGATTCATATAATTTTAATATAATGACTACTCAAGTCTAGTAGTGCGGTCACCGTTGTGACGTCACTTCCGGTCGTGTGGCAAAATCGGGGATTTTCTGTTTTGCGTTCACGTGTGAAATTTAGAAAAATTGTCAAAACTTCGTAATTTTTTCGAAAATTTTTTTTTCGTGAGAATTATCTCACTTATTACATACCAATCTTTCCATACACAAAAGATGGTTCAGCACTACAGTTACTCTTTAAGCCCATCTGTATATTTTTGCAATTATGGGAAATAATTCTTTATAAGTGAATAAATGAATATTTCTTTACATTGAGTCTCACTGACTTAAGAATGTTCAAGACCGAATACAACTTTAAACTACTGTATTCCAACTGCTACTGGTCACATATCATAACCCAGTGCCTCCTGATTAGGTGGAATAAGTTGTTTAAATATATTAACATATCTGACCCTTGTTTTTTTTCTTTGTGTTTTGTGACATTGAATAAAGGTCATGCATTTTTAAGAGGCTTTATAGTACCTCAGACCAGGCGCACTGTACCTTTTTGCGAAGTAAAGTACTCTTGGGCTTCTGGTAATTCAATAATAAATTGAAGGTTTTATTTACATTTGACTCTTGTGGCATGTAAACAATATAGCATGTTGTATATTTTATCTTCTAGCCAAGCATCGGTATTCTTGGCCTATCGGCTATGTTGTATTAAGAAGATTTTAAAAACTGTTTACCTATGTCACAAATGTGACATTAAAGGAGTGGCCTGGTCATTAATTTTAGGAAAATGTATAATGCATCATGCCAGACAAAGTGGCAAAGTTTAGAACTTGGGACTTTCTGGTTATTCAGAAGGAGATTTTAAGTTATTTAGTTTTTTACATATCTAAACATCGTGACCTTTAAAGTTGACCAACATAATTTATCAACAATCACATGGTCCAACCCTTGTAGTGGTGTGATGGCTTACGTACCTCAGTGACCCAGATAGCTATGTCAGCAGGAGCATATGCTCTTGGCAGGGACATCAAAACTGAACAGGTCGAAGGGTAGAGGTAAGACAAATATGGTCAATATATAGAGAAGAAGGAGGAGTTCTACCAACACCTTCAGGAAGTTGTAGACAGGGGAAGTGCCAGCGACATGTCGATTTTGATGGGAGACCTAAATGCAAAGAACGGGTGCAACAACACTGGCTAAGAGGGCATCAATGGGATACACGGACTGGGACAGATTGCCGAGAACGGCGAGCGCTTTACTGATATGTGTGCTCTGACCCAGTTGGTGATAGGTAGAAGCATCTTCCCTCATAGGCGCAAACCACCGTACTGTACCACATCACAGAGAACGAGCTTGACCATATCTGCATCAACCAGAAGTTCAGGAGGTCATGGCGGAATGTGCGGGTAATGAGAGGAGTAGATGTGCATTCGGACCACCACCTCCTTTTGACATTAGTGGGACTACTACTGAGGAAACACTCCAGCGCTTGCTGCACTAGAACAAGGTACAACATAGGACTGTTGGGGAAGAAAAAGGACAATCATGAATCATTCCAGATCAGCCTTGCCAACAGGGTCCAGTTGCTGCAAAAGCTGATTGAACACAATGAGGCAGACATCAAGAAACTCTGGCTCAACACCTGTGAGAAAGATCTAGGTTGAATAAGGTCTCAGCTCAAAGAATAGATCTCTGCAGACACCATTCAGAAACTCGAAGCAAAGGAAGAGAAGAAAACAGTCATAAACATGAGCCGAACAAGAGCAATAAAGGTAATAACACAAGAGGAATACATGCACAACAATGAAAGGAGGTGAGGAGAGCCATCAAGAAAGAGAAGAGAGATTATATCGATAACATGGCCAGCCAAGTAGAGGAAGCCGCAGGGAAGGGGAACCTAAAGGACCTTTACCAGGTGACCAAGAAGCTGTCAGGCAAGTTCAAGAAGACAGGCCAGTGAAGGACAAGGAAAGGAAGCCACTGACAACAACTGAGAAACAGCTGAAGCGATGGACAGACCACTTCAGGGAACTACTTAATTGTCCCGTCCCAGAAGCACCACCAGACATTCCACCGGCAGAGACAACCCTATCCATTAACTGCGACAAGCCCTCAAAAGAGGAGATCAAGGAGACCATCAGGACAGGGAAGAATGCGAAAGCTACATGACCAAACAATATACCAGCAGAAGTCATCAAGGCAGGTATGGAGACACAGCCTGTTCAGTGAAATCTGGGAGGAAGCGGAGGTACCTTGACTCGTATGCATACAAATTCTTCAGTGGTTAAAATATGCTTAAGTCTGAAAACTGTGCTAAGCAGATTCTTTTCCGTACTTAGCATATTGCTTACCTCACTAAATGGGTTGTATAAAATTTCTTATCGCCTATGCATATTCTTAACTTCAAACAATCTTTTAACCTGTATTAAATCTTTAAGCAACATGCTTAATTCACAAATGGCCGCCGCTAATTGATAACATAACAGACCTGAAATGTTTGCAGGGGTGTTACGATGGGAGAAGCATTTTAGAAACAAGTTTGATTCACTCCAAATCATCCATGCCTTGAAAATGTATCAGAGATTTAGTCTTGATAGGTAGGGTATTCTTTTTTATATTTTGTTTCGCTAAAGACGACATCGAGCCTGCAACGGGAAGAAACTAGGCCTAAACTTACAGCTGACCTAAGCATTTGTAAGCTACAATTGCAATTAGGGCCTACACTGGGAAAATGCAACTTTGTAGCGCTGATAACTTAAAAGTCTATTTGTCCGTGTCTATGCTAACCAGTCAGTTACACATGCTTTAAATAATCCAAATGTTGTTATGCGATTTAAAGCTTTCTCCTTCGAGACGATCAGAAAGTTTACACCAAACGGATTTGTATGTATCTGCGAGAACAGATGGTACACATATTCGCATTATACGTCCCAGTATAAACGAACCAGAATTTGTGAGAAGAAAAAAATGTCCACTAAATAAATGTCAAAATCGGTGTAGATGCAAGTTAATGCATTCTAGACTTACTTGGGAGATGGACAGGGCCAGACTTTTCCGTAAAAGTGGCTTTCATACATTTGTGACTAGGATTTTAGAGACGAGAATGTAAAATGTACCTGCCTACAGCAGTTATCCATTTCCAAGAATGTAATTGAAGCCTTACCAAATCCACAACCTTGACCACATACACGGTACAACAGATAAATGTTCCTCGTTTTATTTTTATTAGACAACTCGTTTTCATCCGCGCGATCGTTGAAGGATTTTTCAAAAGGGGACTAACTGTAATTGCAAAGAGTGCATGGCTCAAAACGGGGAAATTCTATAAAGCACAAATTCTATAACTCACAGTGTTTAAATAAACTGCAATAAGGGGAAAATGTAGAATGATAACCAATAACACACTTTTCACATACAAGTTCATATTCATGACTTAGTTTATCATGTGTTTAAAATGATTTCTTCCCTACTGTCATAAGTATTTCCAAACAGATATTTGTTTGTAATTATATAAATCCAAATAAAAGACATACTTTTTCATCCACATATGAAAATAAATCATGAATTCAAATTATGAACAAATAAATATATGAAATGAAGGCAATTATTATGTAAATATTTTACAATAACTTATTTCATTAGGAAATAAAATGAACCATTTTTTTCATTTAGTATACATTGATAGTAACTGACATGAAATGTCTGAATTACCATATCATTGTGCTTATCAGTAAATATACAATTTTTTAAAATAAGATTTAATACAACTTATCATAATATATTCTAAGTTTTAAATAAGGTAGTTCATGCACTTAATTTGCATTGAAAGAAAAACTGAATTATTTTTACAATGCAAGTCCAACGTACAGGTCCATGTGTTTCCGTATCATTTAATAAATGAAAATGGAACACTAATGATTTTATTTAAATAAAGTGTTTAGAGTAATTTTACTGACCACTGAGGAGGCAATTCTTATATAAACATATTTATCCACACCCTACAAATTAGTTTAGGTTCAAAACTAGCTGTAACAAATTACCATGCCACTGTGGTCGCTAAAGTAATAGTATGTAAATGGTGATGCTCCATCTGTCGTCCATTGGCGAGTTATCGTCGGGTAAAAAAACCCAGAGAATACCAAAGCCATAATATATAAATGTATCTCTAGCATTGATCGGGAACCAAAGATTATATGGTGATCTGTCATGATTTATTGCTCAAAATTCGTGAATAAATCATTCAATTGGGAAACAAAGTGTATTTGCAAAGCCTATTACAAAATTTATTATTCACTCTGAGGAATCGAATGGGTTTTCGGAAGTTACAGGAATTGCACAGTAGGTGGGAATCATTGTCTGCTTCCTGTCCTCAGATAGCTCGGATTTCTCTTTCATAATTTATTAAGGCTGTGACCCCTAAAATAAACGGCTGCCGTTACATGAAGCATTGGCAGCACAAGCGTTTTTTTCCACGTCTCACGTTTCTTCTACGTTGTTTTCCTCGTCCCAAACTAAACTAAGATTTTTAAATTGTTTTCTTCGACGAGGTTTTGTGAGGTAGATATATGTCGTCTTATATGACGAGCACATGTTTATATCCACGTGCCCTTGTTTTAACAAAAAGTATGGTAAATGGTACATCTTTGTATGTTATGTAATTGACAACAAGTACGTCAAGAAGGTTGCGATCATAACGACTAAGCATAATGCTTTGACATTTAAGAAAATTTAAGAAAATACTTAGAACGTGTATGCAAACGAATCCTGGTCAGTGGAAGGAAGGCATGGTTATAAAGTTACCAAAGAAAGGGGATCTCAGGGAATGCAGAAAACACAGAGGAATCATGCTTCTTTTAGTCCAAGGCAAAGTTCTCAAGGTTCTTCTGGAGAGGATGAAGGAAGCTGTCGAACTCTTTCTTCTGGTCATCGGTTACAACATGAGGACCACAACAACTGGCTGGAACAATTGGATACAGTGGACACTCTGGGCGCAACTAGATGACCTCGACTTTGCTGATGACTTTTTGCTCCTGTCTCACAGCTATACTCATATACAAGACAAGGCAACGCTACTGGAGACCACATCGGCCGGGACCGGTCTCCGGATCAACAACAAGAAGACGGAGCTAAAGGACTCACACAACTAAATAATTTACTATATGTTATTATTAAGCTTTCGAGCTAATAACTTTAATATTTGAAGTTCAACACTTGTGACAACTGCCTATATTCCCAGATACATACATGACAAATGCTTTAAAGGACATTTTATGAGGAGTTAACTGGCATTTTAGCTCGCTATAGGCGTCTGCTTTGGACAACCGGGAATTTGCATGTCAAACCAGTGAAATAGAACGGGAACACCCCATATCAATCTGCCATCACATATCAAAATCTATCAAAAGTAGAGGACAACCATGAATATGCAGAAGAACATCCAGACGTTCTTAAACACATGCTTGGGGTCATTTCCAGCATCAGATTCCCAGATAAGATCAGGAATGAAGATCTGTGGGAGCGATTGGGACAGGAACCAGTTGTCAAAGAGATTCTGCGAAGGAAGTGGGGCTGGATAGGACATTCCCAAAGGAAACCTGTTCCAGACGCAACACGCTAAGCTCTGACATGGAAGCCCCAGGGAAAGAGGAAGATAGGCGGCCTAGCAACAGTTGGAGGCGGGACACTGAAGCAGAACAGACACAGCAAGGGACCAACTTGGTTTTGATAATGGAAACAGTCCCAAACAGGTGCAATGGCAAGGATTTGTTTATGGCCTATCCTCCATTGCGATCTTTGGGCCTAGTAAGTGAGTAACTAAATTTATTTGAGAAAATATAATAGTTCTTTATGCTAAGAACCTACTGGCCAATAATCAATAATCTAGACCCTCTGATACAAATGTAACCCCTGTGATATTGACTAAAAGTCAAGGTCATTTATTTGTGGACTTTTTATAGTTTTCTGTTCAAGTCAACTGGTGGATGGACGATGGATGATGGAGGCTGCATCTCGAAATTATCTTTTTTGGCCTTTCGGGCCATACGAGCAAGAAGTATAACGTTTGAAAATTAATGGTAGAGAGTCATGTATAATTCCAACAAAATTATAATCCGTCGTGAAATGCATTCATAACGTATAACTTAACTTACCTTATCGACAGGAGGAACACCCTCTATGACCATGGGATAATTGGGCGGAAACCCGTACTCGTCGTATTGTGCGAAGTTGGCAGCAGCATGACCCACACTGACCGTGAATATAATGCTAGTCAGTATGCAAATGAGGTCAGACTCATTGGTAATGACACCGTCGCCAGGTACCCCCTGTAAATACAACGGACTAGCTCACGGTTTGAGGTGGTATTCATATTGGGCTAGAACAATTGGAGGAAACAGTTCAAGTCTATGCCCATCAATTTGAATTTTTTATCATTAAGTGTACGTGAAGTTTATTTGTGATGCCTTCCACGTCAATGTTTGATAATTATTTATACGGTACATATGACGGTCCATATTATGTATAACTCTTTCAATTTTCTCTCACACGTCTTACTAGAAATTTTAGTAAGACACAATATCAACAATACATACCTAGAGAAGGGCCATGAAGAGGACCGTAAGTATATATCTTTTATAAAAATACAAAGGTGAAGTTATTTGTATATACATCTACAGTTAGTCTAATAAAATCGCGATTTACCTTCCAAACAGACATCAAAATCATCATCATTTTCATAATCAATACTTGCACTGTTTATAAAGTTTCACAAGAATAAATTTCGTTTTTATATACAACTCCTGAATAGAACATGAACGCAAACATACCAAGATACCGCAGCCACCCTCTGTCCGAGACTTGACCAACTCTTGAGCCCAAGACTGAATTTCCTGGTCACCGGCGTATGTCTCTGGGCTATCTGAATACACAATAATAAAGGTACCGTTAACAGTGCAGTACATACAAAAACAATATAAAGGTAAAATATCCATATCATTGTCGAGTTTTCGACATCGCGTTGTGTAAATGAATAAGAAAAGCGTCTGAGCTGTTTAATATAAATTTTCAGTTAACGTTACAAAGATGACGTAACACACACATATACATAACACACACGATGACGTCATACATTAGTTGATAAATAAGGATGACGTAACACACACATATGCTGCACCTCTTAAATTTAGTAATAGATACAGTAAAAGTAAAAGTTTAGTAAAAGTACAGATAACTCATACAAATTCACGACTTACTGGGGAGCGGAAGTGAAAATTAATATCTAATACGATTATCATGACAATTTAAGTTACGATTTTATGTTGATTAAATTGACAAAGTCTGAACAAACACGCTAACACATCTATTCCATATAGACGAGTCAATTAAACTATTGTGTAAACGTTCACTTCTCCTTATTTGTGTTTCGTTATGAACTTCATGTGGGTACAGCTTCTGACTTGGTCGATCGGTCACTCCGTTGTTCGTACGGATACTAGCCGCCCGTGCTGGTCCTTTGTGTGGGTTCTTCTACGACAGCGAGTTCCCAGAACATCCGTTTACTTTCGTCATGTAGTTGAATTACATCTCCAAGCCTGATCTTGCTTTTTTGGCACGATGCAACTCTCTTGGTGTTACATACTCTTTTGTTTCCTTCTTGTCCAGAATCATTGTATAATGAAGCTCGGACCTCTGAAACAACTTTTGAGTTTGGCGTGATTTTTACAATCGTTTGAGTCCACAGTATCAACAGACCGATATGGCATGGTCGTCAGTCTCCGCCCGAATATCAGGTCAGATGGGGTAAGTGGTTGCGGATCGTCTTGGACTTTCTGCAGTGCTGTCCGATTAATATTTACCACTATCCTCCAAGGTAAGCGGTTCGGGATAAATTACCATTCCGTTCCGTTATTTCTCAATTTTATCCGAATTTCATCAGACTGGCAGAGTATATGTAGATGTATTGTCTGACATAATTGTTTTTGGTAAAGATCTACGACTGGCGAATTACTCGCTGGCACCTTATTGATTCTACCTCCACATCTTCAAAGTCCATCGTCTTTGCAAAAAAAATCGTAACTGTCTGACAATTGACCATTTCTTTGCTGAGCCCGATGTCATGAGTTGTTTCCTGCACATTTCGTTACAGTATTATGTTGGCTGCTTGTAGTTCTTGTTCACTCAACGAACCCGTTGTCTATTTGAATTTCGTTTGCTGTTGTTGATGAATCGGAAAACATAGGCAATCACTCAGGTGAGTTTCTTCAATGAGATGTACGTTGTTAAATGTATCACATTGTCCAAACCATTTTGACCTCTCTGTCTGAATCTCCTGAATAAGTGACAGGATGTTGTTGTCATCACAACCAATTTATTCCTACTCGCTGGTTATTGTTAAGAGCAATGTAGTACTAGGCCATTTGTTCTGATCGTGAAGCCACATAGGTCCACTCCAACACATACTGCTGTCAACGTTATGCCTTGCGTGTACACCACGGGTCAAGCCATCTACAGGATTACTATCTGTTTTGGAATATATTCACGGGTAACCGCCAACTAATTCCTTTATCTCCGTGACTCAGATTTATGCTTTAAGATGTTACTGACTATGCTTTTGCTTCGTAAATGTAAAGTAACGATGTAGATAAAACCGCTAAGTAAACAGGCATAGCATGAAGATATGATGAACACCATTGGAATAAAAACAATATTAAGATACAAACCGTACATAGGTGGCAGTGTACAGGAGCCTTTTGTGGCCATGGGTGATATTTTTGTACAATGAATAGCCCCTATAATATCATGCCTTTGTAAATTTAAAAAACATGCTAAACATATACATGTACACATTACGTTAGTTATATATAAGTACCTGTTCTACACCCTGTGACATAAGGAGTAAAATTGGCTTAAGCATGATAAAGTGGACTTTGTGGACTTCACATTTGTAAAAGGGAAAAAAAAAGTTGGTTAGAGATTAAAATTTTGACCATTCCGAAATGGGTGTCTACACATGAAAAGCTAGCTTTATAGGAAGTGAAATTTCAATAACAGCACATGAGGGAAAATAGCGAAAATCTAACGTACGACCTATGCTGGGACCGATATAATTCTGCAACCAAGTTAGTAAGCTTTAACTTTAGATAGAACTTAAGAAAAAATTCCTATCTGCATAGGTCAAATTTTGTGTCAAAAACAGTGATATTTTGCATTTTTCGGTAATTTTTGATGGGGTAACCATGGTTTTCACACAAGTGCCATACATAGGATACATCAGTGTATACACTTCATAGTCCTTTTTATGAATTGGAAATGATATACAATTTACAAAAATGTGTACATTTACATCTATGCAGTGTACGGTAAAATCGCTGTGTTGACAATTCTCAGGCATTGTTTTTTCCCCATAAATCTCTAGATCTACTGTACACAGCTACCATACAATATGTGTATGCGTTGCGTAAAGACACATAATCAATGTATAACACAATGAACTCCTATGTAAAGAATGGGTATTTACCGTAATACAGTCTGACGTATTTGCTGACAAAGTTTTTGATTGCGTTGTAGAGAAGCAAAGCGTCGTCCCGATAGTGATAGCCCTTCAACACCGTCTGGTCGAGTACCTGAGTTTGTAAGTGTGGTGCTACCAGTTATCGAAATTAAGTGGCAGTTCAGAGCTATTATATAATACCAATAATATGATAATTCGCGGTTCTTACATGTGTTTATACCGCTTTATCACAACCTATAGGTCATCTCAAAGTGGTTCACAAAATATTATACGTGGTTATAGGGCCTTAGCAACCAGCCAATATCGTTCCCAACTCCCTTGATAGATAAACCGATGCTGCCATTTCGGCGCTCACAGCTATCATTTTACAATTTCTAGCAGCAATGCCCTTTAGAGTTGAGAAGACTGGAACAAGTGGAGTAAATGTTCTTGCTTAAGGATACAGCTCAAGTGCCGTGGTCATGACTCGAACTCGCAACCCATCGATCTCGAGCCCGGAGTCTTACCAGTAGTCCACCGTGCCGCCATGATGGTCAAATTTAACGTTAATATTGAGCGGATTGATCATGTTACTATTTGTGAGCCTAATAGGAGAGATTAAATAGACGACATGACCACGATTCAAACCTGGGACCACCCAACTATAGCGCAACAATTACACTAACTGATTACTGAAATCTAGCCCAACAATTACACTAATTGCTTACTGAAATCTAGCCCAACCATTACACTAACTCATTAATGAAATCTAGCCCAACCATTAGACTAACTGATGACCGAACTCTAGCCCAACCATTACACTAACTGATTACCGAACTCTAGTCCAACCATTACACTAACTGATTACCGAACTCTAGCCCAACCATTACACTAACTGATTACCAAACTCTAGCCCAACCATTACACTAACTGATTACCGAACTCTAGCCAAACCATTACACTAACTGATTACCGAACTCTAACCCAACCATTACACTAACTGATTACCGAACTCTAACCCAACCATTACACTAACTGATTACCGAACTCTAGCCCCTCCATTACACTAACTGATTACCGAACTCTAGCCCAACCATTACACTAACTGATTACCGAACTCTAGCCCAACCATTACACTAACTGATTACCGAACTCTAACCCAACCATTACACTAACTGATTACCGAACTCTAACCCAACCATTACACTAACTGATTACCGAACTCTAACCCAACCATTACACTAACTGATTACCGAACTCTAGCCCCTCCATTAACTAACTGATTACCGAACTCTAGCCCAACCATTACACTAACTGATTACCGAACTCTAGCCCCACCATTACACTAACTGATTACCGAACTCTAGCCCAACCATTACACTAACTGATTACCGAACTCTAACCCAACCATTACACTAACTGATTACCGAATTCTAACCCAACCATTACACTAACTGATTACCGAACTCTAACCCAACCATTACACTAACTGATTACCGAACTCTAGCCCCTCCATTAACTTACTGATTACCGAACTCTAACCCAACCATTACTCTAACTGATTACCGAACTCTAGCCCCACCATTACACTAACTTACTGAACTCTAGCCCAACCATTACACTAACTGATTACCGAACTCTAGCCCAACCATTACACTAACTGATTACCGAACTCTAACCCAACCATTACACTAACTGATTACCGAACTCTAGCCCAACCATTACACTAACTGATTACAGAACTCTAGCCCAACAATTACACTAACTGATTACCGAACTCTAACCCAACCATTACACTAACTGATTACCGAACTCTAGCCCGACCATTACACTAACTGATTACCAAACTCTAGCCCAACCATTACACTAACTGATTACCGAACTCTAACCCAACCATTCCATAACTGATTACCGAACTCTAACCCAACCATTACACTAACTGATTACCGAACTCTAACCCAACCATTACACTAACTGATTACCGAACTCTAGCCCAACCATTACACTAACTTACTGAACTCTAGCCCAACCATTACACTAACTGATTACCGAACTCTAGCCCAACCATTACACTAACTGATTACCGAACTCTAGCTCAACCATTACACTAACTGATAACCGAACTCTAGCCCAACCATTACACTAACTGATTACCGAACTCTAGCCCAACCATTACACTAACTGATTACCGAACTCTAGCCCAACCATTACACTAACTGATGACCGAACTCTAACCCAACCATTACACTAACTGATTACCGAACTCTAGCCCCTCCATTACACTAACTGATTACCGAACTCTAGCCCAACCATTACACTAACTGATTACCGAACTCTAGCCCAACCATTACACTAACTGATTACCGAACTCTAACCCAACCATTACACTAACTGATTACCGAACTCTAACCCAACCATTACACTAACTGATGACCGAACTCTAGCCCCTCCATTACACTAACTGATTACCGAACTCTAGCCCAACCATTACACTAACTGATTACCGAACTCTAGCCCAACCATTACACTAACTGATTACCGAACTCTAACCCAACCATTACACTAACTGATTACCGAACTCTAGCCCAACCATTACACTAACTGATTACCGAACTCTAGCCCAACCATTACACTAACTGATTACCGAACTCTAACCCAACCATTACACTAACTGATTACCGAACTCTAGCCCAACCATTACACTAACTGATTACCGAACTCTAGCCCAACCATTACACTAACTGATTACCGAACTCTAGCCCAACCATTACACTAACTGATTACCGAACTCTAGCCCAACCATTACACTAACTGATTACCGAACTCTAGCCCAACCATTACACTAACTGATTACCGAACTCTAACCCAACCATTACACTAACTGATTACCGAACTCTAGCCCAACCATTACACTAACTGATTACCGAACTCTAGCCCAACCATTACACTAACTGATTACCGAACTCTAGCCCAACCATTACACTAACTGATTACCGAACTCTAGCCCCTCCATTACACTAATTGATGACCGAACTCTAGCCCAACCATTACACTAACTGATTACCGAACTCTAGCCCAACCATTACACTAACTGATGACCGAACTCTAGCCCAACCATTACACTAACTGATTACCGAACTCTAGCCCCTCCATTACACTAACTTATTACCGAACTCTAGCCCAACCATTACACTAATTGATGACCAAACTCTAGCCCAACCATTACACTAACTGATTACCGAACTCTAGCCCAACCATTACACTAACTGATTACCGAACTCTAGCCCAACCATTACACTAACTGATTACCGAACTCTAGCCCAACCATTACACTAACTGATTACCGAACTCTAGCCCCTCCATTACACTAATTGATGACCGAACTCTAGCCCAACCATTACACTAACTGATTACCGAACTCTAGCCCAACCATTACACTAACTGATGACCGAACTCTAGCCCAACCATTACACTAACTGATTACCGAACTCTAGCCCCTCCATTACACTAACTTATTACCGAACTCTAGCCCAACCATTACACTAATTGATGACCAAACTCTAGCCCAACCATTACACTAACTGATTACCGAACTCTAGCTCAACCATTACACTAACTGATTACCGAACTCTAACCCAACCATTACACTAACTGATTACCGAACTCTAACCCAACCATTACACTAACTGATTACCGAACTCTAACCCAACCATTACACTAACTGATTACCGAACTCTAGCCCAACCATTACACTAACTGAAGACCAAAGTCTAACTCAACCATTACACTAACTGATTACCGAACTCTAGCCCCTCCATTACACTAACTGTTTACCGAACTCTAGCCCAACCATTACACTAACTGATTACCGACCTCTAGCCCAACCATTACATTAACTAATAACCGAACTCTAGCCCAAATTGAGGGTGCTTATTGCATGTTTTAGGGGGCTTGTTGAACCTTAACATGAAGACATGAAGACGAACGTATACCCCTCGTTTCTCTAGCTGTACTGGCAGCGTCCCATCCTCGTCCATACGCCACGTAGGTAGCCTACAACACAATGGCCCGGTGGTGAATATCTACATCAACGGCAAATAGTAGGCTTTAGCTGCACTTAATCATTCAAATATATAAATGAATAAATTTATACCAATTTACAAATGTAATGTTTTGTTTGATCGTAAAGATGGGGATATACCGTCCAAGAGTCAGTGAGTTTTGCAAGATATTTTTGGGATGTTTTTAATATCACTTACAAAATATAAGTTAGTGCATATTTTGAAGAAACTTCCAATACTTCGACATGTGTTGGTTATTCATATAACATGTATACTTTATATAAAATGATTTCTGTATTTTGAAACAAGTAGGAAAATGCGTACTTTCGACGGATGAGTTCGAATGCCCCTTCAGCTCCTGATGTCATCACACTGTCCAAAGTACCCCCAGGGCTGATCAACGTTTGGAGTGCGGACCTGTCAGAGGCAATACAAGGCAAACTTCAACGTATAATATTACAAACGGTTAGGAATATTTACAAATTTTGATTAACGATATCAAAACGAATTAGTATATTTCAACAACAATAATTTCTAACTGTAACAGTGACCGTTACAGAAGTCTGGTTAAGTTCTAACTGTAACAGTGACCGTTACAGAAGTCTGTTTAAGTTCTAACTGTAACAGTGACCGTTACTGAAGTCTGTTTAAGTTCTAACTGTAACAGTGACCGTTACAGAAGTCTGGTTAAGTTTTAACTGTAACAGCGACCGTTACAGAAGTCTGTTTAAGTTCTAACTGTAACAGTGACCGTTACAGAAGTCTGGTTAAGTTTTAACTGTAACAGTGACCGTTACAGAAGTCTGGTTAAGTTTTAACTGTAACAGCGACCGTTACTGAAGTCTGTTTAAGTTCTAGCTGTAACAGTGACCGTTACTGAAGTCTGTTTAAGTTCTAACTGTAACAGTGACCGTTACAGAAGTCTGTTTAAGTTCTAACTGTAACAGCGGCCGTTACAGAAGTCTGTTTAAGTTCTAACTGTAACAGTGGCCGTTACAGATCTGTTTAAGTTCTAATTGTAACAGTGACCGTTACAGAAGTCTGTTTAAGTTCTAACTGTAACAGTGACCGTTACTGAAGTCTGTTTAAGTTCTAACTGTAACAGTGGCAGTTACAGAAGTCTGTTTAAGTTCTAACTGTAACAGTGACCGTTACTGAAGTCTGTTTAAGTTCTAACTGTAACAGTGACCGTTACAGAAGTCTGTTTAAGTTCTAACTGTAACAGTGACCGTTACTGAAGTCTGTTTAAGTTCTAACTGTAACAGTGACCGTTACTGAAGTCTGTTTAAGTTCTAACTGTAACAGTGACCGTTACAGAAGTCTGTTTAAGTTCTAACTGTAACAGTGACCGTTACAGAAGTCTGTTTAAGTTCTAACTGTAACAGTGACCGTTACAGAAGTCTGTTTAAGTTCTAACTGTAACAGTGGCCGTTACTGAAGTCTGTTTAAGTTCTAACTGTAACAGTGGCAGTTACAGAAGTCTGTTTAAGTTCTAACTGTAACAGTGACCGCTACAGAAGTCTGTTTAAGTTCTAACTGTAACAGCGACCGTTACAGAAGTCTGTTTAAGTTCTAACTGTAACAGTGACCGTTACGGAAGTCTGTTTAAGTTCTTACTGTAACAGTGACCGTTACAGACGTCTGTTTAAGTTCTAACTGTAACAATGACCGTTACTGAAGTCTGTTTAAGTTCTAACTGTAACAGTGGCCGTTACTGAAGTCTGTTTAAGTTCTAACTGTAACAGTGACCGTTACAGAAGTCTGGTTAAGTTCTAATTGTAACAGCGGCCGTTACAGAAGTCTGTTTAAGTTCTAACTGTAACAGTGACCGTTACTGAAGTCTGTTTAAGTTCTAACTGTAACAGTGACCATTACAGAAGTCTGGTTAAGTTCTAACTGTAACAGTGACCGTTACAGAAGTCTGGTTAAGTTCTAACTGTAACAGTGACCGTTACAGAAGTCTGGTTAAGTTCTAACTGTAACAGTGACCGTTACTGAAGTCTGTTTAAGTTCTAACTGTAACAGTGACCGTTACAGAAGTCTGTTTAAGTTCTAACTGTAACAGTGACCGTTACAGATCTGTTTAAGTTCTAATTGTAACAGTGACCGTTACTGAAGTCTGTTTAAGTTCTAACTGTAACAGTGACCGTTACTGAAGTCTGTTTAAGTTCTAACTGTAACAGTGACCGTTACAGATCTGTTTAAGTTCTAATTGTAACAGTGACCGTTACTGAAGTCTGTTTAAGTTCTAACTGTAACAGTGACCGTTACAGAAGTCTGTTTAAGTTCTAACTGTAACAGTGACCGTTACAGAAGTCTGTTTAAGTTCTAACTGTAACAGTGACCGTTACAGAAGTCTGTTTAAGTTCTAACTGTAACAGTGGCCGTTACAGAAGTCTGTTTAAGTTCTAACTGTAACAGTGACCGTCACAGAAGTCTGTTTAAGTTCTAACTGTAACAGTGACCGTCACAGAAGTCTGTTTAAGTTCTAACTGTAACAGTGACCGTTACAGAAGTCTGTTTAAGTTCTAACTGTAACAGTGAACGTTACAGAAGTCTGTTTAAGTTCTAACTGTAACAGTGGCCGTTACAGAAGTCTGTTTAAGTTCTAACTGTAACAGTGGCAGTTACAGAAGTCTGGTTAAGTTCTAACTGTAACAGTAGCAGTTACAGAAGTCTGGTTAAGTTCTAACTGTAACAGTGGCAGTTACAGAAGTCTGGTTAAGTTCTAACTGTAACAGTGAACGTTACAGATCTGTTTAAGTTCTAACTGTAACAGTGACCGTTACAGAAGTCTGTTTAAGTTCTAACTGTAACAGTGACCGTTACTGAAGTCTGTTTAAGTTCTAACTGTAACAGTGACCGTTACAGAAGTCTGGTTAAGTTCTAACTGTAACAGTGAACGTTACAGATCTGTTTAAGTTCTAACTGTAACAGTGACCGTTACAGAAGTCTGTTTAAGTTCTAACTGTGACAGTGACCGTTACTGAAGTCTGTTTAAGTTCTAACTGTAACAGTGACCGTTACAGAAGTCTAGTTAAGTTCTAACTGTAACAGTGAACGTTACAGATCTGTTTAAGTTCTAACTGTGACAGTGACCGTTACAGAAGTCTGTTTAAGTTCTAACTGTGACAGTGACCGTTACAGAAGTCTGTTTAAGTTCTAACTGTAACAGTGACCGTTACAGAAGTCTGTTTAAGTTCTAACTGTAACAGTGACCGTTACAGAAGTCTGTTTAAGTTCTAACTGTAACAGTGACCGTTACAGAAGTCTGTTTAAGTTCTAACTGTAACAGTGAACGTTACAGATCTGTTTAAGTTCTAACTGTAACAGTGACCGTTACAGAAGTCTAGTTAAGTTCTAACTGTAACAGTGACCGTTACAGAAGTCTAGTTAAGTTCTAACTGTAACAGTGACCGTTACAGAAGTCTAGTTAAGTTCTAACTGTAACAGTGACCGTTACAGAAGTCTGTTTAAGTTCTAACTGTAACAGTGAACGTTACAGATCTGTTTAAGTTCTAACTGTAACAGTGACCGTTACAGAAGTCTAGTTAAGTTCTAACTGTAACAGTGAACGTTACAGATCTGTTTAAGTTCTAACTGTAACAGTGACCGTTACAGAAGTCTGTTTAAGTTCTAACTGTGACAGTGACCGTTACTGAAGTCTGTTTAAGTTCTAACTGTAACAGTGACCGTTACAGAAGTCTAGTTAAGTTCTAACTGTAACAGTGAACGTTACAGATCTGTTTAAGTTCTAACTGTGACAGTGACCGTTACAGAAGTCTGTTTAAGTTCTAACTGTGACAGTGACCGTTACAGAAGTCTGTTTAAGTTCTAACTGTAACAGTGACCGTTACAGAAGTCTGTTTAAGTTCTAACTGTAACAGTGACCGTTACAGAAGTCTGTTTAAGTTCTAACTGTAACAGTGACCGTTACAGAAGTCTGTTTAAGTTCTAACTGTAACAGTGAACGTTACAGAAGTCTGTTTAAGTTCTAACTGTAACAGTGACCGTTACAGAAGTCTGTTTAAGTTCTAACTGTGACAGTGACCGTTACAGAAGTCTGTTTAAGTTCTAACTGTAACAGTGGCCGTTACAGAAGTCTGGTTAAGTTCTAACTGTAACAGTGACCGTTACTGATCTGTTTAAGTTCTAACTGTAACAGTGACCGTTACAGAAGTCTGTTTAAGTTCTAACTGTAACAGTGACCGTTACAGAAGTCTGTTTAACCATGACTGACTTGGAAATGTTTATGCAGGCCTTTCAAACCTTTTCGAGACTCCTCTGGAAGCAACATCTGATTTAGTAGGTCCGACGTGGTCACGACCATGGCCACGTGTGCCGCGCACCTGTGGAACTCCCCCCCCCCCTCCCACCACTAATTACGGCTTCCTGGGGCGTACAACACCTTGGAATTATCAGTAGGGTCATTAATGAACTCCGTACAGCCTTGATATATAATAAGTGTCATATTATTAAATGTAAGACACTCTACAAATAGCAAGTAATGATATGATTCATACAATTTTCATTTACTGACAACAGAAGTCTATCAGTGTGGTTACCGTTGTGACGTCACTTCTGGTCGTATGTCAAAATTGGGGATTTTCTGATTTGCGTTCAGGTGTGAAATTTAGTAAAATTCTCAAAACTTTGTAATTTTTACCAAAAAAAAATACATTTTTTCGTGAGAATTATCTCACTGATTATTTACCAATCTTTCCATACACGAAAGATGGTTCAGCACTACAGTTACTCTTTAATAAATGAATAAAGGTGGCCCGAACGATTCAACCGCTTAAACGAAAACAGCCGTGATGATGATTTTTTACTTGGCCTAATGTGAACAAAATAATCAGAAAATAAATAAAAGTCATGGTTTTCAACCTACATAAGATATACATGTGGCAGATTTTAATTTACACAGGATTAATTAAGATATATTTCTTGCTTCGAGCTAGAAGGAATTTCTCTGTAGCTCAGTGGTAGAGCATCAGCAATGGAGTGAAAACAAGGTTGCTTACGTACGAGGTGCCAGGAGAAAGTGGTCAAGCTTGCATGTGTAATGAGAATGTGCATAGGAGTATATTAGTTCTATTTATATACCTAAGATACGGACTTTTCCCATGTTAGTGAGATTGACATGTGCATGTGAATCTATGTGAATCTTAGTTAACAAATATACATAACTCAATACGCTTAATATCAAGTTTAAATATGAAATGTTTTTAAGCATCGACCTTAATCTTACCTAATCATTCCCGGTCCTGATATCACAATTGTTTTACCTTAATTGGATGACAGAAAGAAATTCCTCAAAATCAGAAGATTGGGAAAAATACAAAAAGGTATTTCAGTTTGCGAATATGTACGGATGTACGTATCAGTGTTATGTTTATGGCCGAGTTTGATTTGCTCAAACCGATTTGATTTGATTTGCTCGTCGTTTTCGTCGTCAAATAGAACATCTAAAATATGAGCGGAGGCGACACAAGCAATGACAGCCATTTTGACCGGCTAGAAAACCGTTTGATTTGCTTTAGCCGGTTTCCGTAGCCGTTCACGTGACCGGCGCACGCCGGTATAGGCAAATCAAACTCGCCCTATGGCTAATAACTCCCTTATAATGTTTTAACACATGAAAACTACACACCCCATTCGTTTTGCTAACACCCAAAAACTATTCATAATTTAACATGTGACGTTAACCACCGCCTTCTGGATCTATAATATTTGATAAATTTGATTAAATCTAATTGCTCCATACGACCCCAATTGTTTAAACAGTCTGCCCTCACCCATTTATTGCCATGAGATAGATGAAGTGAGGCGCCAGCAACTTGAATATAGGATGGGAGTGAGGAAGGTTTCTGTGTGTGACGAGGGCACATCCTTCCATCACCAGATGGGTGAATCCTGGAAACGAATAGCATGAATAAATAGCTATGGATTATATCAATATTCAACACATGATGCTGGCATAAAACAAAATATGTGAAGACCTTATTATAATTACATCATTTTATTAACTTTTCTTTGACTAGCGCTTTTAGAGAGATATATCATCCGTGACATGCTCAAATAAAAAGTACTTACTCTATGGTATTACATGTATGAAAAGGTAATTGACATTACCTACAGGATGAAAAATGTTGAATCATGTTAACTCAAATCAATTCATATGATTGTGGTTGACTCAACAGTTTCGCGTTCGCGTTTATTAATAACGTCTATCTTTGTAAACATGGTCGAACTGTGTAAGGTTTTAATATAGGTATGTGTTTCCTTTATCAAGAATGACTGGCTTAATACGACAAGGCTAATGGCAATTAAAACAGCCTTATGCATCGAAACAGGTAATTCCAATCTTTGTCCAATCCTGCAGGTTTCTCAACAAATTGAAACACTTTAAAACGAATGTGTACAGCTGCATGCACATCTGTACATGTTCCTCATACCTGTGAAGGTTTGTGAAAATCAGTCCGCAAGTAAAGGAATTGTGCAGACAAGAAAAACCTGTTATTAGTGACCCGTTTCCATGGCAACCACCATTTTGGAATTTGAATAGCTGCATGCACATCAACACATGTTCCCTAGCATACCTGTGAAGTTTCATGAAAATCGGTCCACAAGTAAAGGAGGAGCTGTGCGAACAATGTGTCTACAGACAGACAGACAGACGGACAGACGAACAGAACGACTTACAAACAGACGGACAGACAACCTGATTCCAGTATACCCCCTAACTTTGTTACATTGGTATAATAATGAGGCAAAGTGTTCCGTAAGAGTAATAAAGCGTCTTCATCATGGACGACACCTATACCATATGTACAGGGTATCACCCAAGACATCACACCGATTGTCAACGGTATAAGACAAAATATTTGTCTATTTGTGGTAATAACAGAACTCGCTACTGCCACTTCTTTCTAATAGTGTTACGTCAATGAGATGCCTGTTTCCGCAATAAACCTTGAAATATGTTATTTAAAAACAATATAGAATACCGAAGCGTCAACAAAATGACAACCCCAACTCAAAATCTATTAAGCTAGGGGCAACATATGAAAAAGGAAAGAATAACACAGAGGCCCTTGTAAAAGTGCAAGATAATGAGATCACGTGTTTCGGAAGAGTAAACGTCATCGACGCCACCCGCCATATAAATCCTAGTCACATCCAAGTAAACATAAAGACCTCCAAGTAAGAACGGGGTCATCATTCTCAACCACAACAAGTAAGCACACTTATGACCAAGTAATGAGCATACTCAAAAACGTCAATATTCATATCACACAAAGATACAAAATAGTTCTCGATGATACAAAGATGACAACTATAATACTGATAATAGTTCTGATCAATCTGCATGGTATCAAAATAATGTTGGTGTCTATCCCCATGCTTTGAGGGGTAACGAATAAGAAAAAGCCATTTTAGTAAAGCTCACACTTAAAGGTTGTGCTGAATATGCATATTAAGGCCGCCATTACGGAAAATATTGTTATCGTCAATATCTCAGTAACTATGCATGGTATCAAGATAGTTTTAGTGCCTAACCCCGTGTTTGAGGGGTAAATAATCAGAATAAGTCATTTTAGTAAAAATCACACCAATAGGTTGTGCTGAATAAGCATATATAAGCCACCATTACTGAAAATCTCGAATCCATGTGCCGATGGTAGGTTGTTCACCAGTAGGCGACAGCTATCACGAAGATCTCGATATTTAGAGCAAGCCATAGAATAACGAATAAACTGCGACATTTAAACACATAGTTTGTAGAAACAAGGATGTTACTATCAAGAAAGGGAAAGTTCACGATCTGAAAATTGAAACCACCACGTTTATCGTATAGCTTAGAAGTAAGTCGTAAATAGTTTAAGTAGAGATCGAGGTAAGCAACTGATGTAGAAGAGTCTGTTGTTTCCTTTGTGTCAAATTCAGAAGGGTGTATGCGATCGACGTGGTCAGCAAACGTCTTGCTGTTTATTGACAACACATCGTCGATATATCTAAACGTGAAATTAAACGATTTGGCAAGGTTTGTGTTACCTGTCCTGACTAGCTCTTCTACAAATTCAGCCTCGTATGAGAACAAAAACAGGTCAGCTAAGGGTGGCACAGTTTGGTCCTTTGAGAATGCCAAAAGTCTGCTGGTAAATCTTTCCTCCAAACTCAACAAAATTATTGTCAACCTCGAATTCAATCATTCGCACTATATCTTCCTCAGTATATTTCAACCTGGCTTTTGCTATGTTTTTCACGAAGTATGTTCCAAGATAGCTCACTATCATATATTTGGTGGGGGGTTTGGGGGGGGGGGGACATTCATAACGAGAGATCGAAGACGTGTTCTTTCAGTTTTGTATAAGGCACGGTAGTTTACAGGATGGAAAACAAAAATCAAATGGTTTGAACGAAAAATATTTTTGGGGAGGTCGTGCTCAAGTTTGATCAACAGATCTTTCGACTGTTTAAAATCCACATCCCGTTAATTCCACTCTTAGATCCTACAGGGTCACAATAAGACTGACGCCCAGGTTTAATGTACTAAGATATATGTCACTGTACGGTTCTGTGAAGTATTGGTGTCATACCAAGATGTGTGACGGCCTGATGGTAGAGAGTGTCTGCATTGTTGTACCACATCTTCGCGAACAACCACGTGTAGGGCGGGTCAGATGGTAGGAATACCTGAAAACAGTAGTAAGTTTATTAGGAAACTCGTAAAATACAAACGTGTTTAGTTACGTATAAAGCTTTCAAATAACTGAAATCATTGTGACATTTTTTCTAACGACATATGAGTAAGCCTTGTGCGTATGTTGCATTTTAAACAGGCACTTCATATAAAAAAGATTAGTGATAGATGATAAGGTGATAAGGTTTAAGAGCGTTATTTATTTGGAAAACTCATCATCGGTACAATTAGCATTCTTCAACAAGACATATTACTGATATTTCATTTTAAACGGACACATATATCCAGAAGAGTTGAACACTTGAATATCCGTCATGTATATTTAAGGCTGTAATAGTAAACTATTTCTTACCAAGTTCTTAATGTAAGTTACAAAATATCGCATGAATTTGAAATTGGTTCATCTCATGCTACCAGAAAGTTGGCTCATCTCTAAAGTCACCAGAAAGTTGGCTCATCTTAATCCACCAGAAAGTTGGCTCATCTCAAGCCACCAGAAAGTTGGCTCATCTCAAGCCACCAGAAAATTGGCTCATTTCAAGCTACCAGAAAGTAGGCTCAACTCACGCTACCAAAAGGTTTTCTATTCTCACGCTACCAGAAAGTTGGCTATTCTCAAGCTACCAGAACTTTGGCTCTTCTCATGCGATCATAAAGCGAGTTTTGCACGTCTCGATAGAGATGGCATGGTGTAAAACTTTAACACAGATATTCAACACAAAATGTCAAGATTAAATTTCAAAAATAAGCCAAAGTTGTTATTTAGAAGTCAAAATAGACGGGAAAAGAAAATACATGAAGACTAGACTACGTTTTCAAGGAAATGATGACACCTATTTTGATTATTCCTCTCCGGTCCAAACACGCAGAACCCCAACAATATGAGACACTTAGAGCAATTGTTTCAATGTATAACTAAGGAGATGCAGAATGTACCCACTGGATTGTCGTCCGCCGACTGCTGCTTCAGCTGTATCGCTATGGGTACCAGGTTCTCTTTCCTGTTGTGGTAAAATAAGGCGATTGGTGCGCACATCTAGAAGAAGAATAAAAATCTTAAAGCACTAACTTTTTACGTAGGTATTCTGATGTCATTTTTAGCTAGAAATAACATGGTTATAAATACCAAAACAATACAGGAAAAATGACCATTTTCATTTTTAGAAACAAAGTAACAATCATGAAGGTATTTTTTACGCAATTAAATAAATGCCCTGTCAATTACATTTTGTAAGTGTATTTTTTTTTATAAAAAAAATAAAATTAAACATTCTGTGATATTACGTTTTGACTACACCAGGCATATTCATGAATATAATAAATGTATACGTGTCCATTGGGAATAAACGCGTTAAGTCTTCACAAATTCATCAAAGCCAACCAAATATAATACCAAAATAATACAGAGAGCAGAGAAAATGAGCATCGCCAAAAGGTTAAGGGTATAGAGAAGGAATGGATTGATTAAACAAATCCATTATGAAATGTTTAATTATGAATGTATGTTCATTTAAATGTAAATCGATCAAGTTACGAATATAACCATGATCCCTTTCCCGTTACCATTTCATGGACGGACATACAGTGATGACGGAACACGGTAGTAACTTATCTGACATTATTATGTTAATTAATGTTATTATCAATAGTTCTGCTAGCCTTGTCTAGTTTAATCCAATACATTACCGTTAAACCCGGTCTGGTGGGTACTCCCTCTTGTAAGCCGAGATCTACGTAAAAAAGCCTCCTCTGTGATATCACGTCTTGAACTGTGTCGCCCTCCAGGAACGGTTGTAACATTTCATCATTAACTGCTAGTCTTAAAGGCAAAATTGAAACAGATCGGATTTATATTTGGCAATCCCAACAATATTAAACTATTATACTAACACGTCAACACAAACAAGTTATTATTACTGACCAGTTGTTTTGTTTTGTTTTTTTATAGCAGTCGTTCGAAAAAATATATAACTATTTTTGGATACAAATTTAAAACAATAAAGTAATAATTAATTCAATATTTCGTTCATTACCTTGGTAACTTGCAAAGAATAATTTTATGCTCATAACTGATATATTTTGTAGTTTCTGTTTATTAATTCGGTTACCAATATCCAACTTTCCAGAGAGCATGACATTATTGCCCATGCAGTGGCAGTCTCATTAATTTCGTTACCAATGAAAACAAAAATTGATTTCTATAAAATAAATATTTCTGTGTATGTGGGTTAACTCTTACTTGCTCGGGATCTCAGTGCAGAGAGTAATTAGGGTGTTGTTGAGCCGACCAATTCTTTGGAACCCGAAATGTTCATCGGTGTCCCACGTTTTGTTTGCAAGAGGCTAAAATTAAACACTAATGATCACCCCTGTTCAATATGAAAATGAGGCTGTAGCAATTTGAAAAAAGAAAAAGAACAGAATTGAAAAGTCAACAGTTTATTCATATGTGAACCGCGTGATACAATTTTTTAAAAAGCAATGTTACAACATTAATTTACCAATGAATATTTGAGAAAATATCTCATACTCCAATAAATCGTGCTGCTGCTAAATATTGAGGAGAAATACTGGTCATGAGGATGTCTTCTTAGCGGTGTACACAACGACATATGTTCATATTAGATAAACACGCAGGTATGCAGAGTGTTAACTTTAAACAATCGTTTCTTGTGAGTCGGGATATATTCTATTTATATTGCACATGATCGACTTCTGCACGGAATCATCAAAAGTTTTATAATTTTGATAATGCCACCTTTTTATGAAGCAAACCAATTGAACAATTGTGACTTTTCAACGGAGGAAAAGAGTGTAAGTGTGGAAGATCGGGGGAAATATATCTCTTTTATATTTAATATTGATAGTGCAGATATTTTTCATGTTCTTTTTCCAAAATATAAAAGGATTTCCTTTCTTACTAAATCAAAGGATATTTTTAGAAACTTTCAATTCTGATCAAATAATTGTTTCGTGTTATTTTAGGGGAGCCTATTACAATGCAGGCATATCTTATATCAACACGTGTACTCACCGACGGTTTGGTGAAGACTTCCGTTGTATAGATATTTTCAAGATCATCAAGGTTGTCCCATCGCCCGGTGGTTAGTGCCACAAGCCTGCCCTTGACTGTCAGTTCTGCACTCAGCTTTATAATGTCGAACTGTGAAAGGTTGGATTATAAAGTTAATCAGAAGTATTGGAAGTACTAAAGGAGGCGTTACTTGAATGTTTGAAAATGGTTTGGACACAGACTTTGCGCCATCACTCTGACAGGCCAGTTTCTACGATTTAGATCAAAGGGACAATACTGTTTTCACCGTGAAAGAAATCTGACAACAAACGATTTGATTGGTTATTCAATCTAAAGTAGATAAATCTTAACATGATATATGCAATAACATTAAGTGCACTGAATAAAGTATATGTATTTGGAAGTAAAGTATAACTGTTGCTTAGTTGTCGGACATCGTTACCGGAAATGAAATCTCCGTACCTGTTGTACGGTGAACGCACAGCGACGAATATTAAGATAAGAACACTATTGCTAATTTCAGACTCTGTGTTATTCCAGTTTTTGTCCGCCAACGACAAAAAAATGAAATAACGCAATTACTGAAACGAACAATTTTGTGAAGTTCACGTAAAGTTTAACAGACTCTTTGGTGAATAATCTAAAGTGAACTTTTAACTTAAAAACTTAACTGACATCATACAAATGATATGTTTTTATTGTACATCCCAATAGTTTCTGTTCAGGTATTTCTATTTTCTAAAAAAAATTCAAAGCTTTGTTTTTATCAGTCTTTCATTCATCTTACCGCAAATTTGGGCACAATGATGAATTCTGAGTCAGGATATGATTAACTTTTCATCACAGACAAATATTTTTAAAAATATCCTTTCTGAGAATCGAACTGAAAATATTGGTCAATAAAACCTTTGTAACATGTGTCTGATATATATTTCCAATATAAAAAGAATTCATTCAAGTGTTGCTGATTACGATACATCTAATCGATTCATTATTAATTAATTTGCACCATGCAGACTCTTTATTTCCATCGGAATTGACGTTAGGGAAGGAAAGTTTTCACCTTACTTCGACTGTCTGTTTTGCTGTGTATTTGTTTGTATCATGGTAAACTCGAGAATATCCAAAGTCATGACGTCATAACCAATCAGAAGTATCTACTTTCGTTTCTAGACACAGACGAGAGATTTTACTTCCGGACTCCCGATTAAAAATTACAATTTTGTCGCGATCAACACTACTTCTGTCGCGATTAGCAGCCAAAAGGTTTTAATGAGATGTAAGCTTTCAACAATCACGATCGCTGCTTTATATATATTTCAAAGTCTGTGGTTTGAACCGAACGTTTATACGATAGCCATATTGGATGGGTTTTTCACTCACCAGAGAGCGTAATGGTAAATCAGTCTTCCTAATATGGTCATTCTGCATGATTCTATTATATTTGTTTAAAAACGTTTAAAATGAACGGAGTTAGATTTAATCATAGGTGAAGTTTATGTAAGATTCATGTAAAAAGTGTTTCGCTTGTCCGTATTTAGGAATTATCAAAACATTATCGAAACTTCTAACTACCATTCTTAGTACCGTTAAATCAAGGCTTCAGTCTTATTGTGACACTGTATACTCCAAAAATGGCATTAATGGGATGTGGATTTTGAAAAACTCAAAAGATCTTTTGATCAGTCTTGAGCATCCCCTTCTCAAAAATGTTTCGCCTATCAAAACATTTGATTTTTCCACCCTGCACACTACCATACCACATACCAACCTGAAAGAAAGTCTTCATTCTCTCATTATGAGAGCTTCCTTTTCCAAAAAAAGGCGGACGACGATACAAATATATGGTAGTGAGCTATCTTAGAACATACTTTGTGAAAACATAGCAAAAGCTAAAAGGAAATATACTGCAGATGATATGGTAAGGAAGATTGACAATATTTTTGTTTAGTTCAGAGGAAAGATTTTCCAGCAGACTGTTGGCATTCCCATGGGAACAAACTGTGCCCCACTCTTAGCTGACCTGTTTTTGTTTTCATACGAGGCTGAATTTCATCGTACCGTATGGTCATTTCGTACATTATGACCATTTAATCGTACTGTATGGCCATTTAACGTACCGTATGGTAATTTCATCGTACCGTATGGTCATTTCATCGTACCGTATGGCCATTTCATCGTACCGTACGGCAATTTAATCGTACCGTATGGCCATTTAATCGTACCGTATGGTCATTTCATCGTACCGTATGGCCATATCATCGTACCTTATGGCCATTTCATCGTACCGTATGGCCATTTCATCGTACCGTATGGTCATTTCATCGTACCGTATGGTCATTACATCGTACCGTATGGCCATTTCATCGTACCGTATGGCCATTTCATCGTACATTAAGGCCATTTCATCGTACTGTATGGTCATATTATCATACCGTATGGTCATTTCATCGTACCGTATGGTCATTTCATCGTACCTTATGGCCATTTCATCGTACCTTATAGCCATTTAATCGTACCGTATGGCCATTTATTCGTACCGTATGGTCATTTCATCGTACCGTATGGCCAATTCATCCAGTGTAATGCATACATATAACAAGATTACACGGAAGTATGTCTACATTACATCATTACATTACTGAAGGCTAACACTGGTTTAAATTAAATAATTCATTAAATTATGTATATATATGCGTAAATACAAATATTAATATACATGTATTCGTATTATTTTATTAAATAAAAGGATCAAATTCTGTCTTATTTAAACTTCAGTGCCAATTTAAATACATATCCTTAATTCAGCAGTTTTCACGTTTTATCCCATTAAAAAAAACCAATTCATTTATAATTATTAATTATATAAGCATGACGAATAAACAATTATCATCGACTGGCAGAAACTAGAACACTGACAGGTCAGCAAGGGCCCCGGAACATGTACACCCTCCTCCCCTCTATAGACACATATACCCCTAAAGGAGATAGTGATTTTTGCGTGATATCAATCAATTAAGGAACACCCCTCGTTTATTGTGTATAAGAAAACACTGTACCATAGTTTGAATTTGAGATCGGCCCAAGGAAACTTAAGTTATTGATTGGAAACAAATGTGCCGACGGACAGACAGAAGGACAGGGTGACTACTATAGGGCACCTGCACTTTCGTGCAGGGCTCTAATTGCAATAATATAAAGCATACACTATAAATTCCTTCAATTTATTATACACGAGTCTTCTCAAATGGGGAGATTTCATGTGCTCAAAATAAAAACCATAGATAAAATGTGTATAAACCCCTAGGGAAACAATAACCTTTTCACATGATATATTTTGACATATTTTCAGATGAAAATCATTATGATATTAGACAGAAGTTCAGCAATTAAATTTACCAAATAGAAACAAGATCATTCATTGATAGGAAAATGTCAAAATTGTTTTGACAGCTAAAATCCAAAAGGGTCGATTACCTGGCATTGTGTAGCCTTTCCAGGATAACCTTGACCGTTGACCTTTGAACTTGTGACCTTGAACTATGAGTTTGATCATTGTCAGTTAATTCTTGGTTTATTTGTTCACTACTTTGCATAATCGATTTGTGAACAGTTAAAAACAGCAAAGATTCAGTATTTTCATGTTAATGTTAAAATCCAATATGGCCGCCAAACAGCCATTTTGAATCATCCGATTTGCATGAAATACTCCACATGTGATCTAGGATGAATGAGGAATCATCAGTTCCAATTTGATACAAATCCTTCATCTCCTGGAAACATTTTTGTGCAGAAGAATCAGCAAAGATTCAGTATTTTCATGTTAATGTTAAAATCCAATATGGCCGCCTAACAGCCATTTTGAATCCGATTTGCATGAAATACTACACAGGTGATCTAGAATGCATGAGGAATCATCAGTTCCAATTTGGTACAAATTCTTCATCTCCTGCAAACATTTTTGTGCAGAAGACAAAAAACGGACAGACGGACGGACAGACGGACGGACGGACGGACAACCTGATTACTATAGGGCACCCGCATCTCTCGATGCGGGGCCCTAATAAAAAATATCTTAAATATCTTTCATATAATTTAACTACTATACACAGCACAAACCACCTAGATCATCAACGAGTTTTGTAAAGCCTTACACACATATGTTTTGTAAATATATACACATATGTTTTGTAAATATATAAACTCTTAAGTACAGATTAAGTTGGAGATAAAAGAATTTAAGTGTGTTATTAAAACATAAACACAATTTCACGCATATATAGTAGTATGATATGATCAGTATCTACCTGGTAATCAAAGGAAAACTTCTCATCTTCGGGCACTTCTTTTGCCTGAAAAATGTTTATACTACATGTCAATATGTATAATAATAATGGGTTTCCTGATATATGAGATCACAGAACTGAAACGTCAAAAAAAGATCATCCTTAAACAAAATCGATTAATCCATTGGCTAAATATGCTGGCGGGTCGATAATAAGAATTTGTCTCTTTATAAAAACACAGCATTTTAGCGACCAGTCAATGAGTCCCTGATTAAGCTAGGTTTTATGATATTCAATTTTTGTTGAAAGATGCAAATTAGATTTTTTTGATTTTTTTCTACTTATCAACGCATATAATCAACGAAGATAACCAGATTCAAGAAATATGTTTGAAAATGGCTGTCGTCATCCTAAATGTACAGCTCGCAAAGAAAGCTCTTGTGAGTTCCCGTGTCTGATGGCCATTTTCAAACAGTTAGTTAATAGAGGACCTTACACGAGTGTCGATATAATATGGAATTTATTAAACGAGTTCAACTATTTGATATGTAATTTTCATTTTTCATTTCAACAATTTTTTATTGACAGAAGATGTTACAAGTCAATGCGGATAAAATAAAAGGCAAAGTCGATATTAAATATGTCACGAGCCCTTAGGCCAGTGGCACATTAAATTATTTAACGAGTTTAATAAAATTCATTCCCTATAAGAAAGGCAAATTTCTACTTTGACGGTACGATTTTTACTTCCGAGACAATCATATGACGTCATTTGTTTATGACGTCACAATTGTGTTATTACACGTGTGTAATACCATATTTATGACATGGCCATATGACATGGGTCAGTTATGTGATAAATAGAGGTTACATAACGAGTTGTTGTTGAATATGGAAGCTCGTGTCTTTTGTAACTGTTAAAAATAATTAACTCGAGTGAAATGAATTCCATATCCAATAACCACGAGTCGTGTGACCTATTTCTAACAAAATACTATCAAGTCGCAGTGGCAGTGTTGTTTTCTGTGAACCGCTGATGACATTTTCGAGAAAACACTTAATCTCGTCTATATTCCCGCCAAATTGTGACGACGTCAACAATCAGCACGCTGCATTGACCCACATGATTTCTGGTCAAAGTTCAACTTATCAACCAATCAAATGTCCGGAAGGTCATATTCCACTAGTGGTATATAACATATGTTTATCCGACAGTCAGCACGTTTATGCAATATTCTGAGAGTGGAATAACACTGGGTATGGTGGTAGAAACGACATTCTGTCATTTAATTACATGCTTAGATTATAAGAAAAATATATGTTCTTTCCATGGATATTTAAATTAGCATCTATCAAAAAGGATTGACTATCATAAAACATTGCTTAATCAGCGATCCGTGGACGTGTCGTTAAATGCATTACTTTATAGAGAGAGGAATTCTGACTGTCGATCCGCCAGGAGCCTCGATATTTAGCGGATAACATAGCCAGTACTTACAGCAGCCCTATAATGTCACTCCAATCTTATATGTAGCTTACCTGTACTGGTAGGCCTGCAATCTTCACTTCCATCTGGTATTCCTTCCTTTTGTCGATAAGCTCTGCAATTCGTTGTTCTTTGTGAGGATCATCTTGTGGAAGGGACGTATCAAGATGGCGAATTCTATAATGATATTCTCCCTTTATCCAACGTAGAAAAGGGAAGACGTACGCCTTGCCAGACTCCTTACAAACCACCTTTACCACTTCCACAAACCATTCGTTTTTTGAAGACTCCTTGTCGTCTCTCCATATTTCTATCGTGTTCACATTCTCAAGAAAAATGGAATTTGCATGAAAAATATCTGTCCTGCCTCTTTCAAAATCATCTTTAAGAAATGTATCCAAAACCATCTGCCCGGACGTTTGTCCTTCATCGTTATACAGGGCACATAGAACGCTAGCGTCCGTCCCCGCACCCTTCCTGTCCATAGTGGTCACAGAGATTATGTATTCACACTGTAATAAACGCATCACGGTGTTATCAATTAATTCTATAATAGCTAAATATGTGTAGTGAGGTTTGTGCGACAGACACAGGATAGCATTTGATTAAAGTTATGATACATATATAAATGTGCTTGCACTTGATAGATGATAAAACAACAAATTAAACACAATTGCTAAGTTCAAAATTTCAAAGTAAACTTTTTTAAATTATTTATTTTACAACAATTATGAAACAAGTTAGACTTCAGCCCGAAAACCTCTGCTTCCTTAGCAAATGGGGTTCATCCCTACAAACGTAACTTCATAAAGCAAAAATAAATTCATAAGTGAGAAAAATAATTCCCGAAAATAGACGCTATTCAAGGATTTTCAATTAAATATGAAATATATATTTCACGAGTATGGCTGTTATTTCACATTTAAAAAAAAACCAGCAATTCGAGTAAAACACATCGTTACTAGTAAATTATGATATAAGCATTGATAATATAACTTTTATCGAGATGATATTTTCTGATATTTTGATGGTAAAAATGTAAAGAAGTACGATATCAATCTCCTCAGTCAAACAACAACTTATTAAATCGGGTTTTATTTTCACATGATGAAACCCTCACAACGGATAAGCTTAGTGCACCAACCTGATGGTTTGGTTTCCCAGTAAAACATGATGAAACCCTTACAATGGATAAGCTTAGTACACCAACCTGATGGTTTGGTTTCCCCGACTTAGATGTCGATTTTCCTTCGTCTATCATATCAACAGGCAAAGACTTCGCGCACTGCAATAAACAGAAAAAACAACAACTTTTTTTGTCATTTCAATGATATCAACGGATCCTAACAAAATGTGTGGACCACAGGTATTAGTAATTTCCATTGGTATACTTTTGAGTACCTGTCTTATTTCATGGATATAATAAGGCACCTATAGTACGTTTGCAGATGCCGAAAGCCAAACCAATGTCGTCACATATATACGACAGAAAAAATAGAATTAAACGATCAAAATCGTTATTTGTCAGTAACGAAGACCTGTTCATGTTCTTTTGATAAAATGTAAGATACGTATCCAAATATGAATGAAGTATAGACAATGAATTAAAACTTATCCACATTGAATTAAAGGCGTAGAAATAAGCACTAATTGGTGGTGCTGTAACGGCTCGCCAGCTATCGGTATCAACCTAATGTTTTAACGTGGTACCTTACCCCCATGGTAAGCCCTTCGGCACTCTCTGGTGGCGGTATAAACCTAATGTTTTAGCGTGGTACTTTACCCCCATGGTAAGCCCTTCGGCACTCTCTGGTGGCGGTATAAACCTAATGTTTTAGCGTGGTACTTTACCCCCATGGTTAGCCCTTCGGCACTCTCTGGTGGCGGTATAAACCTAATGTTTTAGCGTGGTACTTTACCCCCATGGTTAGCCATTCGGGACTCTCTGGTGGCGGTATAAACCTAATGTTTTAGCGTGCTACGTACGTTACCCCCATGGTTAGCCCTTCGGCACTCTCTGGTGGCGGTATAAACCTAATGTTTTAGCGTGGTACTTTACCCCCATGGTTAGCCCTTCGGCACTCTCTGGTGGCGGTATAAACCTAATGTTTTAGCGTGGTACCTTACCCCCATGGTAAGCCCTTCGGCACTCTCTGGTGGCGGTATAAACCTAATGTTTTAGCGTGGTACTTTACCCCCATGGTTAGCCCTTCGGCACTCTCTGGTGGCGGTATAAACCTAATGTTTTAGCGTGGTACTTTACCCCCATGGTAAGCCCTTCGGCACTCTCTGGTGGCGGTATAAACCTAATGTTTTAGCGTGGTACTTTACCCCCATGGTTAGCCATTCGGGACTCTCTGGTGGCGGTATAAACCTAATGTTTTAGCGTGCTACGTACGTTACCCCCATGGTTAGCCCTTCGGCACTCTCTGGTGGCGGTATAAACCTAATGTTTTAGCGTGGTACTTTACCCCCATGGTTAGCCCTTCGGCACTCTCTGGTGGCGGTATAAACCTAATGTTTTAGCGTGGTACCTTACCCCCATGGTAAGCCCTTCGGCACTCTCTGGTGGCGGTATAAACCTAATGTTTTAGCGTGGTACTTTACCCCCATGGTTAGCCCTTCGGCACTCTCTGGTGGCGGTATAAACCTAATGTTTTAGCGTGGTACCTTACCCCCATGGTAAGCCCTTCGGCACTCTCTGGTGGCGGTATAAACCTAATGTTTTAGCGTGGTACTTTACCCCCATGGTTAGCCCTTCGGGACTCTCTGGTGGCGGTATAGACCTAATGTTTTAGCGTGGTACCTTACCCCCATGGTTAGCCCTTCGGCACTCTCTGGTGGCGGTATAAACCTAATGTTTTAGCGTGGTACTTTACCCCCATGGTTAGCCCTTCGGGACTCTCTGGTGGCGGTATAGACCTAATGTTTTAGCGCGGTACCTTACCCCCAAACATAATGTTTTAGCGTGGTACCTTACCCCCAAACCTAATGTTTTAGCGTGGTACCTTACCCCCATGGTAAGCCCTTCGGGACTCTCTGGTGGCGGTATAATCCTAATAGTTTAGCGTGGTACCTTACCCCCAAACCTAATGTTTTAGCGTGGTACCTTACCCCCATGGTAAGCCCTTCGGGACTCTCTGGTGGCGGTATAATCCTAATGTTTAGCGTGGTACCTTACCCCCAAACCTAATGTTTTAGCGTGGTACCTTACCCCCATGGTTAGCCCTTCGGCACTCTCTGGTGGCGGTATAAACCTAATGTTTTAGCGTGGTACCTTACCCCCAAACCTAATGTTTTAGCGTGGTACCTTACCCCCAAACCTAATGTTTTAGCGTGGTACCTTACCCCCATTGTTAGCCCTTCGGCACTCTCTGGTGGCGGTATAAACCTAATGTTTTAGCGTGGTACCTGACCCCCAAACCTAATGTTTTAGCGTGGTACCTTACCCCCATGTTTAGCCCTTCGGCACTCTCTGGTGGCGGTATAAACCTAATGTTTTAGCGTGGTACCTTACCCCCAAACCTAATGTTTTAGCGTGGTACCTTACCCCCAAACCTAATGTTTTAGCGTGGTACCTTACCCCCATGGTTAGCCCTTCGGCACTCTCTGGTGGCGGTATAAACCTAATGTTTTAGCGTGGTACCTTACCCCCAAACCTAATGTTTTAGCGTGGTACCTTACCCCCAAACCTAATGTTTTAGCGTGGTACCTTACCCCCATGGTAAGCCCTTCGGCACTCTCTGGTGGCGGTATAAACCTAATGTTTTAGCGTGGTACCTTACCCCCATGGTAAGCCCTTCGGGACTCTCTGGTGGCGGTATAATCCTAATAGTTTAGCGTGGTACCTTACCCCCAAACCTAATGTTTTAGCGTGGTACCTTACCCCCATGGTAAGCCCTTCGGGACTCTCTGGTGGCGGTATAATCCTAATGTTTTAGCGTGGTACCTTACCCCCAAACCTAATGTTTTAGCGTGGTACCTTACCCCCATGGTTAGCCCTTCGGCACTCTCTGGTGGCGGTATAAACCTAATGTTTTAGCGTGGTACCTTACCCCCAAACCTAATGTTTTAGCGTGGTACCTTACCCCCAAACCTAATGTTTTAGCGTGGTACCTTACCCCCATGGTTAGCCCTTCGGCACTCTCTGGTGGCGGTATAAACCTAATGTTTTAGCGTGGTACCTTACCCCCAAACCTAATGTTTTAGCGTGGTACCTTACCCCAAACCTAATGTTTTAGCGTGGTACCTTACCCCCATGGTTAGCCCTTCGGCACTCTCTGGTGGCGGTATAAACCTAATGTTTTAGCGTGGTACCTTACCCCCAAACCTAATGTTTTAGCGTGGTACCTTACCCCCAAACCTAATGTTTTAGCGTGGTACCTTACCCCCATGGTTACCCTCTGGTGGCAGTTTGTATTGGATTACTTGTTCTTAGTACTGCAGCAGTATTTAGTGGCCCGATCTTTATCATCAGATGTATATATATATGCCTACATTGAAAAATAACTGCTGACATCCTGTATTTGTTATTGTTTAATTCTAAATTACTGATACATATTAAAAGTATCCAGTTTCCTGGGTCACCATCCGTTCTCGATTGGTATGGAAAAAAAATGGCAAATGTAATACGCTATAATATAATGATATTTATCGACATCTTCATTCGTATGATTTCGTATAAAACTTTTACATCGCGATGTACAATCAATGGAAGTTCAATCTTAATTCTTATTAAATGCGACAAAAAGTATACATATTCGATAGCATATATTTTGCAACCTTGTTCCAGATGTTTAAAGTACAGAGCACTTTTTCAGAGCGGCTATCCCAACTTTTTGAAATACAGACATTTATCACATGCATGATAAATAAACATTAATTTATATGTTTTTTGAATATTTTATATAACAAATTTGATCAGTCAATAAACTCGTTTTGTGACCGTGTTTCTACGAGGGCGGGGGTGCAAAAGTTCATTGTAAGCATTTGACATGTGAATGTTATACATACATGTAGATACTGAATTGTTCATTACCTAACAGGAGATAACGTATACAGGTTATTGCTGGTTCAATCTTTGGTTATCAATCAATTATGTTTAAATCAAATGATGTGAAACTACTTTTTAATGCTTCTCTTTTATCGATGGATGAATTAGTTCAGTCATTTATTCAGTCGATAAGGAACATGCCAATTTGGAGTGCCAATTGAGTTGGCGTTTCCTCATTATTTGTAAAATGGCATAGATGTAAGCTAGAAATAGGTGGGTAAATGTACGCACCCACATTAATTAAAACTGAATAATATAAACCAATTCTACAACTCTTAGTTAAATTGGAAAGTCGAGTAAGATCATCGTGATAACAACAGCAACTGCTTTTATTTATCTTTAAACTTTTGATCGTTTGCATTCGTTCTGTATAAGTTTCTGTACGTACATCGGAGGCCAACTTCGCAAGCCAAGGGTGTACAATACGCTACTCTCCTTTTCACCCTTGGCGGATCTCACGGCAAAATCGAATTTCCCGCACTGCGCCATCTAGTGGACTATTGCAGTTGTGTCCCCTGTTTTACGTAATTCCTGACCAATAAAATAGCTCGTACTATTTGTGTACGATTCAACAAATAAACAGAAATGGCAGCGCCCTTTGATGAACATGCTATATGCGAAAAATTCAAAATTTCAGAACTTCGCGAGACACAGAGACGATCAATCAACAATGGAAATGATGTTTTTGTTGGAACAAGAACAAGGAAATAAGCTTGTGTTTTCTTTTTGTAACATTTCCATTTTATGAATGAGATCATAGTCGATAGTTTGTTCAACTTCGTAAAACAAAATCCACACACGTATCTGCTTTTTTATCTGCCTGATCGGCGACATATCCCAAAATCTGACTCTAGACTCTGACTCACACGTCTAGACTTCGTTGGCAACATGTTGTTACAGACACGATATGTTTCAGTGGGCGCTGCCATGTTTGTTATTTACACTTGCAGCGCGCGTTTTGATTGGTCGGCTAAACCTAGCCGCATCCAATCAAAATGCAGGAGCGAGAACTTCGATTTTGCCGTGAGATCCGCCAAGGGTGAAAAGGAGAGTAGCGTATTGTACACCCTTGGCTTGCGAAGTTGATCGGAGGCATAAACTACTACAATCAACATTCCAACTACAGCCAACTCAGTGATTTTCAGAGGAAAGCCAAAATAGAAAAGCAAGAGATGATAATTACGAAAATAAAAAGTATACAATGTATGTATAAATGTATATAGTAAGTTCGATGCTGCATATTGGCCTGGAGCACTATACTTTGTAGATGTTTTGTCTGGGGACCAAGTTAATACAGCAGGTTGATTTTCAATGTTGGAGGAATCATCATTCGATACATATATGGGATTCAGCAGACTTTTTCCTTCTGAACTATCAGGGACCGGTTATATTCAGTATCCCTACGGAGAATACATTACACAGGGAACATGATACAAGTAAAAAGCAATGACATCACCAGTGTCCCATCCAAAAAATCCAAAAGGTTTGATAGATTCATAACTTTCGAATGAAACTTATTTTGAATACAACAAGAGGCCCATGGGCCTAAACGGTCATCTGACAATTGCAAACACTTATAGCAGGGACACACCCCTTAGTTCAAAAGTGTTCAAACCAGCATCCCCAAATGATGTTTCACACTAAATTTGGATGCAATCCATTCAAGTAATAAGGAGGAGTAGGAATTTAAAGCAAAAATTCAGCAAAGTTCCCCTTTTGGGCCCCGCCCCTCTGGCCCCAGGGGTCGGATCAGCCTCATTTATATAAAATCTGATCGCCCTCCCCAAATGATGCTTCACATCAAATTTGGATGCAATCCATTCAAGCATTAAGGAGGATTAGGATTTCAAAGCAAAAATTCAGCAAAGTCCCCTTTTGGAGGCCCCGCCCCTCTGGCCCCAAGGGTTGGATCAGCCTCATTTATATAAAATCTGATCGCCCTCCCCAAATGATGCTTCACATCAAATTTGGATGCAATCCATTCAAGCATTAAGGAGGAGTAGGATTTTAAAGCAAAAATTCAGCAAAGTTCCCCTTTTGGGGCCCCGCCCCTCTGGCCCCAAGGGTTGGATCGGCCTCATTTATATAAAATCTGATCGCCCTCCCCAAATGATGCTTCACATCAAATTTGGATGCAATCCATTCAAGCATTAAGGAGGATTAGGATTTCAAAGCAAAAATTCAGCAAAGTCCCCTTTTGGAGGCCCCGCCCCTATAGCCCCAAGGGTTGGATCAGCCTCATTTATATAAAATCTGATCGCCCTCCCCAAATGATGCTTCACATCAAATTTGGATGCAATCCATTCAAGCATTAAGGAGGAGTAGGATTTTAAAGTAAAAATTCAGCAAAGTCCCCTTTTTGAGGCCCCGCCCCTATGGCCCCAGGGGTCGGATCAGCCTCATTTATATAAAATCTGATTGCCCTCCCCAAATGATGTTTCACACTAAATTTGGATGCAATCCATTCAAGTATTAAGGAGGAGTAGGAATTTAAAGCAAAAATTCAGCAAAGTTCCCCTTTTGGGGCCCTACCCCTCTGGCCCCAGGGGTCGGATCAGCCTCATATATATAAAATCTGATCGCCCTCCCCAAATGATGCTTCACACCAAATTTGGATGTAATCCATTCAAGTATTAAGGAGGAGTAGGAATTTAAAGCAAAAATTCAGCAAAGTTCCCCTTTTCGGGCCCCGCCCCTCTGGCCCCAGGGGTTCGATCAGCCTCATTTATATAAATCTGATCGCCCTCCCCCAATGATGCTTCACACCAAATTTGGTGGTGATCCATTAAGAAATGAAGGAGGAGTAGCATTTTGAAATGAAAAGTTTACTGACGGCGCACGTCGCACGGCGGACGGCGGACGACGACGGACGAAGCACAATGACTATAGGTCATCCTGACCCTTCGGGTCAGATGACCTAATAAAAGACTCACCTGGTTATAGTCCTTTAGAATGTAGCCTCGCCATACTTTAAATGAAGTACTTACCTGTTCAAACTTGTTTGTATTCCTCGTAGTAAGTTGGCCAAGCAACCAAGAGAACCATTGCTGATAAAACATAAACACAATTTATAACCCATGTCTTTAAAACACCAAATACCAAACGACAGTAATCTTGATTACGGTCACTAGGTGGTAATAACGGTCTCTCTAAATAACTTACCCCCATGGTGTATTTAGAATGAAGAGCTAAATCTAGGAAAGCTGTATATAGCAGAAAGTGTCACGAACAAGTTGTCTGACAATAAAAGTACCCTCGTGGTACTTGACTTCCGTCCAGTATATCAAAGCAGCATACAACCTACAATATACGTACGTGGCTATAAAACATGTAGAATTGATAACAACATGTAGGTTATGATATAAAAGCAATAACAAAACAAATGATGTTGTTCATTGCGTATTTTCTACAAATATATCGATGTAGATTTAAGGGGACTATTTTGTCTAGAACCATGGCTATATTAATTATTAAAACATAATCTTACATAATAATAATAATTAGCTCGTGTTTGGACCAATTTCTAAATGAAATGTATTTTCTGAAGGCAAATGTTATTTTAAGAAGGAAAATCAAGGTCTCAGTTGTGTCAATTAACAGGAAAGTACCTTAAAACGGCATTTTTCGCTAAATTTGGTGCTCGTCTGCTCAATTTCGTCGCCGCCATTCGACTAATTATAGGAATCTCAACATGCTACGACATGAAACATTTTCTACAATTTGTTAAACCTTAACAGTTTAGATTATCAAACAATAACATATTTATTTCATATCAAGATTTATTACTTAGCACATCAGTACCATAGTTATATTTTTATCATCGTTTTCCATGTTAAAAAACATTTCTTATGTTTTCTTGCGAATTGGTACGGAACCGGGAGCAGGATAATGGTCACATGTTTCGAAAAAAATCACATGATTGCTCGTATAAAAAATAAAACCGGAAGCGTAAATGTCAGGAAGCCGCGGTAAAAAAATATTGGCTGACGTTCTGTTCTACATTCACGTACACTGTAAGATTATGTTCGGTAAAGCTTGTGATAATAATAATACAGATAATTCTTATATACCGCTTTTTCTCTTACCCTGGACAGGGATATCCACACTTTTACCGGTGTGAGATTTTCTATTCTCTTACCCTGGACGGGGATATCCACACTTTTACCGGTGTGAGATTTTCTTTTCTCTTACCCTAGACAGGGATATCCACACTTTTACCGGTGTGAGATTTTCTTTTCTCTTACCCTAGACAGGGATATCCACACTTTTACCGGTGTGAGATTTTCTTTTCTCTTACCCTAGACAGGGATATCCACACTTTTACCGGTTTGAGATTTTCTTTTCTCTTACCCTGGACAGGGATATCCACACTTTTACCGGTGTGAGATTTTCTTTTCTCTTACCCTGGACAGGGATATCCACACTTTTACCGGTGTGAGATTTTCTTTTCTCTTACCCTGGACAGGGATATCCACACTTTTACCGGTGTGAGATTTTCTTTTCTCTTACCATGGACAGGGATATCCACACTTTTACCGGTGTGAGATTTTCTTTTCTCTTACCCTAGACAGGGATATCCACACTTTTACCGGTGTGAGATTTTCTTTTCTCTTACCCTAGACAGGGATATCCACACTTTTACCGGTGTAAGATTTACTTTTCTCTTACCCTGGACAGGGATATCCACACTTTTACCGGTGTGAGATTTTCTTTTCTCTTACCCTAGACAGGGATATCCACACTTTTACCGGTGTAAGATTTTCTTTTCTCTTACCCTGGACAGGGATATCCACACTTTTACCGGTGTGAGATTTTCTTTTCTCTTACCCTGGACAGGGATATCCACACTTTTACCGGTGTGAGATTTTCTTTTCTCTTACCATGGACAGGGATATCCACACTTTTACCGGTGTGAGATTTTCTTTTCTCTTACCCTGGACAGGGATATCCACACTTTTACCGGTGTGAGATTTTCTTTTCTCTTACCATGGACAGGGATATCCACACTTTTACCGGTGTGAGATTTTCTTTTCTCTTACCCTGGACAGGGATATCCACACTTTTACCGGTGTGAGATTTTCTTTTCTCTTACCCTGGACAGGGATATCCACACTTTTACTGGTGTGAGATTTTCTTTTCTCTTACCATGGACAGGGATATCCACACTTTTACCGGTGTGAGATTTTCTTTTCTCTTACCATGGACAGGGATATCCACACTTTTACCGGTGTGAGATTTTCTTTTCTCTTACCATGGACGGGTATATCCACACTTTTACCGGTGTGTGATTTTCTATTCTCTTACCCTGGAAAGGGATATCCACACTTTTACCGGTGTGAGATTTTCTTTTCTCTTACCCTGGACAGGGATATCCACACTTTTACCGGTGTGAGATTTTCTTTTCTCTTACCCTGGACAGGGATATCCACACTTTTACCGGTGTGAGATTTTCTATTCTCTTACCCTGGAAAAGGATATCCGCACTTTTACCGGTGTGAGATTTTCTTTTCTCTTACCATGGACAGGGATATCCACACTTTTACCGGTGTGAGATTTTCTTTTCTCTTACCATGGACGGGGATATCCACACTTTTATCGGTGTGAGATTTGCTCATCTCACCCTAGGGTTGAGACAAGCTACACGTACTTTTTGCACGTTCCCAACAATTGTATACCGTCGATGCAACAATACGATGACGTCATGGCAACAATAGAATGACGTCACGTCGACACCTCAATCACATCACATCAACAATGTCTTGCATTGATGTAACCTCAATATTAGATATACATGAGGTTTAATAGAGTAAGAAAAAAAATATCATTCACCTCCTTGGTAGTGAGACGGGAAATATCAACCCTCGGGGTAAGATTCTTAAGCTGCCAAACACTCAGCAAGCCTCGTGTTTGGCAACTTAAGAATCTTACCCCGAGGGTTGATATTCCCCTGTCTCAACCCCCAAGGGGATGAAAGATTCTTTCAATCTCATCCCAGGGTTGAGACAAGCTGCACTTGCTTTTTACATGTTCTCAACAATTGTATGACGTCATAGAAACAATGCCATGATGTTACGGCACAATATAATGACGTCACGTCGACACCTCAATCAAATCACATCAACATTTTCTTGCATTGATGCAACGTCAATATAAGATAAATATGATGAGGTTAACAGGGTAAGAGAAAAAGAGTCATGCACCCATTTGGTAATGAGACAGGGGATCTGAACCCTTGGGGTAAGATTCTTAAGTTACCAAACACTCGGCAAGCCTCGTGTTTGGCAACTTAAGAATATTACCCCTCGGGTTGAGATTCCCCTGTCTCATCCTCAAGGGGTGGACGATTCTTTTAATCACAACCTATAGGTCATCTCAAAACGGTTAACAAATTATTATCCGTGGTTATAGGGCCTTAGCAACCAGCCAATATCGTTCTCAATTCCCTGGTGAACGTACGTGTACAATCGGTGCTGCAATATCGGCGCTCACAGCTAGCATTCTAACATTGCCCAACCACGTACTCATTTACAGCTAAGTAGACTGGAACAAGCGGAGTAAAGTATCTTGCTCAAGGATGCAAACAACACAAGTGCCGTGGCCGGGTCTCGAACTCACAACCCTTTGATCAAGAACCCGGCGTCTTACTACCAAACTGCCATCGTAGTTACCATCGTAGCAACCCTCCTCGAATGTGTATATATTTGAAATTATTTTTAACATTAAATGGAGGTATATTTTTAAACTTTGGAAACTATCTAAAGCCATGTCATAGTTTTAAAAATATGATAAACATGCTACTAATTCGTATTACTAATGTATAGGCCAATTTCACATATAATGTAACAGTTGTAAAAGTGTTTGAACAAGTTATCTCCATATACTTCCATACTTATTTCGAAGAAAACTTATTGTCTATAAGCACCAGTCTGATGGTATGGGTGCCCATTATATTGTATTATCAGCTCATCGAAATTTATAAGAACGTTTGTATTGCTATCGAGGAAACAAGAGGCCCATGGGCCTTCACGGTCACCTGATTTTTGTTGTTGTATCTTTACACTGAAATTATCATTAACCTTAACCAGTTTGAGCTAGAACACTGACAGGTAAGCAAGAGCCCTGTTTAAATGTATATATATCTCCCAAAATCATCGATCCTTGAGCTGTCAACCCAACGATCAAACTCAGTGACTTTCATTTTTGTCTAACTGACTTCTCAAAAAGTAAAGTTACCATTGGTTTACTTGACCTTGGAATATAGTACCCTGACATTTGGTCAGTAGACTCCTTGTTTAATTCCAATCAACGGTAATATCCTGGTTATAATTCCAACAAAGTTTGAATTTCCGCCTAAAAATAAACAAATATTTATGAGTTATATATCTTGAAAAGAACTGGATGGATCATTCTCAAATTTCACCTGTCGGTTCTCCTTGGTGCCGAGTATTATCTGTTTTTGGAGAGATCCGCTAAACAGTCAATTAGTTTTCATGTGTACTCTTTACTGAAATAGTGAAACTAGTGACTCTGTAATTTTAAAATTTTGAATGGAATAATTCAGTGTAAGAAATCTCTGGTTTAGATATGACATTAATAAAAGTAAGCTATCAGAAGTTGTGATCTTATGCAGTATCACACTTCTTGTTTTCAATGGACTAACAAGGAACTATACCGCACATATTTGGGCGCCTCAAAATATTCATAAAATCTGCCACGATAGTGTACAATGTAGATTGGATAAGCTGCTGAGCACTAGTTTCGAAGATACATGTTCAGTTTTATGGAATGGGACTATTGATACAGTTAGAGACTCAGGTAGTGTTGGAATTTTTAAAAGCAGATACCTGCAGCAGTACTTCACGAAATCTTAGTTATTCACTGCCAAATTTTTATTACAACAGGTCTCATGTTTTAATTTCAAAACCTTTCTTTTATGTTTTTGAATCTATTGGATGAATATATAGTATATGGTTATAGCTGTGATTATTTCCCTTATAATGATACTTTAAAAGATTATAAAACTACTTTTCTATCCGAACACAAATGCATTTTTTTATTCTAAATTATTTTTACACTACTGACTTCATTGTCTTATTTTAATACACACTACATTCGTGTATATCCTGTCAATTTTTACTCTGTGCTTTATTAGCATTGTATGAATATATCCACTATGATAGTGTTTAACCATACCATTGAGCAATGTTTGGGTGATATGCAAGCGTTCATTATTAAATTGTATGTATATATCCACTATGATAGTGTTTAACCATACCATTGAGCAATGTTTGGGTGATATACAAGCGTTCCTTATTACATTGTATGTATATATCCACTATGATAGTGTTTAACCATACCATTGAGCAATGTTTGGGTGATATACAAGCGTTCCTTATTACATTGTATGTATATATCCACTATGATAGTGTTTAACCATACCATTGAGCAATGTTTGGGTGATATGCAAGCGTTCATTATTACATTGTATGTATATATCCACTATGATAGTGTTTAACCATACCATTGAGCAATGTTTGGGTGATATACAAGCGTTCATTATTACATTGTATGTATATATCCACTATGATAGTGTTTAACCATACCATTGAGCAATGGTTGGGTGATATGCAAGCGTTCCTTATTACATTGTATGTATATATCCACTATGATAGTGTTTAACCATACCATTGAGCAATGGTTGGGTGATATGCAAGCGTTCATTATTACATTGCTTATTATATAGGATGTCTAATCTTAAATTCCATTGGTTGTGATGGTTACTACATTTACTAAATTGTGAAATTGTTATCCTAAAGTATGCCATGTTTGTATATATTTTTTGCAGGGCCATATTGTAAATTAGACTTTGTCTAAATATGTAACCCTGGTTAAATGAAAGATTTTTTTTTTATTATTATTAGCATAGAGCTAGAATTCTATATGCACAGTGTGCTGGGTTTTTTGTTTGTTTTGTTTACAAACATATTTTTGAAATGCAATACTTTTGAAAATTCGTAATATTCCTTTTAAATTAGTTTGGACACTGAACTGCTATGCTGTTACAGTGTTAGATTTGGAACAGACAAGATCAATCTTAGTGTGCGGGCATGAAAATCACAATTTGATAAAGCACCGTATGACCCTTTGATTTATAAAGAGTACTTGATTCCAGCATATCAGGATCTTTAGCCCACTTGACCCTTTTGCTATATAAGCTATAGTAAACTTAAGGGTGGGGGGGGGGGGCATGAAATTCACAATTTTGATAAAGCACCTTAAGACTTTTCCGTTTATATTTATTTCCATGACAAAAGTTGTTGGTACTTGTACATCAAAATTCAGGTGACTGTTAAGGCCCAATTTCTTAAAAGTTAAATTTTGACATTAAGGGCCTACTGATCTAAAATTTAAGCTCAATCAACTAAGAGTAAAGATATGTCTGGCAAAAGAATCTAAAAGATATATATATATATTTTCGTTTTTCGTTTTTGTTCTTGTTTTTAGACAGATTGACTATAAATGCCCTCCTCGTATTGTTCTTACTTACATTACCACATAAAATGTTTCTTCTCTTGTATATGAACAGTTTTTATTTCATTTCATAAGTTACATTAAAGGCCTGGCTATGAGTACTTTTGTGTCCTGCATATCTTATAAACGATTAATTAACAAAAACGAAACGGAAACCGTTTTCCTATACATATCCGTTATTTCCGTAAACAACTTTCCCACAACTATATCGGTATATCAACATGAATTAAAACAATCACTTAACATTGAGATTTTGTCCTCTGTGTGCACTTATAAAAGCATTCAAGTAAACATTTCTCCCTTGTATGACTGTATATAAGTATGGCATGATGCGTTGTATACAGTGTATATTTGATGTAGGTAATGGCAGTAATCTAAAACAATATTTGAACAAGGAGCCGCAAAGCGTAGCATTATCCCCAGAAAAAGCAAATTAGTGTTTTTAATTGAAAAAATGCCAATATCAAACTACAATAAGGACACGAACCTAATAGATGTAAAAAGTTTTGTTGTCATATGTTGAACGTGTTTTAAAATATAACATAGACAAGTTAGAAAACAGTAATATTGTACTTCTGACATTGTTTCCACAGTTACAAAAAGATATCGAAATTGAAACCTCGCCAATAGCAAAATGCACAACTAAGGCTCTAGCCTATAATATGTAAATAAAGTTTGGCTGAGATCTAATGAACGGTTTTCAAGTTATAGTCCGGAAAAGCTAGAAAATAGTAATATTGTATTTTTGGCTTTGTTTCCATGGTAACAGAAAAAAAACATATCGAAGGAAACAAGCAACGACCGACATGTGCAAAATGGATATAAATAAAGTATTACCTTTAATGTGATGACTTTGAGGGTTGTTCAGTTGTTGTATGTAATGAGAAACAATGAGGGACCGATGTCATCGGCTTGGTGTATACCTTTTTTTGCACAGAAACTAATTGTTTTAAGTGAATGCCTTTCATCCGTAACAGAATTGCTTTAATATCAACAACTGGATTTATAGCTGACATATTTACAGATATCGTTCAATCACATAAATCCGTCTTATAAGCATAATGGATACGCGGTAAAATGCACATATCTAAACAAACAAGGCGTACAAGACACGTGTACACACGTGATCAACTATATACTAGGCATAAAAGACACATGTTCACATGTGATCAACTATATACTAGGCATACAAGACACATGTTCACATGTGATCAACTATATACTAGGCATACAAGACACATGTTCACACGTGATCAACTATATACTAGGCATAAAAGACACATGTTCACATGTGATCAACTATATACTAGGCATACAAGACACGTGTACACATGTGATCAACTATATACTAGACATACAAGACACGTGTACACTTGTCATTTACTTTTCTTCTCGTTATTTTCTAATATTTCAGGGTTGTTAAAGAGCTTACCCAGATGTACAAGATTTTGTTATTGTTATTTTTTTCAATTTTCACTTTTGGTTAAATTTGTCCTACGTATTATTCATTATACAATCCTTTTTTTTAATCTGTTGTTTTTGTTGCATAATTCGACTTTTGCCACCATTGAAGGATGATTGAATGCTTCTAAACCGACAGATATAAATATAATATCTATTAATTAGTATTAGGCAGTTTATAATAGGGGGGGGAGCTTTTTAAAATAAAATAACAGGGACTTGATATTAATCTCACCAATAACCAAATTGTCAAAACATAAGTGTTCTATTTTTTCTGTTGCACCTTTACAAAAAGTACATAATATAGCCTCGTCCTTAACACCAATTTGGAAAACTTGGAAGAATCTTTAAATTGTAGATTTTGAAATATTGAGTCACTTGTCACCAGAAAGCTTGCTAAATAAATGTTCTCCCAAACTATATCATTTATTTGTATTTAATTTTCTGTTCCATTTTCCCCAGCTTTCATCTGGAAAATGTTTGTAGTTGGCAACTATTAAATGGGTTTTACGCACCTGACCCTTAGGTTAGTTGAGAAATTTTGGATTCCCACCTTTGGACCTCTAGCATCACTGAAGAGTCCTAGGAGGATGAGACAGCTGTATGGTTCGGTTTTATTCATTTTTCGGTATACTGTATCTATTCCTAAATTTTAAAGGCACGGCATATGTGTATGTTACGTCATCTTTGACAAAGACTTCTTAAATATATTATTTTCTGGTTGATTGTTCAAGAATGATTGCTGTCGAATTCTATTTAAATTTCCTCTTGGGATGTTGTTTATTAAGTATTGTAAAAAAAAAATTTCTCACATCTAGTATTACTTCCATTGAATGATATGAACTGATAATTATTATCTAACAAGTCCTTAACCATGTTCACCCCATTCCTTTCTAGAAAGCATTATTTATATTTTTCGATATTTTCTCCAGTTTTGCCTTTTTCAAAATTTTACTTAAGTTTGATTTTACTAAACTTTGCAAGTCCCCATGTTCATTACATAACCTTTTCACCCACTTAGTTTTCAGATATTTCATAAAACTTTCAATGTGTATCATCTTTAAACCCCTTTCTCCATATTCAAGAATCATTGTGTCCCGTTTGATTTGTCTGGTTTGTATCTCCATATGAATCTACAGAAAACTGAATTAATATCACTTAGCAATGTTTACCTGGGTTTGGAAGTGAAAACCGTAAATGTGTAATAAAAGGTAATGTAAGTGTTTTAACCACTGCGATTTTTCCTAACAGAATAAAATTTCATTTTCACTACATTACAAGCAATTTTTTTTTATTTTTGATAACTTTTCTTTAAAATTTAATTCAATGACTTCAGATAACTCCAAAGAAAAATCTATGCCAATTCATGCATTATATCATATACTTATCTTGTATTTTCACAAATAAATTTATTTCTCATTAAGCCTTTCTGTGTATCAATTATAATTGAAGGCAGTACATTTTTAAATCGGGTTTGCTATTGCGGAAGAAGCAATTTTATAGTCAGTATTGAGTAAGGTTAAAGGTCTCCAGTTTTATATAAATCTCCTATCTTTAGACTCTGGACTTTGGAATACATGTTATTGAGTACATATGCAGACGAGGAGGGCTTTGGTAAATTCACCAAATTGGTATCAAAATATGTATTTTAAACCCCCTTCCTGCCCGCCCCTGTATAATATAGCGTAAGGGTTGGTTTCGTTCTTTGTTTTCGGTTGTTTGTTTTTCTATTTTTGCAGCACAGTAGGATCCGTCATACCATGCTAGTCACTCACAGTTCGTCATGGTTTCAACACTGAAGATGTCAAGATGGAGTTCCACCAACAGTGACACGAATTATGTTATAAAACTTTTGAATATTAATTTCTATAAGTTGAGCTTCTGTTCCCAGAGTTCATCTTTGTGTTAAAGCCAAGGCAATTATATGCCAATATAACAATAGCAATTTGATTTCCTATCCATTATATAGACCCCCCCCCCCACACACACACATTTTTACCCCCAAATATTCTATGAGCCCACACAAAACCAGACTTTTGAACAGAATACAATATGCAGCTAACCTCAAAGTATCTGCCTGCAAAATATTAGCCTTATCACTAATAGAATGCAGAAAGGCCCAAATTGGCACCCCTCCTTTGACCTTGAAATTTGAGCCACTGACCTTGATTTTGGTCTGCTGAATCCTTGTTTAAACTTTACTTCATAATGTCATAACAAAAATTTTCATCTGTGAATAGACATAAAATTTGACCTTTACACACTGACCTTGATGTCCGTTCAGTTTACTTTTTGCTTGATTCTGACAAACTTTGCTTCACAATCTCATCACAAAATGTTCAAAAAGCTATTAAATGTTACCGTGACCTTTGACACGGTGACCTTGAGCTTTGACCTCAATATTTCTGTGAGCTTAACCTTTGAAAAAAATTCATGCTAGCCTGATATAGGTCCCTAATTTAACCCCAAAGTTCCTATATACACTATAGCAAACTTTAACCCCTCCCAAAGGGGGAACCTGAAGTGGCATGGAATTCACAATTACATGATAAAGCACCCAAAAGCCTTTCTATCTGTGAAGAGTCTTTGTTTCGAGCATATCATGGTCTTAAGAAGATAGCTGAAATTTTAGCCAATTTGACCCTTGGGTCAGAGTCAAAATTCTACACGGTAGTCTCCTGTTTATAAATCCAAACAAGATTGAAATATTTCCAACTGAAAATGAACAAAATACATGTATATCCAAAAGTATCATTTTCCTATATAAATTATAGTATTAAAACTTCACCCTTCCCCTGATGGTAACTTGAAGTCCGGGAAGGTAAGAGGTCAAATAAGTCTGAATTTTTCAATAATTCTTGTCCGGGCGAAAACTTTCATACCGTTAGAGATATATTGATAAAACTTTTAGTATACCTGCATCACCCATAGAAGATGTGCAGTGCACTGTCAATAGGCCAGTATGACCTTCACCCAAAGGTCAGAGGTAAAACAACTTTTTTTTAAATATTCAAAGGTGTACGCTAAGGTGATGCAACCTGCCCCTCACTGTCTAATTATATATATATGTAACAATAATTGATAAACCATCAAGGTAACTAGGGCCCCGCATCTCTTCGAAGCGGATGTCCTAAAGTAATAAGCTTGTCCGGCTGTTTGTCCGTCTGTCTGCTTGTCTGTCTCATTTTTTCCTGATTGATATTTTCTTATGACATTATGAATGAAAGTTGGTTAGAATAAAAAAGATGTCCAATGAGACAAATTCAAATTTTACATTTATTGTCTGCTTAACATTTTGTTGTGACAACATGAAGCGTAGTTGGTCGTAATCAAACAAGGTGTCAACTGACCATACCTCAAGGTCACTAGGTCAAAGTTTAAGGTCATATTTTACATTCATTAATTGCTTAACATTTTGAAAGAAAGTTGTCAGAAAAAACAAAGATTTCAACTGACCAAACCACAAGGAAAAAGGTCAAGGTTATAGGTCAGGGTCAAATTAACATTTATTAACTGCTTATCATTTTGATTTGCCGGTGGGGCGTAAAAATTGTACCTGCTGCCCCCATTGCATGATCGTAAGAGGCTACTAGATTTGGGTCCTTCTCTATTCTCGCTTTTCTTAACTACTTTCTACTTCCAAAAGTCTCCCTTGACGCCACCTCACTTTTGGCCTTCAAGAGCGTTCGCCCCTGAAAGGAATGCTTTAGGTTTTGCCCCCTGGTCGAGAAATACCAGAGTCTCTAACGATGGTAGTTACTTCTACCTGCTTGATGCTCAGCATTATTGGAGTGGAACGACTGGTTCGCCCGTTGTCAGTATAACGAGACTGGGTGAGGTGTTCTGCTTGGGGCATTCGGCAGTATACTTCAATGTGATAGCATTTTAAATTGGCAAAAGATCCAGACTATTGCAAGGCTTACGCACACGAATTCAACACACACCTACAGCGCATACACCGGAAGCCCGTCCCTAAATTAACAGTACCTTAGCCGTTTATAGGTCGTAACAAGAGCACCACAAGAGGAGGCATGTTATGCCCACCAGACCCTATTAGAAGTATATTGAGATTAAAAGTAGGCAATGTCAAATTCTCAACTTTGGGTTGTCTAGATGATGTACACACAAAAACAAGTGACCGTAAATACATTTTCCCCAAGGGCTATAACTCTATTAAATATTGGCGTCAAGGAAAACACAACTTCGTGTCATAATGATTAAGCCACCAAGTTTAAAAGATTGAAAACTGTCGAAGTCGATCTTCAGACAGAAAAAAAGCCTACGATAGAAAAAATATTTTCTCATTATGCCAATATTTGGCAATTATGCAATGCTGTTACGCGAAAAGTTGAAACAACACAACAAAACCCTTAATATATGTTAAATGTTTTTGCTTTTTGAAGAATCATACCAAATTTGAAAGGAATTACAGATAAAATAAAAAAGTTCTGACATTTTCTACATAATATCCGAAATTGCATAAGATACGAAGTCCCGAAGGGCCATAACTCTGGAAAATAATGTTGAATCAAACTGCCATTCAAGATAACACAGCTTGATGGCATGATGATTAAGCCTAACAATTACATAGTTATCGGTTAAACACTGTAGGAGGAGATCTGAGGGACACAACAGTTTACAACAGAAATGCATTTCTACATTACTGTGTCGCGAAAAGTTGAAGCAACTCAACAAAACTTGTAATATCTGCATCGCTCACCTGGATCCATTGGTATGTAGGTAATAATGGCAAAATAGTTTCCAAAAAGATCCCATGGACAACGACAGACCCAAAGACCAATCGTTTAAGCATATCAGTATAATTTAAAGTTTGGTTAATTGGTTGGTATATCATGTGTTTGAGTTCAACTGAGAAAATATGGGTGTGCCAGACCCCGATAACAATGCTAACTAGAAATTGTTGGTGAACAATTCGACGGGCTTTTCACATCTATGGTCGATTTAGTCTTTGGTAAGAGGGAGGTAACTGTTACATAATTTTAACAGTTTTTTATGTAGTATATATAGGGGAATTTTTCAAATTGAAACTATGTGTGTGCCAGACCCCAACAGCAATTTTAATTAATATCACGATTGTGTTCGTCGCTTTATGTCCAGCAATAGTATATATAGTTTTGGGGTGGGGATTTCAATTGTTTAAAAGTTATGACTCAGGAGTCAAGACTGCAAGGGCATGTTGAATCCTGGAGTGAAATCTAAAATCATGATCGTGATCGTCTCTTAATACCCAGCAATTATATATATAGTTTTGGGGTGGAGATCTCAACCATTTGATATTATGATTCAGAAACTGATTCTGCCAGGGCGGGGTCGGGGCCCACCCAGGGCCGAATCATGATATCATGATTGTGTTAGTCTCTTAATGCCAAGAGATGGTATATATTGTTATAGGCTGGGGATCACAACCGAAACCAATTAACAAGCAGCGATTTAAAAGGCTTTGCGTCTCTTTCCCCTATTTGGCCCTGCCCCTCAGACCCAAGGGGGGTCAAAGTCACCATCTATACAAATCTGTTACCCTTCTCCAAAAGATGTTTCTGACCAAATTGGTTTCAAATCTATTCAGTACATTATGACAATTATGGATTAAAAGGCTTTTCCTCTCTATCCCATATTGGGCCCCACCCCTCCGGCCTCAGGGGTTCAGAGTCGCCATTTATACAAATCCCCACCCTCTTCAAATGATGTTTCTGATCAAATTTGGGTCAATCCATCCAGTACGTTATGACTAGTAGGGATTTAAATGCTTTTCCTCTATTTCCCCAATTGGGCCCCGCCCATTCGGCCTCTGGGTGTCGGAGTCACCATCTATACAAAATCTGTTCCCCTCCTCCAAAGGATGATTCTGACCAAATTTTGTCAAAATCTATTAAGCGCTTTACGACCAGTAGCAGGCTATCTTGCATTATTCAGGCTTTTCCTTTATTTCCCCCAATCCGCCCTGCCCCTCCGGCCAAAGGGGGTCAGAGTCGCTATTTATACCAAATCTGTTCCTCTCCTCCAAAGGATGTTTCTGACCAAATTTGGTTCAAATATACTCGATTCTTTATGACTAGTATAGTGATTTAAAAGGCTTTTCCTCCATTTCCCTATTGGGCAGTATGGGGTCAGTCACTTAATGACTAGTAGCAATTCAAAGGAAATTTTGACATACAATGGAGGAAGCTGGTTCTTTTTATCATTTATTATTGCAGTCGAAAGGCTCTAGTCTGGAAAGTTAACAGCAATAGTTCATGATTTTATGCTTTCCAGTTTGATCTCAGTAACTTTGAAAGTAGGTCGGGGTCAATTTTGCTCGCACATTTTGCCGGGTCCAATCAAAGAAAGCTACAGTACCAGCCAAATACCTTCTTATTCACCAGAAGATATAGTACAAGTGTTTGGACATAGTTGATAAGATTCTAAGCTAACGAATGAAAAGTGGAACTCCATAGAATGTTTCAATTTTTTCAAATCATTGCTGACTTGAAGTTTATTCATAACAATGGTTAAATACATGACTTCATCAACAAATGTAATCTACAGGTAGATAGCATACTTCTATATGCTATTTTGATATGAGTTATACATGTAGTTGGAGGTCAGGCGACCTTAGATATAGATGGTAATACAAACAGTGGTGCTGAGGTAACAAGGTGAGCTCTTACTTCAAAAACAACTTATAAGAAGATACAGTTTTCAATATTTACTGACTTTCAATTTATGAAAAATTATATTTCATAAACAGTGAACCGATAAGGATGAAATATCTTACTTGCAACTTATACATATATGTATATCAATGATAGAAAAACTTAAAAATAATACAATTATGCACTATTGTAGTAATGTCCTAGCACAGCCCATCTTATACTAACCAGTCTGTTGTTAAGTTGTAATCATTATTATGAATATGAAAAACTGAATTGGAATATTTTGATAACTGCTAAGTAAAAGAACAAGTACAATAATTTGCTTGTGGTGTATATAAATATAACATTCTTTTCATAAAAAAAAAAAATTTCTGAAAATTTCACATTATTCTCAAATTTTTTATCAACAAAAATTTGACCCTCACCAAAGATCATAGATGGACTCAATACAAAGATTTAAAAGCAAAGAGATTCCCTTTCCATTAACATATACATATAAATGTACTTGTATTTAAGTTATACGAGACACCATTATTAATTACGAGAGGAGGTAGCTTAAATCAAATCTGTACAGTTTTGATAAAATCACATAAAATATTTAGGACGTTTTTGTTAGACTGGTCTGGAATGATTAATGTAAGTTTATGATATGTCAAATGTAGCCATTTGAGGTGACAAAATTCTTTGGTCACTATAAACTGGTGTACAGTATATTTCATAGGTGTTAACCTCTGAAACCTCCAATGAGGGAGACCTCCCTCATTTCCATATTTCCAATAAGGGAGAAAGTGAGTGAAATATGTCTAGAATTGCATTACTCAATTTGTTTTCACCTCTTTATGTATCGGAACAACTTCAAAAAGTATTATTAGATCCAGACACACCTGTTATGGTCATTACACTCACACCCTACATTAACTAGGATATCATTTGACCCCAGGATGTAGATTTTGAGTATGTGTGAGATTGGACTTAAATGAGGGAGATTTCAGAGGAGATTGGTAAATTATGGTCAAAATGAGGGAATTTCCCTCGTAATGAGGAAGGTTAACAGGTATGATATTTCAGAGTTTTCCACATTAGTAGGATTATATTTTGTAATGGTAGGGGATCTTACAAATGAAAACAGGGACTAAAGTATGCTTGATATTTTTTCTTCATTCAAACAATCCAATCAAAGTACTGAAAGTACTGCAAGCTAAGGCAAAAAAAAGAAAGTTTAAAATGACATTCTGGATGGAGTGCAGAATAGAAATAAAATGTTATGCAAGATCAGCAAAAGTTGGATTTTCAAAGATCACGCTGAAAAAGTAAAAGTTGTTGGTGAAAAGTCAGTACTCCCAAAGAAATAAAAAGTTTTGCTGTCGAAAGTGTTATGGCATTAAATCAAACAGTTAGAAATTACCAAACTTCAACAGGAAAGTCAATATGATAGTTCACACAATTGTCTGGTTTGTATGAATCTAAAAGATATAATTGTAAGATTAACGTCAATAATGTCTGCCAGAGGTCATCGTAGATAGAAAGGAAGATCTTACGTAAGAGGAAAGACTAGTAGCAATAGACTGTCAGCAGATACCGACTTGGCGTAAAAATGAAGCATGTATTGCAAGACTAATATCAGGGTCAAAATTTCAAATAAAAATTGGTCTCAATGTCATATTTTTGCATGTTAAACATGTTGTATAACCTATCAGCCCTGTGATTGGCTGAACAATATCATATTTAACAATTGTTCTGATTGTGATGTCACTCCTAGGACAATTACATGATGTCACCAACTTCCACACTTGAGTCAAAATGGTGTTGATATGTTTACATTTCAATGGTGTATACAAACTGATGTTTCACACATAATTATACATGTATCACAAATTTTGATAATGTAATAAAAAGATCTTTACATACATTTATATTGCATATGAAATTGTCATGAATATTTTAATATAGTTTGCAAGCTCACTTGACTGAAAAATTCTTTAGACTCATTTCATTAACCCCATTAGAAATGAAACTTGTTTAAGATCTTATATATTTACAAAATAACTCAGGAATAATTAATATTCAGATAACATTACACACATCAGTTCATACATGAAACAAAGATAAATAAGCCAGTACCATCAATATAGATATATTAGTAAAACATTTAACAATATTTGCTGTGTATTAAGTATAAAGGTAGTTACTATGGCAAAGTGAGAACTAACTTGGTGGTTAGAATGAACAGGTGAAGGACACATTTGGACAGCCCTGGCCTGATGTGAACACATTATCTAAGTACACTAGCACCGTCTATGTGGAATGAAAGGTAAGATTGAGAATGTTATCTGTAATGTCTGTAAGTTGATGTGTATCAACATTGGATGGATCCTGACCGCCTGCTCACCCCTCTTATTACAGGTACTTTCCTTCACCAGGAAAGACTTTCCCTTATAACTGAGGACTATCACAAAACATTGGGTAATTATCTTCACTGAGGAAGAGATCATCCATCTTACTGGCCTATGTTGGGATGTAAAAGGCAAAGAAAATAAAAAAAAATTCCTGTAACATTTCATGCTTTTAGTAAATATTCTAAAGTGTATTCAGTGATCAATTACAAATTGATTTTCATGAGTTCTTGAAGTACCTATTACTTATAAGCAATCGAATAATTGAAGTATTTCCAGAATTTCTAAAAATCCAATCTTAAAGGGACACAAACTTACTTTTGTGGGATGCCCCTTCAAACTTATGATATAGGACCTTGGACATGAAGATTGATAACTGTGTACTATGTAGTTTCTAAACATTATCAAAATGACCTTTATTAAGACAAGCACAAGGTTTGTAATGAGTACAATGACAACAGCAGGTTATGATAATCAAAGTTAAGTAGAGAAGCTGACCCTGTACAGCAGCTGTTTAGTGTCCAGCTGAGGACTTAACACACACATACTATGGCAACCTTAATTTTGTAAAGTTTTTTATTCCTTTTAAAGTGTCGTTATATCAAAATATTACAGTAAAACTTGTCTAATCTGGCCCTTGTCAAATCTGAATCCCTGTCTATTCTGGCCTTACTGTTCGGTCCCAGCATTTCCCCTCCGAACTTTTATCATACCTTTACAAACTGGACACCTGTGTATCCAACCAAAACTTTTGGTCCAAGTGACATACGGTTAAGACAAGTTCCACTGTATTCAGACCAGAGATCCCAGAGGGATCTAATTGGCACCCACCATAGCCAATTTTAATTTGTTGGATCATTTCTCTTCTTTTCCCTTCTTTCCTCTTTCATGTATTTAATTTTTAACTAGTTACTGTATATAAAATTTGAGAGTTCCTCTCAAAAAGGCATTGATTGAAAGATGGTCAGTCTCAAATGCAAAATAACACAACTATAAGGACCGACAGGAACCTTCTAATGAAATTTGAGTAAGATCCATCATGTACTTCTCAAAAATAGTGATAACAAACTTTTGATGGCAAAATCCAAGATGGCTGCTTTTCAGCCATTTTGTTTATCCGATCAGTCCCCAAATCAAAAGGGCATAACTAGGAACCAAGGGGAACCTACATATGCAATTTGAGAAAGATCAGTTCAGTACTTCTCGAGAAATAGTGATAACAAGAATTGTTTAAGGACGGATGGACCATGGACACAAGGCGATTTGAATAGCCCGCCAACATCAGATGGTAGGCTAAAAATACCAATCAACAGCAAGGTTGCATAGAATGTAACTTCTCGTTTGACTTCTCTCCTGTGTAACATAATACATCAAAGGAAATTAGTACTAGATTGGTGTTATACACAGTGTTTGACATGATTACATGAAAATAATGACACACTCGATAATTGATGATTTAAATAACTATATCACAGGTAAGTAAAATTTGGCACATATCACAGTCATTATAATTACAGTACACTACCACACATTCACCTGTACAATGATCTACAGGTGGAAAATCCCACACAAAATAACAAACCACATCAGTCGTACACACAACAAACACACCTTCATACACAACACATGGCCACAAAAACACTACAACATATTATCAACCAACTACAACTTTATATATATATCAATATTTAATATCAAATATGAAAGCTATATAAATTATTCTCTATAAAGTATATAATACCGTATGTCCATTTAAATAAACATCTTTAAAGCCTAAAAACCAGCTGACACCATAAAATACTGGTATATTCAAATCAAATAAGTTTGCAAATATTAAATACCACAGGTATCTGATGTTATACTTTAATGCTATTAAATAATTACCAAGCAATAAATATCAATATATAAATTAAATAATTAGGCCATATCGTCATTTATCTTTTGTTCATAACCTTTAAACCAATCTATGGTCAATTACCTGAAGTGTCAAAAACACTGGATCATACATGATTTTAAAAGTTATCAAAATCACTTTACTATGTACAAGTACATATACCAAGCAGTCTAAAAATATCAACGGCATTTAACACTGCTCATGTAAAGCACAAGGTTCACTGTAAATATAAATGTATTATTACAAACGATATAAATGTAGTAAATGAGGACGGAAGCAATTGAAGAATAATCCCAGTAAAATGTCTGGAAGTCTACACTGGGAGAAGGTCAATACTTGTGTAAGTAATTATGGTATGTGTTCAATTTTTTATCAAGAGGGTCCCTTAATATCACAAACATATAGCACTTATCATTGATTTTACAGACTAAATGAGTAAAGATGGCTTTTTACAATGTTCATTGACATTTCAAACCCTGTAATCTACCTACAAAAACATGGTGAATTATTGCAGATGAAGAATCACCCCGAGATTTTCTTGACGTAAAAAGCTGAGAATAAATGATTGCACTGATTCTACTATTATGATGGGTTTTGTCGTATTGAAATCCCCAATATTATGCATGTTTGTACCATGTTCAATCGGAGAAGTCACAGGACAGTTCCACAGCTTGTCTCAACACCACATAAGATAGCAACATGCATTGCTGATCATTCCTTACCAATACTTCGATTAAGGCTACGGTGGCAGGTGATGATGCTTCTACAGATACACACATGACCCTGATTAGTCGTATTTGACCAACTCTGTGCACTTTGGGTATCAACAATGGGAACGTTTCCTCATGAAATGAACAGTTTTTCGAGGAAATTCCTTCACTGGCCAGTCAGAAGCTTTCCACTTCGTGGAATCTGTTTTATTTCCAAGACTCACTGCATTTGTGTTGTCAGGAACCAAAGTCCATGCGGAATGCTAGTTCTATTGCTGTCTGGGGAACACTCTCATGGAAGCACACAAATAACTCTCTGTTGCCAGGGTAACGCCGTCTGCAACATACCAACATCTTCATTAATTTCAAACCATTCCTTCTATTTGACAAAACAGAAAATGATCTGCAACCATAAATGCCATTCTACCTCACTGATTCTGACAAAAACAATTATCCCCCTCCCCCGTGTCTCTTCACCTCCTCCCCAATATAGCATCCCTACACCAAATGACCCAGCAACATCCTCCCAGCATCTACATTTCCTCCCCCATGTAACATGACTACATACATCTCCTCCCCCATGCAGTGTGACTACATACAAAATGACCAAGTTACATGTCCCCCCCCCCTGTGTCTCTACATCTCCTCCCCCATGTAACATGACTACATACAAAATGACCAAGTTACATGCCCCCCCCCCCCCCCCGTGTCTCTTCATCTCCTCCCCAATATAACATGACTTACATACCCAATGACCCAGTAACTGTGACCCCTCCTCCCAGCCTCTACATCTCCTCCCCCATGCAGTGTGACTACATACACAACGACCAAGTTACATGCCCTCCCCCCCCCCTGTGTCTCTACATCTCCTCCCCAATATAACATGACTTACATACCCAATGACCCAGTAACTGTGAGCCAGGGGAACTTTCTTTGTGTCAGGTGCTACACTTGGCTTGTACTGGAACAAAGTGCCTTGCTCCTGAACATGCTTGAAGGTGTTATCCTCACCAAATCTGTGCCTACATGTTGCTTCCGTCTTCTGTTCAAAATAAAAATCATAAAACTTCCATAAGACAAGTATGTTCTAAATTGCTTCAGTTCAAGGAAAATGTATACTTAAGTCTCCATTTCTTAAATATTTCATTCCTACAGATGAAATCTGTGACTGTCAATATTTGTAAATATTCCAATAGAAATCGATAATTTGTTGTTATTCTTAATTACAGATTCTCTGGCCCCTTGAGGGTCAGAGTCACCATTTATGTAAAATCTGCTCTTCTTCCAGGTGAGCTAAAAATTACACCATTATAACTCACTGTGTGGCTGCGGTGGAACTTCTTGCGTAGTTGTAGACAGCATGTGCTGAAGTTGTGTAGGACCTGAGAATGCAATGCTCCCTGAGACACGCTCATCTCCTGAGAAGTGGGGCACACATACACACCCTCCATCCCATCAAAATTCAGATAGTGAAACAACACATTGTCTACTCCTTTTGTCACCCTGAAGTAATACGAAGATGAAATTAATTTGAAATATTACATTGACACAATTTCAAAATAAAACTTCATTTTCTTAATTTCTGCACTTCAAACTATTATTGTTATCATCAGTGTACAATCTTCACAATTACATATAAACTATGTGATATGACAACCACAGTGGGTGGTGTGCATGGTCAGATTAACTTGAGCTATCTATCACTCCAGTAAGTAATCTTTGTAGTAAGCACGGACTTGATTACTGCCAAACCTCATTATCTCAGAGTTGGTGGGACTGTCGGAAAATTTGTGTATTCTGAGTGCTGAGTTAAACAAGTTTGAATGTTTGTTGTGACGGTGGCCCGGACAGATACTTCTGATTAAACTGAGCCTTCATGTTAAATGAGTCTGACATAACAAGGTTCTACTGTATATGATCCTATGTTAACTTGATTAGTGTACTCACTTGATAGGGTAGACAGACTTGTTCTCATCAGACACAGTGGTCAGACTCTGGTTCATACTGACCATGTCAAACACCGACCCCGCTTTACTAAGGGTCTTGCTCTGTAACAAACAATACACATGCATCAATCATATATTTTAGTACCACTGCACTTCGAGGTATGCCCATAAAACAGCCATGATCTTTATTTCAACATTTCTTGGACTCACAATCTGAAGGATATTTTTGAAAAAAAACAACGTAACAGACTAATGCACCATTTACTTGGGTAAAACTGAAACAGTGACCAGAACGTTTGTGAGACTTACTGGGTGAGCAGTATGTAAGACTTACTTGGTGAGCAGTGTGTGAGACTTACTCGGTGAGCAGTATGTGAGACTTACCCGTTGAGCAGTATGTGAGACTTACTCGGTGAGCAGTATGTGAGACTTACTCGGTGAGCATTATGTGAGACTTACTCAATGAGCAGTATGTGAGACTTACTCGGTGAGCATTATGTGAGACTTACTCAATGAGCAGTATGTGAGACTTACTCGGTGAGCAGTATGTGAGACTTACTCGGTGAGCAGTGTGTAAGACTAACTCAGTGAGCAGTATGTAAGACTTACTCGGTGAGCAGTATGTGAGACTTACTCGTGAGCAGTATGTGAGAATTAATCGATGAGCAGTGCTTGATACTTACTCTGTTCGCAGTATGTAAGACTTACTCAGTCAGCAGTATGTAAGACTTACCCAATGAGCAGTATGTAAGATTTACCCAGTGAGCAGTATGTAAGACTTACCCAATGAGCAATATGTAAGAATTACCCAGTGAGCAGTATGTAAGACTTACTCGGTGAGCAGTATGTAAGAATTACTCGGTGAGCAGTATGTAAGAATTACTCGGTGAGCAGTATGTGAGACTTACTCAGTGAGCAGTATCTAAGACCTACTCAGTGAGCAGTATGTAAGAATTACTCGGTGAGCAGTATGTAAGACCTACTCAGTGAGCAGTATGTAAGACTTACTGTATTGGCCCGGCTCACACCTGCACTGCTACCACTGCCGCCGGAGTCGTTGGACCCATACGATAGTTTACTGCCTTGTCGCCTCATCACTGGTGTGGACGTTTCACTTCCTGTGTAAGCTGTACCCTTACCATGAGAAATCCTGTCCACTTCCTGTTCATCATGACCTACAAAAACCATATCATAATGATAACAACTCCTTTTAATAAACTGCTCACGAATTGAAATCATAAACAATATTTCACAAATCTATGTACGGGTATTCAGAATAGTTGATTAAAATAAATCATACTTGAAAAATTGTAATTGATAATAAGAACCTCTAGAATTTCTGAAATGCTATTTTAATGAGGAAGTTAATATAAATACTATACTATAAACATGAACAAAACAAGAGATCCCAGAGGGACCTTGGCGCCAACCATCAATGATTTTTCATTCATTCTTAGAAAGATGGATCTTTTCCCTTCTTATTTTAACTTTCATTTATGTATTTAATCCTAGTTCTATGAATTTCTCTTGAACATTAATAATAGTTAAAAGAAGGTCTCTTGTCAGGAATTTTGTTTTTCTGATCAGTTCCAAATTCCAAATCCATCTTATATTTCTAAAAAAATCATCATATACTTTTATAGTCAACATATAAGATGGCCATCTCAAACTAAAGACCATGCACCATTAGGGACCGAACCGAATCTGCTTATGAAAATTGAAAAGGATCCATCCAGTACTTTTCAGGAAATAGCAAACACAAACAATCACTGTCAAAATAAAAGATGGCCACCTGTCAGCAATATTGTTTATCGGATCTGTCCAAAAATGGACCATGCACAAATAGGCACCAAGGGCTGTATATGAAATTTGAAAGTGATCCTTGCAGTAATTCTCAAGAAATAGCGATAAAAAACTGTTACTTAAAAATCAGCGATGCCATATTGTTTATCTGATCTGTCACAAGAGGGACCTACATATGAAATTTTAGCAGGATCCATCAAGTACTTCCCAAGAAATAGCGATAACATGCTTCCAATGTCAAAATCCAAGATGGCCACCTTTCCGCCACTTTGTCTTTCTGATCACACCCAAAATCAAAAAGGCACAACAAGGTACCAAGGGGAACCTACATATGAAATTTGAATAAGATCAATAAAGTACTTCTCAAGAAATAGAGATAACAAACTTTTAATGTCAAAATTGAAGATGGCCGCCTTTTAGCCATTTTGCTTTTCCGATCAGTCCCAAAATCAAAAGGGCACAACTAAGCACCAAAGGGAACTGACATGTGAAATTTGAGTAAGATCCATCAAGTACTTCTCAAGTAATAGAGATAATAAACTTTCAATCGCAAAATCCAACATGGCCGCCTTTCAGCCATTTTGTTAATCAAATGGGCACAACAGGGAACCTACATAAGAAATGTGAGTAAAATCCATCAGGTACTTCTCAAGAAATAGCGATAACAAGAACTGTTTAAGGGCAGACGGACCACGGACGCAGGGTGATTTGAATAGCCCATCATCTGATGATGGTGGGCTAAAACCTTAACTAAAATGAATCCTTCGATGAAGATTACTACATTAAAAAGCATTTTTATAAAACTGCAAGTTGAAATAAGCATGATCTGGAAGTAAATGCATGTTTCTACACTGATGACTAATTATCTACTACATATGTATAAAGAATGACATGTTAGATGCATGACTGATACTCACTATAGAAGTATGTTCTATTAGTGACATAATAAGAGCCTAGCGGCCATGAGGACTCAGGTGCAGCTCTAGCAGATACAGCGGCTGTTGAGGCAAGGAAAGAGGCAGGTGATCAGAGATAAAGCAGTGCATGTGTATAGGCGTGATGACGACGTCACATGTATACAGGACAGGTGTACACACAGGTATACAGGACAGGTGTACACACAGGTATACAGGACAGGTGTACACACAGGTATACAGGACAGGTGTACACACAGGTATACAGGACAGGTGTACACACAGGTATTACAGGACAGGTGTACACACAGGTATACAGGACAGGTGTACACACAGGTATACAGGACAAGTGTACACACAGGTGGACATTTACTAGTCTACACATATATATACATGTATAACAATGCCATGATAACTAAAGCAGATTCACGCCTCAATCTGAATCATAGAGCTAGGTCTGCCAAAAAACATGATGACAATGATTTCCATCAGCCATCAAAACCACAAATACAGACTAACAATATGCATGTACAAAAGTTACTGTCTACATATATGTATTTAAACAGAAAATTTAGTTAATTTCATTTGAATAAATGAACATAAATGATAAATCTGAATAACCTATTTAAACAGAAAATTTAGTTAATTTCATTTGCATAAATGAACATAAATGATAAATCTGAATAACCTCTTTCAGTTCGCATTCGCCTACTTTAAGATTATTGCATATGCTGAATATAGTGACTGGCAATACTTTCCTTTTTTCAATATTCTAAAAGCATGTTCTATTACAAATGTATCCATAAAAGTTTTAAATGTTGTTCCCATTACCATTGTCAGCTTGACTTACAGGGTTATTAAGACAGGTAAGTATTTTAGTGTGAATATCTGCAGGTGTCACCTCAAACTATATATATTAAGTCTATAAGGGATGGATACAGGAAGTTAAAAACCAGTGCTACAAGCTGCTTAATAACAAATCAACTAGCTGTGCACTAAAACAGATAACACACATATCATCTGAAAACAATCAAATTGACAAAAAGGTACAACAAATGCCAAGCAAAAGAGAAATGATAACATGAAAAAACAACATTTGAATAAACAAGCTCTGCTAGAGGTCTTATGATTCTGTGTTAAATCATTGAGTTTATCTGTGAAATGGAAAGAAAACTAGTATGTATAGCACAGATCATAAGTGTAGGATTGCTAGAACAGTGATGTAGACATTCTAAATAAGAAAATAGTTATCCTTACGAGACTTTGGTGATCCTTGAGATTTTGATGGTGTTGATTCTTCTCGCTTTGGTTTGGTGCCAAGCATTAGAGCATCAGCACTGGCAAGGGATGGGCCACTCCTTTCAGAACTCAACCTAACACACACAAATCATAGTTCAAACTTTCTCTGTCTTAAATTTTGTTCATATTTTGGTGGTAACTTCTGCAGCTGTCTTCCCTCCTGATAGTTTTCTACTTTTACTAATGAGAAATTATTGCCAATCTTCACACTTTTATATAGCTGCAAGGCAGGGCAAACATTTCATATAAAACTTAATCCAAATTAATAGAAGTGTCCTACTTTAATTCAGCAAACAACTTCAACAGAACATAACTAAGGAATTTGTTAATTAAGGAAAACTATAACTGTAAGCCAATGGCTAACTTATAACCCCCCCATTGAATTTGATTCACTGGTTAGGAGGAGTTGTCTAGTCAAAAGTTTCCAACAAAAACCTGTGTGTATATATATATATATATATATATATGGCCTGGTTGTCATGGCAACCAAAATTTCTGTTATAAAAAAAAAGAAATCTGCATGCATATCTACACAGTCCCTTAAATTCCTGTGTAGTTCCAATGAATGAAAGTTTGAATGTAGTTCCAATGAAAACGGCCGGACAGACATACAACCTGATTCCAGTATACCCCCCAAACTTCGTTGCAGGGGTATAATAATTAGACATGATAAGTGAGTGCCTGGATTGACATGTGGTACCAGGTAGTGCCAACCTCACCTGTTGTCACAGCACTCTGCCATGGCTACATCATCAGTCTGTAGCTGTAGTAATGTAGCCTTAGCCTGACTGATGTAGAAAGGATCAGGGCGGGGGTTTCCATCAACTGTTCTTGCACAGCCCCCTGCCTCAAGTAAGGTCCCAAGCAGGAAACTATTCTGTAATAGCAAAAATGCAAAGAAATTTGATTTTTTGCTCTAATAACAAATTTCACTGATTTTTTTCTAAATACACATATTCTGCAAAAAACTACAAAGAAAGAGGGAGACATAATTAATTTGATGGATAGAAATCTACTCACCATTCCTACAACAAGGAGGAACCAACGACCAGAGGGCTCATTGTAGCCAACAGGAGAGTCCAGAGTGGGTCGACACAGCCGAGATGGGAACACCTCCCTCCAAACAACCAGCTCCTCCACATTCTGTTTGGACACCAGATGTAAGAGGCAGTGGTACTTCAGAAACAGGTGGACATCCCGCAGGTCCTCTGCTGCCATGTGGTTAGACAGCAGGTACTCCTGATAAACACAGTTATAGTACACTTCACACAGCCCAGAAACAAAGTACTAATTACCCTGAATATGTATCATTACAACCAAATCAAAAAGGACCATATGGCACCTCTTTAGTTTGTCTTTAATATTTTATCAAGCTTATAATCAGTTTCTTTACATAACATCTGAAAAAAGTTTAATTCTTGATCAAAAAGTTCTAAATCAATAAATAAAATTCTGAAGTACCATCATGTTTCTTTGCATTTCAATAAAAAAAATTCTTGCCAAATATTAATATCTTTTTCTTTAAAAGTGTCTTCCACACCAATTTCAATAATCACCTTATAGAATAAACAAGTGCCCAGTATTGTGAATGTTCTTCTGTCAAATGGTAAATCCTCTTCCTGCAGTGAAAACATTGACCAGTTATAATGAACCTTCCATGTAGATGTCAACATATTAATGGATCTCTCATAATGATATCAACAGGTTAATGTACCTTCCATGTATATGTCAACATGTTAATGGATCTCTCATAATGATATCAACAAGTTAATGGACCTTCCATGTAGATGTCAACATGTTAATGGATCTCTCATAATGATATCAACAAGTTAATGAACCTTCCATGTAGATGTCAACATGTTAATGGATCTCTCATAATGATATCAACAAGTTAATGGACCTTCCATGTAGATGTCAACATGTTAATGGATCTCTCATAATGATATCAACAAGCTAATGAACCTTCCATGTAGATGTCAACATGTTAATAGATCTCTCATAATGATATCAACAAGTTAATGAACCTTCCATGTAGATGTCAACATGTTAATAGATCTCTCATAATGATATCAACAGGTTAATGTAACTCTGACAATCAATGATATCATTAAAGATAATATTATTTTAAACCTAAAAACTTTATAATAGTAATTTAAGTTATTTGTAATCGTTCATGGAGGCTTCTTAAATCAAACATGATTTTTTTTTTCACAATACCAAAATGATTCATTATACAGATATCAACTCTTACCAAGTCATCAAAATCTGCTGCTTCAAACTCACTGAGTATTTCATCACAAAGAACCTACAACAAATTAACACATGTACTTCAAACCAATATAGAACATTAACGTTTTTTTTACTAATAATTATATTATTAGTTTTCAAATATCATTTAACTTAACTATATTTTAAGTATAAAATAATTATATTATTAGTTTTGAAATAGCATTTAACTTAACTATATTTTTTTCATTAGTTCCGAAACTCATCTGACCATATCTTGTTTGCTTCTAAAATCTTGGGACAATTTTGATAAACATAAAAGCCATTAGCTAGCACCAGTGCTACATTAATTTATTACTTTTTTACTAATATATCAATTGTTAAAGCAAAGTTTCAAAGTACAGTATATCATAACCCATAATTATATTACTAATGTTTGTATAAAAGGGGGGGGGGGGGGTGAAATAATTTTTAAAGTCTGGTATAAATGTAAAAGTGTCTTAATGGACAATACTACAAAAAAAACATTCAAGATGTTTTCACTTATATCACTATATACAGTTACATCAAAAATATGTGAAAATGTACCAAGTGAAACTGAATAAATTGTAGGTTTATGAATGCATTTGAATACTGACTGATATGCTAATGAAAAGAGATCTAATTTTTACACAATACCTTGTTTTCCTGCGACAGTTCCAACGACTGGGTCCCAGGGACAGAGCCACACAGGGCCTTATACGACAGACTAGAGGTATTATTGAAGCTATCACAACCAAATATCTTGTTTAGAGTCAGACTGAATAGCTGGTCCAGGTGACTTTTATGCCTGGGTTTCCTGAATGCCCTGAAAAGGAATATCAACAACAATTAGGGGGAAAAATGGACATGAACATTGAAATTTTGAATATAAAAGCATGCAATCACCAGGAAATAAGGGACATAAAAGAGAAGCGCCCATCTTAAAATGTAATAAGATGATGAAGGAATGAAAAAACTTGTCTGAAGTGTTTTGAAAAGTATACAGAAATACAGAACAAAGGAAGACATTGGGCAGTGACAGAAAGGCAGTATTAATATTTCATGTACAGTGTTATATATGCACGGTTAAGGTAACTATCTTTTAGCTACAATTACACATGTACTGTGTTAAATATGCACCGCTATGTAACTATGTTTCAGCTACAATTACACATGTACAAAGTTAAATATGCACGGCTAAGGTAACTATCTTTCAGCTACAATTACACATGTACAGTGTTAAATATGCACGGCGAAGGTAATTATCTTTAAGCTACAATTACACTTGTACAGTGTTAAATATGCACGGCTAAGGTAACTATCTTTCAGCTACAATTACACTTGTACAGTGTTAAATATGCACGGCGAAGGTAATTATCTTTAAGCTACAATTACACTTGTACAGTGTTAAATATGCACGGCTAAGGTAACTATCTTTCAGCTACAATTACACTTGCCAAACTTATCTAAGTAAAATCTTGATGCCAGACTGAAATTGGAAGCCATACAATGGCATAAGCTCACCTGTCCTTAATAATGGCTAAAATAAAAATCTCACTAGAAATTCAAAACTGTTACAGGTCTTATATATATAATTAATTTTCTAAAAAAATCTTCCTATGTATACATATGTATTGTTTCTTTGATGATTAATGTCACTAGTGGTATAATGGGTCATGGTGAAATCCTGTAACAACAGCCTTACCTTGATGTTGAGCTGAAGAGGAGATCCATCACCTGTTGTAGCTCACACTTGATACAGTTGAGGTATTGAAGGGGAACCCTAGAACATCCATAGATATACGAAATCTTATCACACTGTACACAGCTATTCAGATGAATACAATCGTTTTTATTGGCCATTTCATGGACTGAAACATACATCCTCTGAAATATTATTAATTCCTAGTGTTGGGAATCGGAAAGCAGATTCACAATCGATTATCGGTTGTATGTGTATGAACGATTAATCGATTAATCGGAAAATAATTAATCCTAGATTTAGATGATTAAATAAAGTGTATTTTTCCCTCAATAAAGTCATGTGTTGTTTCTATATTGATATCTCATTAATGTTCCATCTTCTATGTGTTTGCTGGACACAATTCAGTGCAAATATCAATCAAAGTAATAGTGAACAGTAGTATTGTGAGCTTTTTTTAACTGTATGTTATCATTGTTATGTATTCATGTATTGTGTAATTTGTATAAATAATTATAACTTTATGTACTTCAACACATTTCTATAGACTAATAAAATAACAAAACAAGTATTCATGAACAAAAGACTTTATATTTTGACTACTGAATGGTAGATATTATGAAAAACATCAACATTAAACAATTTGCATGTAAAATAAATGACTAGATCCAAATATCTAAATTAATAAACTTCCAATAGTATCCCAGGACTGGCAGGACTAGCTAACCAGGACACATATTGATGAACATATTTTCTGACTAGAGACTACTCAGACTAGTAGTAGTGCATAAAATAAATCAGACTAGTACATGGTCAACAGACTCAACACTATACATGTACTTCACAAATTGTTTTCATATGACTTTACCAAAAGTCTTCCAAATTTTTATTCAAGAAAATCAAAGTATCAACCATGTTAGAATTTAGTCTGGACCTTTTTTTGTTCACAATGTGGCCAGCCAAACTGAATACTCGTTCGGATGGGACAGAAGAAGCCGGCACTGCCAAATATTTTTTGGCCAGAATTGCTAGATGAGGATAAAAATCCTCATTCTTCTTCCACCATTCAAGAATACCTAAACTTTGATCCTGTGGTGAAATCAGAGCACTTAAATATCTTGCTACTTCTGCAGTTATAATGTCAGAATTTGAAATACTTTCAGATTCACCAACACACACCACATCATCAAGCCACTCTTCCATGTCACTACTACCATACTTTCTCTTCTTACAGTCCTTAGCCTCACTGACAGTTTCTGTAATGGTCACTACTGGTGGCACTGTATCTTCTACCATTGGTTCCACTTCTTGGTTTTGAATGCCTAGTACAGTTGGTACTGATGGTAGATCAGGTAAGGGAGGGTTGGATCCAGAAGCCTGTGAGCAGTGTGAAGTAGATGGACCGGGATTATCTGGGTTTTCATGTTTCACTTTCTTTTGTAGTGAATACTGCAATGCAATGGTCATAAGATTTCCATGTGTAACAGTTTTGTCTTCAGGTGTGAGAAATTCCAGGCTTTTTGTAAAAGGGTTCAAGGCACATGCCATTAGTGCAAGACTTTTATCGCTTGTTCTTTTGTCTAATTCTTCTCTCATTTTTTTCTTGATGTTTTTTATGCACTTGGGATCACTTTCGTTTTCGTCTGCACGGATAAGAAGTTTTCTGACAATAGGAACTACTTTGTGCATTGTTGGATGCTTTTCACCACAAACACTTGTTGTTGCCTTCAGAAAAGGTTCCAATACTTCTACCACCCTTTGTACTGCAGAAGTTTCATCAAAGCTAAATACATTGTTTTTTAAAACTGTTGCAGCTTTAGGTGACAATCCTGGATCAGTTACAACAGCCATGATTGCAGGAGTCAGTTCAAGAAGCCTTTTTAGCATGGCATGGGTGCTATTCCATCTGGTACAAACATCCATGATTAATTTATAGCCTTTAGTATCAGGCTGTAACAGTTTCTGCTTTTCCATTAACAGGTCGTTGACGCTTGTACTCTGGTGAAAGAAAGTCACTAGTTTACGGCCTTTAGCGAGAACCTTAGAGAGTTCCTGTATGTTCAGGCTATGTTTGACAACCAAATTTATTCGATGTCCATAACACCCAAACCTTGTCCAGTTGAGTAGTTCAAAGGCTTTTTGCTCGTTTGCTGCATTGTCTGTTACTGCAATTGGATTTGGTAGTCCCCATCTTTGTTGAGTTTGAAGTAAGGAAGATTTTATGTTTTCCCCGGTGTGGGTACCTTCTACCTTTTTTGTTTCTAAAACAACACTACGGAGTTTCCAATCTTTGTTGATGTAATGACATGTTGTAGTGCTGTAGCTCTCTGTATTTACACTTGTCCAACCATCGTGTGTTATTGCTATATCTTTTATGTCCTTCAGTTCTTTTTTGATTGACTCTGTAATGCATTCTTTTTTTCTTGATAAATTGACGGAGAGTAGTTTCCTACCAGGAATTTCATACCTAAAAATACAGTAAATGTCAACATTTTTAGAATATCCTCTATCCATTTCCATTTATTTGACTGTGATAAGAAAGTTCTGAGTGATAATCTGAAAATCATATTACTATTGGTTTTTTTCCCAGAAGTTTTTTGGTTAGAAATGCTAAGTCTTGATAAGCAATCTGTGATACATATAAATCTGTGATGATATATATCTTTGTAAACTTTATTTAAGTAATTTATTTTTGTACATGTATATCTGTGAATACTGTGATGATGTGATCAAAGGTGATTAATACTATTACTACTTAGTTATGTGATTAATTTTTGGGTTTTTTCTCCAGAAGTTTTTTGTTAGAAATGCTAAAACTTGCTAAGCAATCTGTGATAATCTTTATGAAATTTTTAAAAGTAATATTTTTGCATATCTGTGATCACTGGTGATATTCATATGAGCAACAAATGCAACATAATGATGGGGGCCTGAAAAAAATATCTATGCAAAAGATTTTATACTTAGTACTTACATTGGATTAAGTAATTCCACAAACTTTTTGAAATACACATTTTCAACTAGGCTTAGGGGTAGGACTTTCCCAACCATAAGTTGCAATAAAGCATCATCTATTTCTTTCTGTTTTGCTGCAGTTAGATTTTGTTGAACTCCAGTCCCGGGTGTTCTGAAATGAGCAGTTATCTTTGGCTGTTCAACAAATCCACCTGCTTTCAGCTCACCATGCACGTGTTCCAAATGAAAGTTAAAATTTGTGGTATTTCCTACAAAGCAAAACATTTCGTTCAGTAGCGTTCATTAGACACTCATAGTCTCACACTGTATGCAGAATCCAGCTGAATTTCAAACTAATTTCAATCAGTTAAAGCGAAAATAGTTCGTAAGTTTTATCTGACTATTGTATCATAGTGATTGAAAGTTACAATGATTGCACAACGATAGCGATGAACCACGTGTTAATTACTTTCACTTAAAAAAAACACGTACCTTTGAATGCATACTCTTTCTTGCACAATCCACATATTGCTTTTGACATATCCAAATTTACTTTTGTCGGTGGTCCTTCCACTCCTTCTTTCTTGCGAAAGAAGAAGTACTTCCATGCTTTAGATTTCCCTTGCCCCGGATAAGGATACAAGCCGTCCTCATCACTAATGTCAACGGCAGCCATTTTGAGATATAAACTTGCCGTGTCGTAGTTTCGTAGTTTTAGGTTTTTTGTTAATTTATTAAAACATTTTGTCTAGTGCCTACTATGTTGTTTTCTTATGAAATCTAAGAACAAATAAAGGTTCAGATATATATTGTTGGCTCATTTTAATGCATGAAACCAATTTAAACCCATGTATCTGTTGTCTCGATGCCTACTGCAAAGTACGAAACGAAAGTCAGACAGCTCTACGTATTCTAGTGTGATATTGTTGGGATACTTCCGGTGATGCTCTACGATGTTTTACTGAGGATATTTCTCTTGTCTACAGGTCTTATTATTTAACATTAAATTCTTCGATTAATCGAGCTTTGAAATTACAATCGAGCGCTTGGGTTTTCATTCATAATCGAACGATTTTCGATTATTTTCGATAATCGGAACACCACTATTAATTCCTAATCTGAATTAAGTATTTTTCATTCTACAAGTATGTCTATTTCTAATTATACCATTCTGGTAATAGTTACAGATTTCATAAAAAAAATGAAAATGAAGTAGGGTTTCATTTTAAACTGACCTGTTAGCAGGCATGGCTATTACCAGTAAATCCTGTCCATATCGCCTATACACTGTGTGGATAAACTGCCCTTTGTAGAGAAGAGTGGATGTTTGTACTACAGTGCCTGTGACTTCAGGCAGGACCCCACACAGGGTCAGGAATAAACCTCTAATATCTGTCGCAATGTTGTCATCTCGAGGGAACATATACAGAATATCATCCTATAAAAAAATATCATGATAAAGTAAGAAAATCATCCTCTTGGCAGCCTTTGGTGTAACAATGAAATAATAATCAAATGTTGTTAAGATAAATCTGAAGTTTAAAAAGTGATTATAAAATAGAAAAGGAAACAAGTTTCAATTTTTTTCTGAATCCTTGTATCAAATCAAAGTATATTGTATTATGAAATGTTGTCAAATAGAATTAACTTTAAATCTAATAGTAAATGTGATATGTGCCCATATCTTCATCTCATATGGGAAGATATTATATGGTTTAAAAAAGATCTGAATTTTGAAATAATTCAATTTATGAAAATTTTCTTTTATGAATCTGGTGTTACCATGTACAGGTATATATATATATACAGACATTGACTTACGCGAGGATTTTCTGCTTCGCTGCCAGTATCCTCGAGAGTAAGGTACATAAACGAGCAGAGGCAAGATTGGAACTTGCTGGACAGTACCCCTGTAGTGGTACCCGTCACCAGCTGGACAATGTCTTCTCCTTCTTGTCGAGGTGGGGCTTTTGGGGGCAAGGAATGTTTATATGTGGGGAGTGGCACCGGTGGGGGTGTCTGTGGCCCAATCACAACCGGCACCTGGAATGTTACTTTTACCTGGAAAGAAACAACAAGCATGCGCATGACTTCATAAAATGTGAAAAATCCTATTTCCTCTGGAAATCAGTGACTTTAATTTTAAGCTCATTGCACTCAGTTCAAAAAGTAACAGTTTTGGTTTAATGGTCTAAAGAAGATTTATGCATGTAATGTATAATGTAATAAACATATGAGGTCCTAGACTGAGCAACCAGATCAAAAATAGACACGTAATAACATAGACATAATAGTAATGATAATACTAAGGAATATGCATTGTACATAATTTATCTTATACATAAGTCAAAATATATGATTGATATTTCTACATAAATCCACGCCCCTTACCTTCTTGTTTGAAATGGAGTTGAAGGTTTTATCAAGGTTCACCCAGGAAACTTCCATATCATTAATACCCAACATCATGTCACCTACAAAGAAAAAATGACTGTTGATTACCAGTATGATACAGATCCAGTATGCTTTTGCATTGCTGCACATACTAATGTAAATAATATTCAACCAAGTTGGATATAAAAGCTATGTACATGTAGATACACAACTTTTTAAGTACAAGACTTTTCACTTGAATTTCAGGTTTTCACGCATTTTATTTGTAAACAGGTAACTAGCTAGTTTGCACTTTTGAATTATATCTATTAAGGACAATTTTCTACACCATTACTTTTATGTGACATGCATGGCTGCCTACATGTATATACTAGTACTGTATACAGCTACGTACCTCTGTGTATCTGCCGACACTTTTCTGCTGCACTACCAGGAACTACCGCTTGTACTATCACTTTCCTGTCCTTAACAACATTATTGTTGTTGTTCACGCGTGTCTTGTCATTATATTGACACAATTTAATTCCAAACATCTTCTCACACATTTTAATCCCTGACACTTGGCCATTTTTACAGTTTTTGTAATTAGGTGACAAGTACACATGCTTTATCTTGTCACCATGTTCTTGGTTAATCACATCCTGCTTTGTGTTATGATATTTGTTGTTGATCTGTGGAGAAGATGTCCACGAATTATAGCCATTCCTGTCCAACTCAACATATTCATCATCAAAGTCCTGTGAAATATACTTAGACTGGTTTTTATGATAACCATTTGAACCCAAACTACTACCATTGGTCTGAACATGTCCATTGACCTTTGGTTTAGGTGCCCCTGTATCTGTATGAAGACCATTTGGTCTTCCTTTATAGAGGTTAATTTTGGGAGCTGGCTCCCCAAGTCTGCTGCTGTAGTTTTGGTTTGAGTCATCACTGTGGTTCAAAGAGCTGTTGCTGTGGTGTAAGGAGTTGTTGCTATGGTGAAATGACCCATTGCTGTGATGTGACTGCTGTTGAATATGTCCATTGCCAGGGCTTCCATTTACATCAACATAGAACAGATCTCCCTGCGGTCTCACATGTGAAGTCCAACTCTCCTGAACTTTACTGAAATTATCATAGAAACATATGTACAAAACAATTAAATTCATGCTGTTAATTTATTCTTTTTTGTATTATCAAGTTTGCTATCTAAAATGTATTTTATCATATTTTCAAACCAAATACTTATATGTATAGGTTTTTTGTGAATAAAAAATGGACAGAGATTTGCTTTAAAATATGATTTTATGGGCTTTGATTAGACTACCATTTTTATTTGTAAAGAAAGTGAAAGACCAGAAATCAAAGCCGACAAACATAAAGGTACCGTAAATTTCTGGACATATTGAGAAAAAAAAAACACAGTTAATACACCAAATATTAATCACTGCATGCACATGTCTGTGACAGTCAAGTTAGTTAGACCATTTTAATTATATATATGTGGCAGGTTTAAATTTGTATCAGGATTTAGCTTTATAGGTCGCTTAATTTCTAGCTTCGAGCTTGTTATATAGAGGGAATTTCAATTTAGGCTTAGCTCATCAACAGTGGTAGAGCATCCGACTAGGAACCTGAAGATTGAGGGTTTGATCCCCAGTGGAAGCACACTAGTATTCTCTTTTCCTGTTACATATATAAATATCTGTTAGACTAAACAATCTCATTGTTGCTTAAAAAGCATGTACGGCACTTCTCCATGGATTAGCATCAATGTTTTAAGTAATTTTTTACTAAACAATAATGTCCATGTAATGAATAACATCATGATCACTTCAATTGATTTGAAGCCCTGCTGTACATATTGTATAAAAGTGTGCATCAAAATACAGTACATAGGTCTGCATCAACAGTTTTTTAATTAAAAAAAAAATCTCAATTTCATATGTAAAACATAATATTCAATCCACGTTTAAGTAGTATTTCACAGCTTATGTTTATTTTCATATTTAAAGGTCTCACTTTTCCATTTGTGTGTAAACAATCTCACCAGACTTACAATCATAGCCAGTCACAACACCATAACGAGATTATCATGTCATAAACAACATATGTTTTTTTTTCAAAGATACCTCGTCTGTCGTACACCGTATATATCTTTCTAAGGATTGCTTCCCAGCTTATAGTGAGCCCGTATCTATCTGACACAAACGAGTTACCTGTCTGAGGCATGTAATCCGATACAGACACTGCTTTGTTATTGTGTTCAATCGGTGCATTCACTCCACTGACTAAGAGATTCAGACCGTGTAATCACAAAAATGAGCACATATTCTGCAAACACAACACAGTAAACATAAACTAAACTGAAAAGACCGATTGTTTACCACATAAAAGTCACGAACACTTACTCAGACTTGCCAAAAGTAGTGAGTGTTCTGTCAAAACTTGTTGGGGTCCATGTTTGGTGACCCCTTTCTGTACCGAGGTCCCATTTCCGCAGTGACGTCTCTCTAAGTGTTTGACTTAAAACTCCCGGTTCTAATTTTGGATCATAAAAAGGCCCTAATCGCGCGTGATAGGCCATAATATAACGTTTCCTACATCAAATCTGGTTAGAATAACTTAGATTTTCACCCGTTCACCTTTCCTTGTCCTCCATTTTGTTTACATCCGGGGATTTATTTTGATAAGGGGTTACTTGCCTCACTTCGTCAAGAAGAAAACGAAGGGAAGTAACTGCAATTCGCCTTAACTAATACGTGTACTTTGACGATTAACAGTTTTTTCTTCTTTAAGCTTATAATTGATTTTGTAAACAGTTGTAGATGATATACAAAAGGTTCAAGTGAAAGCAGAGAAGTATATCAGCTGAGTAAACATATATTTAGCACAGGCAATGTAACACGTTTTCAGTAATCGCAGTTTATTATGACATTTGTAGGTCTATATATAGCTACATGTAGCAATTAATTGTTCAAGCTGTGATCAGGGACATATACGTCCCTGCTGTGATAAATGGATCAACAATGGTCCGCATTCAAAACTTTTAAACATTGATTGCGAATACCATATATTCAGTATATGTTCACGCATTGGAATATCATGGATTAACAAAATAATAGATCCCATTAATTTTCTTATATGGTTGATTTAACAGAACGAAGAGAAAAATCTAATTTAATGTGCTGAAATTTTCCTTTTAAAAATAGTGATAAAAACAGATACTTGTATCATTTGTGGAGAAATATATAGGCCTGATATATTTCGATTTTATTTCTTTTCTTTTTTTTATTTTATTTTTCAAAACGATATCCCAATATTATAGAAATTATTATATTATGTAAATCATATTTACAAGACAAATTGGGATGTTGTCTTAATTGTATAACTTCCAAACGATGTTTTACACGCAGGCCAGTTAATATCAACCATGCCAATTATTGTTATTATCATCATCATTTCATTCTTAAAGGTTTCTTAAAACAGAAAAAGTATGTAATATTTTGTTAAATAAATACACTGCTAATAAAAATAAATAACGCCGAAACAAAACTTTGAACTTTTTTTGTAATGAAAACACGGAAACTTTAAAACGTCTCTTGGACTGCATACAAAAAGTATATATTCATTTTGTATTTCGGTATTTCGTTACATGTAACTTCTTTTTTTTTTTTGCTTAAGCGACATAATATTTGGCATTATTTTCTCTTACATATTAATAAGCAATCTATTTGTAATTACGAATAAACTGATAAACCCAAACCTGTCCCGGAAACGTGAAACCACAGCACTATAGAAATACTAATCGTCGACATTCTTAACTGCATTTCTCAAAAACCAACCAAACGGAAACTCAAGTCTTTCCTAAGCTTTTTATTTTCTTATAAACCTTTTTCGTTTTGTTTGTTTTTGTTGTTGAATACATATCACTATCAATTTACTGATGATAAATATATGTATGTAGATTTTGCATTCAAATGAATAGATTCTGTAATGATTAATTGTGAATTGTAATATGAAAAAAAAATTGAAAATAAAACAAATAAAAAATATCTGACCACTAGGCCTGGGACCAGTAACTAGAAAAATGTATTTAAGTTTGGAATTAAGGGAGCGGTAAGATCAAACAAAGTATTCGATAAGTGGGTAACTAAAAGCCTCTTTATCGCATTCTTGAACCTTTCGCATGTCTCACTTAGGGCTCTCTTTGGTAAGGTCACACTTAACTAAGAATACGTGGAATCCGGAATCTCCCCCTTCGTTTTTTTTTACTGAGTTACTTGTCGAGTCAAGCAAACGTTTAATCGATTGTAAAAATATAACAAAAGCATCCTTTTGACACTGTCTTACTTTCGTTTTGTAACACAAACAAAAGCAGACGACAAAAATGGAAAAATCAAGCAGCAGCAAGCGGCCGCGAAAACCGAACTTCTCGCTCTCAGAGCTTGAAATTTTAGTAGAAGAAGTAAATAAAAACAGAGATGTATTAATGGGGATGTTTACAGACAGTATTACAAACGAAAAAAAGAAGAGAATCTGGACATTGATAGCAACAAAGATCAACGCCTCATCCCAAGCATGCAGGTCCATGGATGACGTAAAGAAGAAGTGGCAAGATTAGTCAAGTAGCGTGAAGGGAAAGGCCAGTAAAAATGAAAAAGAGAGAAACAGAACAGGCAATGGACAAATGACGGAACCGGCACTTACACCACTAGAAGAGAAAGTCTTGGCCGTGCTTGGAGTGACAGATGTAGAAGGATCTTTACAGGGCAGTCGTTTTTGCATGCATGTATTGTGCAATATTGCTGTCGACATGATAACTCTGATTGATCGTTCAAGGGACAATGTGAGACCTTTGAATATGCATCTAAACCTCATTTTCCATATCCCAAATGTTCTCTCGATGACACAGCGAGTGGTTCGATGTGCTTTGTTGTACCCCCTGTCAGCAGGTGAGACTGGGGTTAATTTTGGGGTCATAAGCCATGGTTTGAGACCATAGCCACTATCTCCAAGAAGATAGCCATTACATATTTAACCTGTCTCAAAAGCATTACGTAGTCCACAGTTGTTCCAGATAAAAGAATCATGGGTAGATCCGGGCCATTTAGCGACAACATTATGGAATCTATAGTCAGCATCACAAATCCCTTGAATGTTTAGAGAATGAAATCCATTTCTACACACATACAGGTGTTCCTCATCTGATGGGATGTGGATTGGAATCAAGCTGCCGTCTACAGCCCCAAGAACATTGGGAAATCCACGAATGTTTAAGAAATTCTGTTTAACTTTTACTTGTTCCCGATCGGTCAAAGGGAATTTGATGTATGATCTTGCATGTCGTGAAAGGATCATCGATACATCTCGTATTGCACGAGATACAGCCATCTTGCTGACACCATGCGCATCCCAAATGACGGACATGTAGCTCCCACTGGCGTAATACCGCAAAGCAATCATCGTTTGTAAAGAGACTGAGCCATGTTCCTCTTTGTGTACATTGAGATATCATTTTGCAGTAATTCGCAAAGTTCAAATACAGACGGTCTATCTAGCCGATAATTCTTTATGATTGCCTGATCACTTAAAAAATCAAATGGATTTTTGCGATCTCTGAACAACCTCCGCGGTATACCACGGTTTTCCTCTCCGAGCATCAAAATCAGTGCCATGATTCCTTCTTGCTGGCAGGAATATGTACTAAGAGAGGTTTAGAGACGGTCATGTGCAGCCTAAGTCTAAGTGGACTTTTTAGCTTAAGTTCAGAATGTAGTTACGCCCTTAATCCTCTAAGAAAGGTGTAAGATTACATTACGGAGACCTTATAGTTTACGAGCGCTTCTAGTTATCCCAACTATGGAAGGGAACGCAAAGAGAGAGATAAGTAGACGTGTACAGTTAATCTTAAAACGTACCGTTATAATTGTCTACGATAACTTTCAGTTACGCCCTTAGTATTTAAGAGAGTGATAAGTTGGTCTTATGTCTTAAGAGAGCTTCTTGCTACTGGGCCCTGTTCCGCATTGGACTTATCGTATAATCACGTTTCTTACACGAGTTAGTTCCCTTACCCCGTGATATTTGACTGTATATGACTGATGTCTTCATAATATGCTTGTTTAGGTTTTGATACTTTTTTATTTAGGATACCTATATATTCGGGGGCTACAATTGAATAAGAGTCCTAAAATCAACACTGACACTGCTGATTTATATATTGTGGAAGATTGAAACACGACTCGTGGTTATTGGATATGGAATTTATTTCACTCGAGTTAATTTTTTAAAAGTTACAAAATACACGAGCTTTGAATATGGAATATATTAGAAACCGAGTGTCTTTTGTAACTTAAAAAAAAATAATTACCTCGAGTGAAATAAATTCCATATTCAATAACCACGAGTCGTGTGACTTGTTTCTATCGTCCAAAATATTAAATCAGCAGTGTCAGTGTTGATTTTTGGACTCTTATTTAATTGTAGCCCCCGAATATATATGTATCCTAAATGAAAAAAATATCAAAACCTAAACTAGCATATAATGCAGACATCAGTCATATATTTGAATATGCAAGAAAAAAGGTAGATCGTGTTGACAATACGTGCTCGCAAATTTACCAGTATATGTTACATTATATCCATAAGCATTTCATACACGACTGCGCAGTATAGTAAATACATTTGTCCAGCGTCAGCAGTTTCATTTACAATTTGTCCCAATTTCTATCCCAGTTTAATTAATTATACTGTCCATGTGAACTCCACCGTATGTGTTGTTTGCTTATTGTGACTGTCTTATATGTTTTCCTGAAATTCGATCTTTACAAAGTATTAATTAGAAGTCGTTTATATATGTTTTGTCAGACAAATGATTGCCCTCGCCGTCCAACATACAGCATGACTGTAGTGACTTAGAATTGGGGACCACACAGTGTATACAAACGGAGGGCTCGCGCCAGAACGGTAAGTGGCACGAGAAAACATCACACCCAGGTATGATATCGGGACAATGTGCTTTAGTATACATGTTTACTATGACAAGTAGGTATGATATTATTTGACACGGAAAGTTAAACCTGCAAATTCGTTCGTCTACTCGGTCGAGTGGAATAGTCTGTGCACATTGCCATTGTGACAACGAGAACATAAAAATGAAGAGATGAAGTAAGTTTCTAAGTTTCAGACACGAACAAGTTATAACTAATGGATTATGCATAGCTTTCCAATGCAACATACTGTCTCAGCGTGTGTACCAAGATAACGTATAATATCTGAAGTGCTACTCGTTTTCTTTGCTGGAAAATTTATCTACTCAATGTTAGATTAAAGTGATCTTTAAATTCCAACTTCTGCCAAGATATCATTTACTCAATGTATATCTTCCATTGTGTTTATACAATGCCACTTCTAAAAGGCATTGGTTTTATTTCAATTTTATACGCCAGGCTTGACCACCATGACATGAAGTTGTGTTTTCCTGAATGACAGTTTGATTTGACTACATTCACTAGAGTTATGGCCCTTTGGAAAGTAATTTCGGCCATTATGTAGAAAACTTCAGAACATTTTTGTGTCCTTTTTTCAGTTCCTCTAAAAGGTATGGTACTTCGAAAAGCTATAATATTTCAAATATTTCACGGGTTTTGTTGAGGTATTTTAACTTTTCGCGTAACAGCATTTCATAGTTAAATATTGACATTATATAGACAATGCATTTCTGTCGTAAACTGTTATTTGTGTTATATAGGTACCTATATTATTATAACCACCCATGGGTGTGTAGTTGCTATTATAGTTTAGGAAAGTGGAAGGGAAGCAACTCTGTGCCTTAAGATTGACTTGTGCCCCTTTGCGGAACTCTTTGGTTTGGAAGGTATTAAAAGTTTGGAACGAAAAGAAAATGGTTTTGTTGTTATCTCTCGCAGCCAAGTATTCCCAACTGCGAGAGTTCCATATCTGTAACATTTGTCCGGAGATCTTCTCCATCTTCTCCTACAGTTTTCAATTGATATCTTTCAAACTTGATCGGCTAAATCATCATGACATGAAGTTGTGTTTTCCTGAATGACAGTTTGATTCGACAATATTTACTAGAGTTATGGTCCTTTGGAACTTCATATTTAATGCAATTTTGGGCATTATGTAGAAACTGTCAGAACTTTTTTGTGTTTTCTTCAATTCCTCTAAAATTTGGTATGGTACTTTGAGAAGCTATAATATCTAACATATGACGGGTTTTGCTGAGTTATTTAAACTTTTTGCGAAACAGCATTGCGAAGTTGCGATTGCAAAATATAGGCATTTATATGTAGAAAATGCATTTCTGTTGTAAATTGTTGTTTGTCCGGAGATATTCTCCTACAGTTTTCGTATCTGATGCAATTTGGGACATTATGTAGAAAATGTCAGAACTTTTCTTGTGTTTTCATACCATTATACTTCCGATATGGTACGACGGGCGTATCATGCCTCTGCTTTCGGTGCTCTTGTTGTTATTTAATAAGCTGAAACAACCCAGTGACCTTTTAGTTTTGAATAATGTATACTATGTAACTCAATGACCTGTTGTTTTTGTTTTATAATATACACATTCTTTAATAATATACACTTTCTTTAACTCAATGACCAGTTAGTTTTGTTTTGTATTATACACATTCTTTAACTCAATGACCTGTTAGTTTTGTTTTATAATATATTATAACTCAATGACCTGTTGTTTTTGTTTTATAATATACACATTCTTTAACTCAATTACCTGTTGTTTTTGTTTTATAATATACACATTCTTTAACTCAATGACCTGTTAGTTTTGTTTTATAATATACTATAACTCAATTACCTGTTGTTTTTGTTTTATAATATACACATTCTTTAACTCAATGACCTGTTAGTTTTGTTTTATAATATGCTCTAACTTAATGACCTGTTGTTTTTGTTTTATAATATACACATTCTTTAACTCAATTACCTGTTGTTTTTGTTTTATAATATACACATTCTTTAACTCAATGACCTGTTAGTTTTGTTTTATAATATACTATAACTCAATTACCTGTTGTTTTTGTTTTACAATATACACATTCTTTAACTCAATGACCTGTTAGTTTTGTTTTATAATATGCTCTAACTTAATGACATGTTGGTTTTGTTTTATAATATACTATAACTTAATGATATGTTGGTTTTATTAAATAATATGCTATAACTCAATGACCCGTTAGTTTTGTTTTATAATATGCTCTAACTTAATGACCTGTTGTTTTGGTTTTATAATATACTATAACTCAATGACCTGTTGTTTTTGTTTTATAATATACTATAACTCAATGACCCGTACGTTTTGTTTTATATTATACTATAACTCAATGACCTGTTGGTTTTGTTTTATAATATACTATAGCTCAATGACCCGTTAGTTTTGTTTTATAATATACTATAACTCAATGACCTGTTGTTTTTGTTTTATAATATACTATAACTCAATGACCCGTACGTTTTGTTTTATATTATACTATAACTCAATGACCTGTTGGTTTTGTTTTATAATATAATATAACTCAATGACCTGTTAGTTTTGTTTTATATTATACTATAACTCAATGGCCTGTTGTTTTTTGTTTTATAATATGCTATAACTCAATGGCCTGTTGTTTTTTGTTTTATAATATGGTACAACTCAATGACCTGTTGGTATCGTTATAGATGCTATATAAGTGATTGACCTGTTTGTTTTATTTAATTGTTATACAACCGTTGTTGTGTACTAGTTATATTCGAGTTGAACTATGGTCGCCTATTCTTCTTGTAGTGATGTAGCTTTGTCACGGCTTATATGCCATTTCTGTTACTTGGTAGATAGGAACGAACCACACCATTTTCTGGTTTGTTCGCTTTTCTATTCCATATAAGAATTACACAACGTGCAAAGTCGATTTCAGGTTTTCATCAAGGATGCAAAATTAAACAAGGAGAATTTATATGGTTGTTTTTGAGTTGAAGTGTATTTTGAAATAACATGTTTCTTTGAATCCAAATAAAGTTTTCTCACCGATTTATTTTTACAATCAATACACGTGTGTGTAACCTGATAAGTCACAGAGGAGTCTGGTCATCAATCACGTGCCTTTGTAGACATATCACCTGTAAACGCTATATCCTTATTCCAGTTGTTAATATGCACATGTCTGCTGAGATTACACCGAGCTGGAATAGGAGCTTTATGGACGACAGAAAAGTGTTTTCATATATATCATAAAATGAGATAATCTAATTAATCTTCTTTGTACAAAAAGGTGTCAGACGCACAAAGCCACCAAAAAGTGAAACCGATATCAATAAATCGTATCTAGTTTGACTACGTCAGTAAGAATGCATTTCTATAAAAGTACATATGTACTACCTTTGCATTTAATTGCGTATCACGTAGGATTGATAACGGGCAACAGGTGCGGGGGTCTAATCCATGAGACCCCGTCGAAGGCCAGTGTTAAAGTTACACGGGAGACAACTCCTCTCCGGCCTATTCTATTGTAATTTGAGTGGAGCTGAGTGGACGGTTAACAGAATCACAGCGTCTATCGATAACAGATCTTGCGTGTTAGGTTCTAGTCTGACACTTGATTACACCAAAATCATATTTGTCGATCTTACAGATAAGCAATTATCACTTTTCTTTACAGATCTTCCATTCTCCACTGGTGTACCGTAATATTAATGAAAGGGATGAGCATGGTGTAATTGGTGCATATATTAGTGTATGGGGACATTTCCCACAGCCAGTCCACACCTGTAGTCCTATCATTAGTATCCGAGTGTATATACTCAGGCGAGTCACCGAGTACATAGCCAAGGTAGCTCTCCAAGTACCTTCCAAAGGATTCCACCACGAACAAAACTTTTATGAAACACGCACAGATAAATTTAGAAAATCATCACAGGGAAATATTACAGAGCAGACCAAACCACATCAAGAGTACATCCTCAAATTGTTTATCAAACGCTTATCATAAGTTTATATTTAATATGCCATTTCGCTTATCTTTAAATTAGTCACCAGAAGTTAACCATTTTGAGTTTGAAGAAATCTTCATTTGTAATCATTTTCTGGTTGTGCACATAAATCACTCCATCGGTACATTTGTACCTTATAACTGTCTACCAACCACGGGTATGCCATGGAGTGGATGTGGTAATGTGTAGAACTGTCTACCAACCACGGGTATGCCATGGAGTGGATGTGGTAATGTGTAGAACTGTCTTCCAACCACGGGTATGCTATGGAGTGGATGTGGTAATGTGTAGAACTGTCTACCAACCACGGTTATGATATGGAGTGGATGTGGTAATGGGTAGAACTGTCTACCAACCACGGGTATGCCATGGAGTGGATGTGGTAATGTGTAGAACTGTCTACCAACCACGGGTATGCTATGGAGTGGATGTGGTAATGTGTAGAACTGTCTACCAACCATGGTTATGCTATGGAGTGGATGTGGTAATGTGTAGAACTGTCTACCAACCACGGGTATGCTATGGAGTGGATGTGGTAATGTGTAGAACTGTCTACCAATCACGGGTATGCTATGGAGTGGATGTGGTAATGTGTAGAACTGTCTACCAACCATGGTTATGCTATGGAGTGGATGTGGTAATGGGTAGAACTGTCTACCAACCACGAGTATGCTATGGAGTGGATGTGGTAATGTGTAGAACTGTCTACCAATCACGGGTATGCTATGGAGTGGATGTGGTAATGTGTAGAACTGTCTACCAATCACGGGTATGCTATGGAGTGGATGTGGTAATGTGTAGAACTGTCTACCAACCATGGTTATGCTATGGAGTGGATGTGGTAATGTGTAGAACTGTCTACCAACCATGGTTATGATATGGAGTGGATGTGGTAATGTGTAGAACTGTCTACCAACTATGGTTATGCTATGGAGTGGATGTGGTAATGTGTAGAACTGTCTACCAACCACGGGTATGCCATGGAGTGGATGTGGTAATGTGTAGAACTGTCTACCAACCATGGGTATGCCATGGAGTGGATGTGGTAATGTGTAGAACTGTCTACCAACCACGGGTATGCTATGGAGTGGATGTGGTAATGTGTAGAACTGTCTACCAACCATGGTTATGATATGGAGTGGATGTGGTAATGTGTAGAACTGTCTACCAACCACGGGTATGCTATGGAGTGGATGTGGTAATGTGTAGAACTGTCTACCAACCATGGTTATGCTATGGAGTGGATGTGGTAATGTGTAGAACTGTCTACCAACCACGGGTATGCTATGGAGTGGATGTGGTAATGTGTAGAACTGTCTACCAACCACGGGTATGCTATGGAGTGGATGTGGTAATGTGTAGAACTGTCTACCAACCACGGGTATGCTATGGAGTGGATGTGGTAATGTGTAGAACTGTCTACCAACCACGGGTATGCCATGGAGTGGCTGTGGTAATGTGTAGAACTGTCTACCAACCACGGGTATGCTATGGAGTGGATGTGGTAATGTGTAGAACTGTCTACCAACCACGAGTATGCCATGGAGTGGCTGTGGTAATGTGTAGAACTGTCTACTAACCATGGTTATGCTATGGAAGTGATGTGGTAATGTGTAGAACTGTCTACCAACCACGGGTATGCTATGGAGTGGATGTGGTAATGTGTAGAACTGTCTACCAACCACGGGTATGCTATGGAGTGGATGTGGTAATGTGTAGAACTGTCTACCAACCACGGGTATGCTATGGAGTGGATGTGGTAATGTGTAGAACTGTCTACCAACCACGGGTATGCTATGGAGTGGAGGTGGTAATGTGTAGAACTGTCTACCAACCATGGTTATGCTATGGAAGTGATGTGGTAATGTGTAGAACTGTCTACCAACCACGGGTATGCTATGGAGTGGATGTGGTAATGTGTATAACTATCTACCAACCACGGGTATGCTATGGAGTGGATGTGGTAATGTGTAGAACTGTCTACCAACCACGGGTATGCTATGGAGTGGATGTGGTAATGGGTAGTTTTATCTCTTTCACTTTATATACAATTCAGACAACACACAATACTCCTAGACGAGATGAATTTTCACGCAGAAGGTAGGAACAAAGAAAGACACTTAATACCCTTAACCTGTGCAGACGTCTATCAGTGTGTGTAAGTTTTGTAGCTAATGGGACGATAGGAGGCTTGGTTTGGATTGCTTATAACGATGAATGTTATGCAATGACGTTATCCATTGATGACAGCGAATCAGCATCAACTTGTTATCGTCTATAATGTCTTTAATGAGATAGGAGATTCTGCATCGACCACCGGATCAACTTCGATACAGAAGGTCGGCTGTTTTCCAAGTTCACAATACCGTATGGGTACATACACGTCAATACGAAAACAATATTGTTAAGATAATTAGAGAGGGTTTAGCAGAAACAAAAACATCAACAAAAGTGCATCAGTCCGAAGGCCTGTAACGACGGCTGTTTAAAGGCATGCACAGTAAACAACTGTCGTCAACACAGGTAGATGATAGTATTTGGTAGACACGGAACTGTCACAGCCAGAAAACGTTGTGGTTCAAAGAGAAGGGAGCGGTGGTAAACAGTATTCAATAAAGGTGATTGTAATGTATAGTAAGAATACCTCCTGACTTCGTTGATAACAGTAAAACCAAAGATTGAAATATTGATGAAACATTCGCATGAATAAATATAGAACGGATATTTTTGACTGATCTTTGTTTTAATCTCATGTTGTTTTATTTTGTTTGTGTCTGCCCATTCATATTGTTACAAGACTGTTCGCTAACTTATAAATACGTAGAAATTACAAACATAAAGTCCTTTACCTTCGGGAGAGAATACTCCGAATTCCATCAAAATCCTCCAAGCTGGAGCGTTTCCTGTACCTCGAGATGGGGGTTTTCAGACCAAACATACTGCGTCTGAAAGGAGTCCTATTGGGTGCCATTTATAACTGTATTCCTCCTCTGGAGTCACGGGGAGTCGTCTGCTTGTTCCAACGGCTGCTGGTCGTATGGAGGCGTAGATCGCACGCTTTCACTTGCTTATACCATTGTAACATTTTCCTCTGAAAAGAAAAGAGATATTGTTCTTTGATTTGAAACACGACACATTACGTTTTTTTCCTAATTTGTTTTGCCACTTTGGGGGTAATTTTGGCCGTCAAATCTCCTGATTGGGCAGATGTGTACGGTGTAGAACTGCCACAGTGTCAGCACGCGATGTTTCGTGGCTACTCTTACCTACCCGACTATCAACAGCGGGTAATTACCCAAGACCAATGATCGTCTGCGCGAGGACTTACTAAAGCCTCGCTGGCCGTCCTGTACACTATAATACAAAGGGTTACTTCACAACACTCTTCCTACTCCCATCCCCTGAACACTAGTCCGGAACAAGACGATATTTCCTCAGACCACAACCCACTAATACACGGCCGATTTCCTCTTCTATCAATACTAGTCTTGTTTGTTTATTTTTGTGAAATGTGATAGGTAGCATTAAGTTTCATTCATAAATTTGTCAACGTTATTTATGTTTTAGAATCATTTTCTGTTTGGACAAATATGTGACATTGTTGGCACTATTTTACAAGGTGACACCGAGGATAATGCTCCTTTTGTAACAAGTATGGATTACACAATGATAAGGTTAAGATATCAAAAAAATGAATGGGGATTCCACAGGCCCAACAAAAGGCCTTTAAACATCTGCAACAAAACCGAAAGGATATCCCACAGAGCGGGAGCCCGGGGGCGCTGGTTGGGAACGCACGGGACAGCTGATAACCAGGGCCCATACAACACATATCACAAATTGATCGATGGAGTTTTATATTTTGATGGTTCAGTTGATGTGTTATCGAATCTATTATTTCAGTATGACACTTGCTGTTACATTTTTAAATATCTAAGTATTATTTAGCACTTCTTGATTTATCTTCATGATCTAGACAGTGTCCATTATTGTTAATAGGACACCTCAGTCAAAGCTCAATATATCCATCATTTCGTTGGTCACTGCGCTTTCTAACGCTTTATTTCCATATTCCTTTTCCGTTTTAATAACGATTTCCAACACCAATCATCTCGATATATCATCGAACCCATTTATAATGCCGCCCGAAGAAATGGAAACATAAAAATGGAATGTCGCCATTCTGATATCCACTGACCATGCGACACTACACATACAACACAGATATATTCCCTATCCTAAGATACATGTACTATTTCTTCACTAGCTTGAAGTATACAATTAATAATCATGCAGCCAATCAAAAACACAAGAAAAACAAAATTGTCCATGAAACTTCCAAAGATTTTTACAAGAATTTAAAAACTGTAAGTATGCATAAAGATGCCTCTATTTCTATTTTGCATAACTGGTATAGTTAAATGAATTGCAACGAGATGTTTGTTAATATTATTTGTTAACTGGCGCAAAACAAAAGACATAATTGCTTACCGAGTTATTAGCGCAGTTTCCAAGTTTGATATTAGAATACATTTCAAGTAGTAGCAGTAATGCATGAACAGTTGTTCCTCCCGTCAGTCTAGCTACCATCTAGCTACCTGATTGTGACTGATATGGTGATTACCTACCTATTTATTTATTGACATACGACCACATTTTCATTATATTCTCTTCACGGAGAAAAGGTTTATTTTTACGGAGGGGTAATACACTCTTATTGTCGTTGTTTAAACTTATATAAACAGACAAGAAGTAATACGAGATTGTCTCTCGCGGTCCTCGTTTGGTTGGGCGTCGATTGTCTTTGGTTAATTTCGCCCTCCTTTGCACAATAATAAATACGAAATGTGTATGTTTGTTTTTCGCTTTAGTGTGTATTGCTGTGACATACCCGATCCATTCTGACGCTAATCCTGGCCAGAATGAGATAAATTGTAAAGAGTTGGAGGCATGAACGATTACTGTTTGTGTTCACAACAAAAGTATACTTAATCACTGATCACGTTCCAATAAAGCTTAGCTGATTGTCATTTTGTATATAGCGCGGAGGGTTTTAGGTTTCCAGTTGAAAATAACTGTCCGTAACACTGTTGGTTCGCGCTAATTAACTACAGAAAGAATACCTTTTTATTGTTTTGGTGTTTCTGGTGACTGAGAAATCCATTGAACAACAATTCCGTGGCGGATGTTTTCTTTAGAATGTCTATTTAAAGGAAAGTATTTGGTAGGAATAATTACATTGTGGCGGTGACTAATAAATACAGAAAGTTTAACAATAAACGTGTACACAGAAACTGGAAGAGATAATCTATACACACTTTAAATATACACTCATTAAAATTCCTGGGACACAAACTCGAAATCAATACATCAATCAGAAATCGCGTCTTTATTGATAACTTTTTAATAATTCAATAAGAATACATTTTTTTACGTTACATTTTATTCATCAATATATGGCATTTACTTTTGAGCCTAAATATAAACGTTCGCTTATAACAATATCATTTAGTTCAAACTCGAAACCACCAGAAAAAAACACTAAAACACTAAAAACACTAAAACACTAAAAACACTAAAACACTAAAAACAACCGTCATAGTTTCTGACATATGACTAAGAATTTTTGCAGAAAACAATTGTATTTTCCATATCAATATTTAGTCATAGTTGGTTGAACCATATTTAATACTGTGAACCATATTTAATACTATGAACCATATTTTTTACTGTGAACCATATTTAATACTGTGAACCATGTTTAATACTGTGAACCATGTTTATTACTGTGAACCATATTTAATACTGTGAACCATGTTTATTACTGTGAACCATATTAAATACTGTGAACCATGTTTAATACTGTGAACCATGTTTATTACTGTGAACCATGTTTATTACTGTGAACCATGTTTAATACTATGAACCAGGTTTATTACTGTGAACCATGTTTATTACTGTGAACCATGTTTAATACTGTGAACCATGTTTATTACTGTGAACCATGTTTAATACTGTGAACCAGGTTTAATACTGTGAACCATGTTTATTACTGTGAACCATGTTTAATACTGTGAACCATATTTAATACTGTGAACCATGTTTAATACTGTGAACCATGTTTAATACTGTGAACCATGGTTCAATACTGTGAACCATGTTTAATACTGTGAACCATGTTCATACTGTGAACCATGTTTAATACTGTGAACCATATTTAATGCTGTGAACCATATTTAATACTGTGAACCATGTTTAATACTGTGAACCATGTTTATTACTGTGAACCATGTTAAATACTGTGAACCATGTTTATTACTGTGAACCATGTTTAATATGTGAACCATGTTTAATACTGTGAACCATGTTTATTACTGTGAACCATGTTAAATACTGTGAACCATGTTTAATACTGTGAACCATGTTTATTACTGTGAACCATGTCTAATACTGTGAACCATTTTTAATTCGGTGAACCATATTTAATACTGTGAACCATGTTTAATACTGTGAACCATGTTCAATACTGTGAACAATGTTTAATACGGTGAACCATATTTAATACTATGAACCATGTTTAATACTGTGAACCATGTTTAATACTGTGAACCATATTTAATATTGTGAACCATGTTTAATACTCTGAACCATGTTTATTACTGTGAACCATATTTAATACAGTGAACCATGTTTAATACTGTGAACCATATTTATTACTATCATAACTGTACTCTTCATATGTAATACTCACTAGACTATACAGGAATTTTTTCTTAATTCATTGGTAAAGTTTGATCTTTTCGTACTCCAATCAAAAGATTTAGAGTGAATGCAGTATTGCACTTGTGGCTTTTACAACACAGGTAATGCCAATCAACCGCCAACCATGTAAGGAAACAAATCAAACAGATATTAATAAAGGCCAAAGTTCAATTTTGACACTTTCATGCTTCATATCGACCTTTTGTAAGAACTATAATTGACATGTTGGTAATAAAGGCCTGAAAGAGGTGCACACTATACCTGTTCACTCTGTACTATTACTTACTACTGTCCCCACCATTGTCAGGCTACTAACAAGGGAGGGACAATAAGGCTATTGCCAGCAACATGTACAGTTACAATGTTTGTTTTCTGTTTCCTTTAATACTATTCATATTGATGCATACAGCAACTATAATATAGAAGCTAGGGAAAGGTTGGCATACTTAAGTTTGAGATGGTATAGTGGTATGTTTATTGCTCTGTTAGCACGATATAAGACGATTACCAGGGGAAAGAGTGCAAGATAAGATGGAATTCCAAGTGTCATACGTGCATCTGCGAAATCCAATTAGTGAAGCAGATTAGGAGACCTGTTCTTTATATTAGGTTATAGCAACTCTCCTGATGGGCTTATGTAATATTAATGTTAGTTCTAAATCTGAGTGTCTTGATCAATCGGTGCAATGATTGATTGAGTGGGGGTTTTCTTCTTTGGATTTATAAGCACGGCTTCAATCTGATTAAGGATATTTTAAAGACGGGTTTTATCAATAATTTGATAATAAAACATCGTCATTTTTATTGATACACAACCCCAGCATTTGTCGTTTACATTGAGACAAGAACAAGGTGCAACCTTTTTATAAACGTATCTTAATGATTCGAATTTCGATAAATCTGATTTTGTTTACATCTGAATATGAACTTACTTTATTTTAATGGCATCATACTGTGAACCCGACAAGATATATTTATTGGCTTTACAAATACACGATCGATAATTTCTTGAGAATCTTTTTAAACATGTTCAGATCATGCAATGATATCCGGTAAGTGTTTGAAATTAGCAAAAATACAATTACTCTTGGAATAGAATGTCATTATTTCTACGGCCGAACGAAGATAGAATATTTCTAAATTCAGGGAATAATTATGAGTATTGTAAGCCCAGCCCACTGTCGGGTGTAAACCGGAGATACTGTTGACATGAAGGACATTTCCGACAGAGAAAGCCAAAGCATAATTGGTAAATCTTCCACTCGTTACGTTTTTTACATAAAGGGACATGACACTTTTCCACCATCAAAGGACCTATGTAAATCAAACGGTTGTAACGGAAATTGTTATTTCTGTACACCACAATTCAGGCTAGTCTATTTCAAAGTGAAATGTTAGCTTCATGTATTAACTGTGATCATATGTAGCCCTACTCGGTGTACTGAATCAACGCCTCCAAGAACTAATCAATACTATCGGACTGGTTCAAATGAGGTATGAATATCCAAACCATATCATATAAATATCATGGTAGCGACAGTACGTCAAATTAAAAAGATGATATACATTAGATATGAACACACTACAAAAATACAGAACGATAAACACATTTTAACTACAAATACGAGGTCTATCTCTTTACACCTTATCAATCAATAGCTTGCTGCATTATGTCATGAGATTCAGGACGATCCTGACTTTACATAGGATTATTGTTCTTCTATTTCATTACATCCGTTAAAAAACCAGAACCAACTTGTGTATACTAGGCTACATTATTTAGTTATACATTAGCACACCAGAGTGCTAATTCTATCCCCACAGTCGTCTCCACTCGCTATATTTATACCCAATGGTATGATGTATAACAAAGTATAACTCAGATTAGTTGCAGGACACGTGATTACTCGATGCATGTAATAAGTCAGTAAGTAAGGTTTAATGTGGATTATCACGAGATCTGCCGATAATATCGCTGCCCAAGGGGTCCGTAGAGACCTGATACGGCACAGGTTAACACCAAGCATTCCAGGGTCATACTCCCTTAATGCAACTTTATCGGTTAACAATTTCTCCTTTATGTGTTTAATTGGTTATCATAATGTAACCCCTGATCTTTATCGAGGAACATGTCAATACCAAATATGTAAATCACTCTAAAGTTAGAAAATACTACAGTACTTTAAATTCAATTAAACGAAGTTAGCGTTTTGAGAGATTTATCAAGTATAAGGTTTAATTAGAATAAAAAAGGCAATGTGGCTTACTTAAATAGATGAATTATTCTATCAAATCAAAGTTGTTAGAATATTGACAAAAAACAGGGACTTTACTTTTATTTATAATTCACATTAACTAATCTGGACAAATGTTTGTCACTATCTTACAATAATTAATGCAAGGATTTGTTCTCGTAACTGATGATATTGTCGAGTTCTTAATTAAGATATGTAAAACTGTAGCGTAAATTGACTACCCTTACATTAACTTTTCGCTGTAATATCCTATTAAATGTGTTGGCATAGGTCTTAATGAAAACCTTAATTAATGATAATGTGATCAAACGCAAAATCGCAATGAGTAAAGTTCATTTATTTATACATTAAACTGTAAACCTAATTTCAATTATAGACCGAGATGAGAGCCCCTAAAAGTGATATTACCTCATCTCGAACTTACAAATAAAAACTCATTTCCCCTTCGCTAACGTTTGTAGTTTTCATCTCATCGTAAGGTGTTGTTTGTTAATTTCAATGATGTTCAGTACAGTATTATAAATTGTATTTCAAATCAATTGCACATAGGAAATAAAGCATATGGAAAATTTATGCTTTGAATAGTGAGATCTGATTTGTGATTTTGGAGGCCAAAATGATGGTGTACATATGAGCAAAAATAGAAGAATTAGGGAGGATGTTGACTATTGCTGTCGATTGAAAAATTCAAGTGATTCTTGGAATACATCTGTTATATCCATCCATCGAGTATGTATTGTCGTGCTAGTGTAAAGCGTGCACACCGTGTAAAATGTAGGCATTTTACTAACGCATCTTTAACATATTAAATATCAATGCTCGTTGGTCTACGTGTAAATCTTTCCTTTGTTCATATTTTGTCCTAGTTTAATCGAGATTGAGTTCTGGTTATGGTTTTGTTGACGCTTCGGTATTCTCTAATTATTTTTTCAACTAATCTGTTGTTGTTGGATCATCTACTGTCAAATTATATTTTTACCTACAAAACTCAGTTGAATTAATATATTCCTAGACAAACCTATTATCAAACTAAACAAGAAATACGGTCTTGTTGACAGGCCTAATGTCAAATTATATTTATGGTCGCCATCTTGATATCATCGAGAAATATTCTGTATCTTTGTGTGATATGAAGATGGACGTTTTTGAGATTGCTTGTTAGTGTGTTTACTTGTTGTACAATGACAATGATGACTCGGTTCTCATTTTGAGGATTGATGCTTACTTGGATGTGACCAAGATTTACATGGAGGGTGTCGTCGATGAAGCAGAAGACGCTTACTCTTCCGGAACGTCTGGTCTTATTCTCTTGTGCTTTTACGAGAGTCTTCATGTAAATCTTTCATTTGTTCCTATTTTGCCCCTAGTTTAATCGATTTTGAGTTCGGATTATGGTTTTGTTGACGCTTTGGTATTCTCTGATTTTTTTTTTTTTATTATTAACTACAAGTTAGGTGTTGTTGTTGGACCAACTGTCAAATTATATTATTAACTACAAGTTAGGTGTTGTTGTTGGACCTACTGTCAAATTATATTATTAACTACAAGTTAGGTGTTGTTGTTGGACATACTGTCAAATTATATTATTAACTACAAGTTAAGTGTTGTTGTCGGAACTACTGTCAAATATATTATTAAATACAAGTTAGGTGTTGTTGTTGGACCTACTGTCAAATATATTATTAAATACAAGTTAGGTGTTGTTGTTGGACCTATTGTCATAAATATATTATTAAATACAAGTTAGGTGTTATTGTTGGACCTACAGTCAAATTATAGTATTAACTACAAGTTAGGTGTTGTTGTCGGACCTACTGTCAAATATATTATTAAATACAAGTTAGGTGTTGTTGTTGGACCTATTGTCATGAATATATTATTAAGAACAAGTTAGGTGTTGTTGTTGGACCTACTGTCAAATTATATTATTAACTAACTGTCAAATTATATTATTAACTACAAGTTAGGTGTCCTTGCTGTTTGATTAGACGTGTATAGTATCAAATTATAACATAGTGTCATTGCCGTGTGATTATTTACTGTCATATTATATTGTTAGCAACAACAAACTGTTATATAGTTTGTTGGAAGCTCTACTGTTTAGTGGCACTATTATGTATTCCCAAGTGTCTTTTCTACTGTTAAGTGGTACATCTTTACAAATGTTTACTTACACCCAGTGTACCGAGTGTTGCACTTTTACTCGACGATGCACCCTCAACGACACCAACGCACCAGGTAACTGCACCCCTATGGTATCTACTACAAATATGATACCAGTACTACACACTTTCAATGCTAGTTTGGATATATCACATTTCTTACACTCGCTCACACTTAGTCGGAGTGCCAAAGACTTACGTTTATTCCGAGTTAAATCCATATCCAAGTTCATCGGCCACTTAGTAGTCCTAAGTACCATTATTGTGTGTTTTGGACTTTCGACATACGAACCAGATCAAGTGCAATATGCATACAGATTGATAAGCGGAGCGTTTGCCTTATATATCAAACAAAACCCTTAAATTATTACAAAATATCACAAAAAAATGCGACAGAGTGATAAGCCACTTTTAGACGACACTAGATTAATATGAAGGAAATCTGATAACGAAATTACACGGAACTTTGTAATAGAATGCACTGATTTGATTAAGGAACCGTGATGATAGATAACCAGGGTATCAATGAAGAGAAACTAACAAACCAATCGCTAGTACCGCGCTCTGACTACTGACGTGTGTACACGCGTGTTAGATAAGGGGACAGCGGGAGGCCGATTAACACATATGCGTCATAATGAACTAAGACAGATAATGTCATCTTCTGAAAGTCACGATCGAGATCAATTAATTCCTGCGATGGACAGGATTAAATAAGAATATTTATTTAGATGGAAAATCAAATGTTTTATATGCAGAGCGTGTGTATTAAAAGCAGCTTTTAATCCGAGATACCGTGATAAGGTGTAAATAGCTAATAAATCATGTATTATGCATTATTTGTGTATTCACACCTTTCCTGATAATGTAAAAGCATTAAGGTGTAAGTTACGAAATAGCAAACATTCATCACTTGATATCTTTTTTGAGGACAATAGTCAAATGAAGTAGGGCTGTTTTCGCGGAATGTGTTGTGTACGTAAAAGTCCATTTTATATCCATCTTACTGCATACAGTGTATAGGCCATCATTTTGTATTCATCTTACTGCATACAGTGTATAGGCCATCATTTTATATCCATCTGACTGCATACAGTGTATAGGCCATCATTTTATATCCATCTTACTGCATACGGTGTATAGGCCATCATTTTATATCCATCTTACTGCATACAGTGTATAGGCCATCATTTTGAATTCATCTTACTGCATACAGTGTATAGGCCATCATTTTGTATTCATCTTACTGCATACAGTGTATAGGCCATCATTTTGTATTCATCTTACTGCATACAGTGTATAGGCCATCATTTTATATCCATCTGACTGCATACAGTGTATAGGCCATCATTTTGTATTCATCTTACTGCATACAGTGTATAGGCCAACATTTTGTATTCATCTTACTGCATACGGTGTATAGGCCATCATTTTGAATTCATCTTACTGCATACAGTGTATAGGCCATCATTTTGTATTCATCTTACTGCATACAGTGTATAGGCCATCATTTTGTTGACAAGATGTAGGAGGCATATTTTCGAAGGCTCTGCGAGCAAAAATATATATTTCTTGCTGTAACAACAACTACATAAAGCTTTTCCAGTACAAACAACGGATATTCCAAAGAAAATACAATGAAACTATTGTTGCCCGTTTTGTAATTCAAATGAATTTGATGGCATTGATGATGAATGGTATGATATGATCTGATGAATGGTATGATATGATCTGATGAACGGTATGATATGATCTAATGAACGGTATGATATGATCTGATGAACGGTATGATATGATCTGATGAACGGTATGATATGATCTGATGAACGGTATGATATGATCCGATGGATGGTATGATATGATCTGATGAATGGTATGATATGATTTAATGAATGGTATGATATGATTTGATGAATGGTATGATATGATCTGATGAATGGTATGATATGATCTGATGGATGGTATGATATGATTTGATGAATGGTGTGATATGATCTGATGAATGGTGTGATATGATTTGATGAATGGTGTGATATGATCTGATAAATGGTATGATATGATCTGATGAATGGTATGATATGATCCGATGAATGGTATGATATGATCTGATTAATGGTATGATATGATCCGATAAATGGTATGATATGATCTGATGAAATAGAGGATATCTATCAGTGTCTTCAGTAATACCAAATAAATTTCACGAGTGTATCTAATATTTGGATATTTTTCAAAGAGTGCGCAGCACGAGTGAAAATATCTAAATATTAGCCACACGAGTGAAATTAATTTGGTATTACTGAAGACACTGTAAGGTATTCTGTTTAATTCATTTTTAGCAAAATCTACAAGGGTAGCTTTTGATTTTCCCAGATGTCGTTTGCAAGCAGTGTTTTGATAGATAGATTGATTTTGATTTCTCACTAGTGAAAAATATCACTTTCATAGAATTAATAATTTTCGACATTTCTTGGTAAAAATGAAACAAATATATATATGAAGAGGTAAATGTGCTACACTTATCCAAAGTTTTGATATTTGTGTAATGTTTGATCTATATGTAGCACTGAAATAAGATTATGAAGTCTTCATAGACTTTCTGTTCAAGACCATTCAGTCTACTTGTTTTCTGAAATATTTGATAGAGTTACTTGTTTTCAGAAATATTTGATAGAGTTACTTGTTTCACTGAAACGCTCTAATGAGACAATATAGTGTGATTTATTAAGGACCAGGTCGCGGTTTCATCAACGTTCCTTAACTTACAGACATTAAACGTAAAAATCTTCATAGATATGCATCACAGGCGTTAAGGGGAAACTGTTAAGTTCAGGTTAAATTCTGTAATGCTTGTTTATGGAGATTTTTAAGTTAAGGAACGTTCATGAAACCGGGGCCTGCCCTTTCCCTTTGCCTCACGACTCCTCTACATCACCTGTACTTTAGTAGAAATCGCAAAATGTCAGTCAGGGAAAGAAACAATGGATGTACTTTATTTTCTTATTGTTTCTATTACCACAAATAAGTTATTCGCATTATAGAAATTAAGAGTCGCCAAAATAAATATCATCCAGTACAGTTTCACGTAATTCGCCCTATAATCGTTCGTTTTTTAGCCACAACAATAATGCCCGCAGCCGTTAACGTCCCTATTTATCGATCACCCCAGCTTTAATGTCCCATGTTTCGTTCTCGGTCGTAAATGTGTATGACAGTGACAATGATCAATATGGACGGATATGGATCGTCACCAATGTCCGTCCACAAATAAAGACAGACCATCTCTAATGTACTACTGTAGTGAAAGCACTTCACATGTACCTACACAATTATAGAGTAACACTATGTCACTAGCTGGGGTAGTTTATCTTCATAAACGGTAAACAAGATCAGTATACAGCAATTACTTTAACTCAATATGTATTACATCGATACATACCGTGACTGTGTTTGCAATCATTATACTTTACTCAACTGTGATGTCATCTCGTATACATCAGTAAGTCAGCTATATAGACAATACATACCGAAACATCAGTAGCATGGCATTATAACCCGACAGTCTGGCATTGTAACCCGACAGTCTGGCATTATAACCCGACAGTCTGGCATTATAACCCGACAGTCTGGCATTGTAACCCAACAGTCTGGTATTGTAACCCAACAGTCTGGCATTGTAACCCGACAGTCTAGCATTGTAACCCAACAGTCTGGCATTGTAACCCAACAGTCTGGCATTATAACCCGACAGTCTGGTATTATAACCCGACAGTCTGGCATTGTAACCCGACAGTCTGGCATTGTAACCCGACAGTCTGGCATTGTAACCCAACTGTCTGGCATTGTAACCCAACAGTCTGGCATTATAACCCGACAGTCTGGCATTGTAACCCAACAGTCTGGCATTATAACCCGACAGTCTGGCATTATAACCCGACAGTCTGGCATTGTAACCCGACAGTCTGGCATTGTAACCCAACAGTCTGGCATTGTAACTCAACTGTATGGCATTGTAACCCAACAGTCTGGCATTGTAACCCGACAGTCTGGCATTGTAACCCTGACAATCTGGTATTATAACCCGACAGTCTGGCATTGTAACCCGACAGTCTGGCATTATAACCTGACAGTCTGGCATTATAACCCGACAGTCTGGCATTGTAACCCAACAGTCTGGCATTGTAACCTGACAGTCTGGCATTGTAACCTGACAGTCTGGTATTATAACCCGACAGTCTGGCATTGTAACCCGACAGTCTGGCATTGATCACACCTAGACCGAATCATCAGTAGCATGGTATTATAACCCGACAGTCTGGCATTGTAACCCGACAGTCTGGCATTGTAACCCTGACAGTCTGGTATTATAACCCGACAGTCTGGCATTGTAACCTGACAGTCTGGCATTGTAACCCGACAGTCTGGCATTGTAACCCGACAGTCTGGCATTGTAACCTGACAGTCTGGCATTGTAACCCTGACAGTCTGGCATTGTAACCCTGATAGTCTGGTATTATAACCCGACAGTCTGGCATTGTAACCCTGACAGTCTGGTATTATAACCCGACAGTCTGGCATTATAACCCGACAGTCTGGCATTGTAACCCGACAGTCTGGTATTGTAACCCGACAGTCTGGCATTGTAACCCTGACAGTCTGGTATTATAACCCGACAGTCTGGCATTGTAACCCGACAGTCTGGCATTGTAACCCGACAGTCTGGCATTGTAACCCTGACAGTCTGGCATTGTAACCCTGACAGTCTGGCATTGTAACCCGACAGTCTGGTATTATAACCCGACAGTCTGGCATTGTAACCCGACAGTCTGGCATTGTAACCCGACAGTCTGGCATTGTAACCCTGACAGTCTGGCATTATAACCCGACAGTCTGGCATTATAACCCGACAGTCTGGCATTATAACCCGACAGTCTGGCATTGTAACCCTGACAGTCTGGTATTATAACCCGACAGTCTGGCATTGATCACATCTAGACAGAATCAGATTCCAAAAAACAGTACTTATTACAGGTGCCATTATAATGTTATGAAAATAGCAAGTTAACTCAGATTAAAACGGACAATTATTTTATCTTCGTGTAAGGTTATTCAAATGTGATTTTAATCTTAAACAAACTATGGGTTTTGTAATGGTTTTAATGATTGGATTATTCTGAATAATTTAAATAAACGTGATAAATCTCATAGTAACTGGATGTTCCAGGCCGTGGTTATTTTCCATATTAAATGTTAAATCACATTACAATATACTGCGGAAGGTTGGAAGTAGTATGAAGTACATGTAAACCCCCATCGTGCCCATGTACTTGTGTAGAGCAAATAGATCGTCACTTATACTCATTACAGGTATGTCCGGTAATGGCTGCCACCCCCTCGTACGTCACAATGTGCTGCTATACTGGAGGGGTTGACAGTTAATGTAGACCACTCTAGTGGGTATCAAAGGGTTCGATATAGTCCAACATACAAGGGCAAAAACAGAACCCAGAATCAAAGGAGGGAGAAAACGCAACCATGGGGATATATAACAGCACACACATTATGTAAAGTCAAATGTAGGGAAGGACGTAGATGAGGTTTTTTCGCTTATTGGTAAACGCTTATTGGTAAACGCTTATTGGTAAACGCTTATTGGTAAACGCTTATTGGTAAACGCTTATTTGTAAACGCTTATTGGTAAACGCTTATTGGTAAACGCTTATTAAGTCGTGAACGTTTTGTGCTGACCACAGTTAAGGCTCTAAGTATCAACAAAGCCATGGTTCGAACTAAAAATCGATAACACTAGAGTGAAATACGAACAAAGAAAATATTTGAAAAAGTCCGGAAGTTTAAGCGTCTTCTGTTTCGTTCAATGTAGATTGAAATCTCTCATGTACAAAATTTGAAATTGTGTATTGCCCAATAGTAAGCGTATATTTCCACAATCCTGAAACTTAGAACATGATTTGAAGTAACCAGTTATAACATATGGACTCCATACAGAGTAGAGAGACTGGCACAGCTCTACTCAGGACAGGGGTGAGTTTCAACATACAGAGATACTAAAAACTATGTCATAGATAGAACATTCTGTAATGCTAAAACAACTTAATCTTTATCGAATAGTGAACCACCTGTCAATACCGCTTCCAATTGTAAAAAAGATGTGTGTATAAATAGGGATGAAATCCGGACATGTTTAATGAACGAGAATATGATAATGGTGAAATGAGAAAAGTAGATACGAAAAAAATGAAAATATGTTGCTGACAGTTGGTTAAGATAATCTTACTTCATATAAGATTCGTTGGAAATGCATCGGTAATAAAATTCATCCATTTTCAAATGAAGACAAAAAGGCAAAAATAAAAAAGATTTGTTATACAATGTACCTCTAAAATGAGATACAGAAAACAAGGACGAGACTTGTTATTTGATACAGATTTATCCTGAACTGATTTATGTAATGCTTAATCCACACGTCTTAGTGAAAGTAATACCAAATCAAATGTCAATCACTTATCTTAGAAAGTAAGATGTATCTGCTCAATAAAACCGTCAATGGTATGGACCAGACTAGGGTTAGCATGTCGCATCTAGGATACCATATCCCTTTTAAACATTTTATGTCATTAAAATTGTAATTTCGAAAATCTCTTTTCTAGATTAATCAGAATTGTCGAGTACCAAAGTATTACAATCCATTCACATTACAAAACGTAGAATCTTGGCTACATAGCTCCCTGGTCACTACCAATATACACAAATGAGCTTTGAAATATGAGCTTAATTGACGCGTAGGAATTCCAATATCAAGCAACAAAACAGTTCATAAAATAAACCAAACTTACCAATTTGTTGTGTCCGTCATTTATGGTGTCCAGTTGATAGCGAAATGTGTAGGTCTGCTCCCATCAACCTGTCACTCGTTACTATTTACACAAGACAAGGCCCAGAGTCACCGTTTGATCAATGGGGTCCGTTCGTGTCCAATAGGAATGAGTTGGCCAGTACATGTTCGCTGATTCTAAACTCTTATTTACTTTCCGTAGCCATCAAACTAAAAGTTTTGATACTACAGATTAAAGTTTGATACAACACATTAATTCCTCGACTATAACAAAAGATTAATGGTCGGGAGTATAAAGAGAGAATGGCTGGATTATCAGGAATCGACAGTGAGGTCAACAGTTTACTGACAAAGTGATGGGTTAATACCGCACATCAGACACATATCGACACATGATAATTAATGGAAAACAAAGACCCGCCACTCCCTCACGTCGTTAGTGTGCTATGGAATATACGTATGTCTCCGGAATGGCCAGCATCATGTCCTTAGTTCTGTTATACTTCACACCTACTTATAGGGATCACATTTAAACGACCAGGTTTTATCAATCTTCAGTAATTTTAAAACACATTAATAAATCATTGTGTACTTAAGGTTTACCACCAAATCAAATTTATCAGCATATTTGACAAGACAATACACAAATGGAGTTGAATATGTAAGGTTGCTTTCAAAAGCATTACTGATTTGTTAATGGATGTTTGAATGTGTCAGTAATCGTGATACAGGTGGTATGTATTTGTGCTGCAGTTTGACTGCAATAATCAGTCACTCAAGTAACAATTCCTTAATCAAGGTCAGTGTATCCAGGTATTACATTGCATGCAATTTGAAACTTTAGACTGATACACCTAAGGTAAATAACAAACATGATGATAAACAGGAAATCACAGCTAAATATATAAATATCGAAGTTTTATTTAAACAAACTCAAAAGTGACAACAGAACTAGGAAAAGCTACCTGGATCTCCATAATTTAACCAATCACAAAAAACATAAAAGGAACATTTCAATGTTTCGCGAGATACTTTTTCTTGCAAAAAACACCAAATACCATAGCACCACAAATTACTATTACACTATTGCCACAAATTACCATAACATCATTGTCATGTATTACTATTACACTATTGCCACAAATTACCATAACATCATTGTCATGTATTACTATTACACTATTGCCACACAATACTATAAAATCATGGCTACGATAACAATACACACAAGTGTACGAGTAAGTTGTTCCCGAACATTTTACCATATCAATACCTATGTAGCCCCTGTCAGAGTGAAGGTCCCGAGCTAGCTGACATGTAATTCCCCTGGATCAGTCAAAATGCCAATAATCCTTTTTTAATATACACATTTAACATAGAGACACACTTTATCAAGATAATCCTATTCAAATCACGCTGTGATATGACAATGGTATCAGGAACATCTTTAAATAGATAACGTCGAGTATAAAAGATTTAAGATAGAATAGACACTACGATCCTCCACTGTATTATTTCCATTAATAAAGACAACTTCAGCTGCCGTCAACACAGGACCAACCAGATTTGAAATATTTATAATGCATGACCCTGCGTATGTGATAAATAATATAAATGCATGATATAGATTACTACATGTTTGACGCTGCCACCTGTGGAAGTGCGTGGATAAATAGTTAAGATATTATCATCCTCTATTATTTTGGACTCTGTCAAAGTTGTGATCAATAGAACACAAGGTGGGCTGCTTTCATTGGTCAGAAAGACAACAGCATACACCGAGGAACCGTCCTTAAATCACGTTAGCTGTTGATAGGACGTAGAACCAACCTTTTAAAATTATGTCATGAACATTATATATAAGAAATGCAACAAGAAATAAGATAACATGTTCTCCAACAGCAAATCTCAAAACAACCACATGGGAGAAACATTCATGGTTCTAGATTTGCGTCAAAGACAAAAGTACTGATATTTTACACGCGAACAAATGCATTAACCGTTTAGAAAAAAACATTCAGGGGTTAACAGGCAACAAAAATAAAAAAGTGAACTTGTAAAATAAATAAAATCCTACAAACAAAGGCATACATGAAGGTAATGAAGGCATGCTAATTCGGCGCTATCGTCTGCTCGCGCAAGCCAGCGGACATTATTCAATTTGCCTTCAAAGATTGTTTTAAAAGAAAGAACAACCGACAATCGATCGCCCCGTGATATGTGTTGAGTAGTTCGGAGAACTGATCACACATTTCCCCTGACACTTTCTCTCCAATCAGGAATAAACCTGGGACAGACTGCACTCTTTATACTCAGCTCCCTTTTACGTGCCAAACCAGGAGCAATACGTGTCAGTCATCACAAAGATGAGAAAGTCAACTGAGGACAATAAGTATCAGCTAGATCACACTGTCATACATTAATTAAGATACTATTGATCAAACGAGTCGGGTACTCACCACGCCATTTCCCATGTGTTCTCGTGTGAAGTTGTACATTCAATGAAAGTAAGTATGTGTCAATATGAGGAGTATTGGAATGCTGGTCGACCCGGTTCGTACACGGGCCCTGGTACCAGTCCTAGTGAGGGACCACCAGATAGGATTAATTAGCTGTTACTTAACACACACTAAGTGTATAGCACAAACAATAATCGTAAATATGGAAGCTTAACTTCTATATCTTGTCAGTGTGTCAACAACGGTTAAGATTTTTGCTCGCAATATAGACATCTGAAAGTACCTCCGAGTAGGTCAAATATCCAAATATTTGTGCTGGAGATTCCGACCGGTGTGGCTGTAGCCGTTAATCCGACCTGGTGTAGCACCCAGGTGTATGACAGTTCACCCGTTAGCCTGAATACATTATATAGCTATCTAACAACCGGGCCACCATTCTAAAACTAAAAAACACCATTCACTTTTTAACAGTTTCGGTAATTTCAACCAATGAAAAGCTAAAAAGCCACAATTGTGAATTTATTTTTGCGGGGTAGATTATTCGATATTGTGCCTTATCAGAAGTCTAGGCCAGACGGTGAAAACTAGAGTCAGAGAAATGAGAAAAAGATTCACACGTGTTTTGACGTGACGAATCCAATAGGTTGACATATTTGAAGTAGAGTTTATAAGAGAGGTGTCAGTGGGCACAGACACAGCACATGATATACAGGGGTGTTACCTCTGTCGCCTCGCTGTAAATAACCGGTCGATAACACTATACCTATAGGTAAGGATTTACTTCGTCGTGTAAGAGTCGGCAAAGGGATGTAGTTACACAGGTTAAGGGTTCGCATAATGGAAATTTTAAATAAAATAAATACTTATGTGAACATTGCATTTCGGAATGAAAATTAATTTATCAGTATATTAATTGATTACATTTTTTTCCAGTGAAATATCAGAAAATGTCAATATGATAAAACGTGTGTCCTTGCTGCTTACATCATCACTAGTGATGATATAAGTTTCAGTCCGATATCATTGCACACTATTTGTGTGCTAAAAACATCTGCCATACTCGTGAAATATATTTTGTTATTTAACGGAAAACCATTGAATATATATTTCAATTCGTTACTTTGTAATTTCTGGTCATTATTATAGTTTAATAAATCATAGACATTGCTATCAGTTCATAGTAATTACTGTGATCTGAGAACTTACACGTAGTTGACAGTACCTTCAAATTCAGTGAAAAGTACTGCACAAATGTATTTAACTGTTATCAAGCAGGTGTATCGTGATTTTAAGATTTATCGATGATATGGGCCGAAAAGTTGGAAATTAAAATTGTCTTACTACTGTTAAAGCAGGAGCAGGTTTGTAAAACCTCGTGATTCCATTCCTCCTTTTTAACGCTTACTCTTCCCGAACACGTGGTCTTTTTCTCTGATACTTTTTTCAAGTGTTTCCATGTTAATTATCCTTTGTTTATATTTTGACCCTGGTTTTATTGATTTTGAATTTGAATTAATTTGTTTTGTCGACGTTTCGGTATTCCCTGTTTTTTCCCCCTGTAAATTGGATTATGAATCTCGATCTTGATTTCTATTGGGTATGTATTTCAGTTTGCTACTGTACATTGTCCATGAACTATGTAATATGTGTTTTCCTCGCATCTGATACAATATATATATATTTATGGACATATGTATGCATTTAATAATTCTTCTCTCGATTGTATTGTGAGTTATAAATGAAATGTTGTTTTATTGATCAATCTTACATGTTACATAAATTTAATATCCAAACAAAACAAGTCAAGAATTCTCTTCTTAAGTGTAGAAACAACATAATTGGTTCGTGTATGTCAATATGAAGACTCTCAGATCCGTGCAAATAAGTAAGTAACCCGCTTCGTTACACGGTTTGTCTGGAGAGGCAGGCTCCAAAGCTAATAGGGGTGGTAAAGCACTCGTAGCAGGCAGAGAAATCCAAATAAATCTCGAGAAATCGGCAGGAATCCCTGAGAGTGCCCTTTGGTTATGACATATTGCAATATTTATAATGACAAAACGTGATAAGTTTACAATTCATAGCCCTAGAAATCCCATTTTGAGGAAGGACAAGTATATGCTAGTTTATCGCTGTGTACGTTTTTATACATTATCTGTCTCTTTCTAACAGAGGTATTCATTGTTTGGTTAAATGTTGTGTTCAGACACCAGTACCACCACGTTTGCAGTTAAGAGGATACGTTTTATCATAACACGGGTTTTAATTCGCATTATCATTTCTATTCCAAACAAAACCTAAACCCAATATCTAATAAATCAAGCATTTGTTGATAAAAACTCCGTACTTACGTGCAAAGTGTTTAACCCAGGAGTCAAATGTTTTGTCTAAAGTCACAAGATGTATACATTAACAGAACTGGTTAGCCGTTATAAAATGTTATGTAACAACCCTGATTTATCTTTGTAAGTAATTTGTTACTTGGTTCGGTATAAATAGACAACTTCAGTTTACTGTATTGTTACTTGTGCAAAACGCAGCGACCGTCGTTATATCACAAAATTCGGACTTTCATACTGTAATGACTTTTAAAATTAAAAGTTATATAGTAGGCCGTGGATTACCCACGGACACATTCAGTGCGCGCTCCATTTTTTTCAATTGAAATCAATCAAAGGAAATTCACAGGAGGTATATGGTATTTTAATGCGCAAATAAACTCATTTGTTACCAAATAGTGAAAACAACGCCCCTATAGAATAGGACATTGTGTTATTGACTAGGTCCAGTTGTCACATGTAATTTATCGCGCATTTAAATGTCATTTACCCAATAACGACTTTCCAATATAGTTGTTTGTCGTGTGACAAAAATGTTTTCAGCGCAAAACGTTTCGAAACTCTATCGTTTATGAGCTATTCCTGACCGAAAAATCCAATCAATAAATATATACGTTTAATCAGAAAAGATGAAATATCACTTTCGGACTGACACCAAGCAAATATGGCAAACACAACTTACCGGCACAAAATCTAAATGTATCCAGATACGACAAGGTTGTGTTACTAAAGAATGGCATCCAAAATCAGAAGATAAGGCCAAATGGTGGAACCATTACAACTCATACACAAAACGGATATAATGATTGATACCTGGTCCCGGTTTCATCAACGTTCCTCAACTTAAGGAAATTCCTTAACTTAAAAATCTCCATAGAAAAGCATTACAGAATTTCAGGGGAAAATCCTTAGTTAAGGAACTTTCCTTAAATTCTGTAATGCTTTCCTATGGAGATTTTTAAGTTAAGGAGTTTCCTTAAGTTAAGGAACATTGATGAAACCGGGGCCAGAGCAGTAAACGAAGCAGTGTCCCAGCACATGAACATGTACTTTTCGAAATAATATCTCGATAAATTGTGATATACAATTGGTGAGGATCTTTTTATGTTCAGCACGGGTATGATTAAACCGTTAAATGCTCATTTACCTATATAGCTCATTTCTGAATACTGTTAAATAAGTCACTTCATAGGTTACTCGCATCAAAACCAACCTATTATCTACACGGACGTAAATCTGGCCATACCCAGCGTGAAAACCTCTGACATTCTAACTTATCAAACAGTTATCCACTTAGGAGAGGCCAACTTCCTCATTTACAGACGTTCATTGCACTATCAGGAGATCTGAAATGTCTTTTGTGGGACGTTTGTGGACTGGGTCGAGGTACAACAAACCTTCTCTTTGTATTATGCAACAGAAAAGGTACACCGTTATACACAAGTCTCAAGACTGAAAAAGGTCAGCGGGGGAATTGAATTGTCCTTCCACTCTACTGCCTGTCCCTGTGTGTACTCATTGATAATGTCATAGCTGAGTCGACTGAAGCGAGTTTTATTGATCAACATTTACATTTCAAGCTTCGAAAATATCAAAGGAAACACGTGTTGGAAGTGACGAGCTTACATCAGTAATCTTGTTAACATTCATTGTGTTGTATACTGTGTCAGACGAATGGTGACACTTCATATGTATATAAGCCATATAAATCAAGGGTTTCATATACGTTAAATGCTGGATTTTCGAGAAACATTCATTATCCAAAAATCAATTTTGAGACAGATATGTTTTCCAATTTAAGCATTCATCTTCAATGTTGTTGTTTGAAGTAATTTGTTACATGTTTGTTTGAAGTAAATTGTTACATGTTTGTTTGAAGTAAATTGTTACATGTTTGTTTGATGTAAAATGTCACATGCATGGTTTTTTTAAATTTTATGTGACTAAGTGAGGAATGACCCACCTTACATATAATGGCAATATACCAACTCGTTATATAGTTTATATATCTCTGTTTAACCCTTGGTATGACAATAATACCGCAGACACGTGCATTTTAAAATACATCTCTTCATACCTCGTAAGTCATTTAAAGGGACTATTGCCATGTATTTCATAGCAAGGAAACGGGATATAAATGCAATAATTGCTTAAATCGATCAAAAAGAGATTTGCGTGGCCATACCGTCAACTTTGATCAATTTGGACACAATATACGGGATTGAAATTTCGAATTTCTCGTCTGCCTTTGGCCGAATCGGTCACATGATCTGTCAAGGGAAATTTTGTCCCACCCCGTCACGAAAAAGAAATGAAAACCGGGGTGTTTGTAAACAAAGACACGTGTGCCAGGATTAACCCATTGTTTTCCTTTTCATACATATTTTACATCTTGTCTATTTCTTACGACCATCTCGATAATGGATATTATTCTAACACAAAATAAGCTTATTATATATGATAATCGCATTTTCAGGCGAGTAGTGTACTATGTTGTTCGCTGGCAAATAATTCAGTTAGGGGAGGCCTTAACGAGGTATTAATAATTTATTGGAAAGGCATATGCATATTAACCAGCTGTTGAGTTTAACTTCGAGATATAATAAAGTACTTGAACTTGATAATGAAAATATTTTAATTTCATCATATCGATAGCATGTATCAAATTAATAAGAAAACATCATGATACTCTATACCAGCTATAAACAGACACAAGCCTTATACATTAATATGTTACCCCACTGGCTGGCCTCGTCTATGGTCTTACAACGAAGCTCGATTCGCATGGCTTCACAACGTCATGCCGGTTTCGCCCCGTAGCTTGCCGATTAGGTCATGCGATCCGTCACGTGACCATTTCCATGACTGAAACGTGTGTGTATGTATGCGTACGATTTCACCGGTTGTATCGCATTTATTTTGGATGTAGGCAAACGAGAAATGACTACTTATTGTTGAACAGTTTTTATCATATAGCATACTATTATTGGCCATAATATCGTTTTAATGTAGTGTACCTCTGTATCGCTGTTATGAGGACTTCGACCCTCGTCTTTTCCGTGAACCGTACGCGTCCGCCTGTTCGGGGCACACTTGCTCGAATCACGCGCTTGCGCAGGATGAGACAGGGGCCGGTGTGTTTATGAAAGATAATATATGAATTACAACGGGTTGAATAATTGTTTCATTGTTTGATAACCTTAAAAGAAATTAGAAGCAGCGCTTGCTGAAACTTTTAATTTGTGTAATTTAGTGAAAGTTTTAGGATATATGTTAAGGAGATGTTACGTTTAGTAAGAATTTTTACAGTGAATTTTATCCATTTAGTACCTTTTAACATAAGAATAGTTATCCTGATTCCATTATCCGGTGAAAAACTTCAAATGCAACCTTAAATGCCCAATATACGTAACTTTCGGCAAAACTTGAAGCGAAAATCAAGCCTAATAACTTATTATATTTATAGATTTAGTTAAGATTAACTGATATCAGCAATATTCAAGATGAATTATTTCGCGGTTACCGGTACAGCAGCAGTTGAAACACGCTATTTGTAAACAAGCGTCCATTTTGTTGTTGAAGTGGGCGCCACCTGAAATATTTTCAATTCTTTGGAATTTTTTGTCAAGAGTTTCTTGTTTGTTACCGCTCAGGTTTATTATGTTTTTGGCTTATTTTTGCATGGTTATAAACTGGATTTTTTTCAGAATTTTTCACAATCACAAAAGTTTCCCTGAAGTTACGTATATTGGGCCTTTAACGAGATGAAAAAGGTTTCCAAGGCCACGAACGAGAAGTCAACGCTAGAAACGTGTTTATATACACTGTAACTGATACAAACTGTCGTCTTCAAAGCCTCTTTAATAATGACTTGCTTTTTTCATGTAAGATGTAGCGTGAGTTTGCCCACAAATCATTTCCTGTCTGTAAAACCATCACGACATATGTGAATGTATACTATGCAACTTGAAACAGCACTTTGTGGAACCATGTTTTGAACCAGCGTGTGTGTGTGTCACTGTTTTACGAAATTGAAACTATGAAGGAAAACATATTGATTTTACCAAAAAGTCAAGGTTAAATATTGAAGGTTAGACATCACCATATTCGTATTCTGTACCCTTGTATGATGTAATGGTGGACGATTTGAATATGTGCATTAGTGTGCTTACTCGCTTACTCAGTTCTCAATTTGAGGAGTTGATGTTTACTTGTGTGTGACCAATGTTTCCTTATCAAGTGTCTTTGATGAAGCAGACGACGCTTACTCTTTCGGAACATCTGGTCTTATTCGCTTGAACTTGTTCAAGGGTCTTTTTGTCAATCTTTCCTTGCTCATATTTGTCCCTAGTTTAATCGATTTCGAGTTCTGCCTATAGTTTTGTTGAGGCTTCGGTATTTTCTGATATTTTTTAATCAATTCATCTCATTAATAGATCAAATTGTATCACCAAATCAAGCTTAAAATCATGTCTCCGGTTGAATGTCTTTAACTTACGTGTTCAGTTGCCATTGGATATTCGTAAATCAGTACTTTGAGCTTCACTCGCGTTTGACACCGATGGCTATTTAGAGTCTGGTACTGTTAAACATACTTTTACCGTGCAGGATGCACAAATTATGACTTCATTGTTTTCCCGTTTAACTGTGCCACCTAATTTTGCTGATAATGATTGTATGCAATAAAGAAAGTTAAAATTAGCGACAAGTACGTTATTGGTCCGGAGCTAATGTAGTGGAGCTATTGTTGTGCGATTCCTTTGACAGTCTATGTAGACAAAGTTTGCCTATCGACCTGTACCAGTAATCGCTTACCGTACCCAATGTGTCTAACGCCAGAAGTCAAAGGCGTTCTATTTGCTCAAGTGACGTTATTTCATACAAAGTGTATTTATTAACAAACATGGACGCCTTCACTCCGCGGGGTACCTGTAGATAGGTTCCGAAGTGCAGGACAAACCATTCAGATACACTCTTACTTTCTGTTTAATCTTTATAATTTACTTGCATTAAGATCTTCCATGGGGTCTATACGTTTGTTTAAAAGCAAAAAGTCAAGAACACTGCATACAAAACGTCAACATTTATTTAGTGTTTAACAAACATTAGTATCAAAGGCGTATGCCACGAGTTCACTCTTTTATCTGAGGACAATATAATATTCCTGTTTCATCGTCAATTCCGCGATATATCATTATAAAATGTCCCTCAGCTAAAATTTGTTGACGAGTGTCGATTGTTTGGAACTACTTTAAAGCACAAAGTATTAAGGGAGCCTTTGCATTTGTACACATATATGTACAACTCAAAAGTATTTTCACAGACCCCTTAAGAAAGACTTCAGAATAAAAGTGTATGATTAAGTGGTGTAGACTCATCCTCCACTTCACCGCATTAATTTCTGTCAAAATGAAGACACTGACAATCTAAAGACTATCTATTTCTCACTTTCACGAATTAAATATCCTCTCTAACAGGAAAAATGAATGTTTTGTTAAAATATTTATTTATGGCGATGATAAATGTTATTCCAACTTGAGCAGGTGCGCGCACAAAAGATGTATCGTAAACAACAATCATTCTCATAACAACAAGAAGTCATCTGTGGAATGAATCCGACTCTCATTTAAATACCAATATACGGTCATTGCATTGACAGTATGCATCTATCAGAAAACATTTCGTTCTTTAGTCGGCAGTTTATGATATATTATATTCTCATCGTTTAATTTCCAGGGAAACAACTAAATTTTCTCTTTGTTCCTTACGCGACGTTTAGACCTTTTCTGAAAGCTTAATAATCGTAACGACATACTTGTTTAATATGTATATGTTTGACAGTAAGAAAGGATATTTCAGTTTGACAATATAATATTTGTATATAGGACAGGGTTACAGGGTGCCCATAGACCTCTATACAAACACACAGGAAACAGCTATCCTAGCCAACTCTTAAATGCTCATTTAGGTAAACCATATATCATCTGATTAAATCTGCCACTGCCACAAACATTTTCATATTTTTTTCAATAATGTTTGAAATACAGAACACAAAACAAAATGTGAAACGGAGTGAAGAAAACTAGATGATAACCACTTCTCGGATCAATGACCTAGCCATTACGGTGGGACCTCGGCAAACATACCTCTTTGATGATTCTCGCTAATGATACTTAAAATCTAATGGAACTGTTTGACAACAGTCCGTGGTATGAACATGGGTGCCCGCAATATTTGGCGAGACATCTGATACATAACGTTCAGTTAAATAAACCATGACCTCTGCCATCATTGTGCATTCCAAGGTTAAAAATACTATCCACTCCAAACGGTGCTCAGCGCTTTCTGTATCAGGTATCAGGTTTAAATGTTTGTTGTTTTAGATTTGACAGTCAGTGAACAAGCTCGATCTATCATGAGTGGGTAAAAGGTTGTTAAACATATATTTACTACTGGCCTCCAAACATATCAATACATAAACCATCGTATATTGGAAAATACCAATCGCAGTCTGTGTAAAACACTAAATGAAGGGACTAACGTGAAAAGGCTTCATTATCTCTGGAGGTTAAAGCTGGTTTAATGTTTATTTTATCGAGGTCAGCTGTAAGTAACATGTTTGAAATTGAAAAATGTTGTGTTTTATCGCGGTAGTGGATCTTGTTAACGGAACAATTACCAGGTAGAACCTAAAGCATCAGTCATTTTAATTAACACACCGACCAGTTATCGAGTAGACCTTTAAACACCTGTTTGTAAGTGTATATACAAGATAGATGTTAAAATGTGGAGATGTACCAACATGAGATACACCAACATGTGAGATACATTATATACCTCAACATGTGAGACACATTATATACCTCAACATGTGATACACCAACATGTAGGATACATTATATACCTCAACATATGAGATACATTATATACCTCAACATGTGATACACCAACATGTGAGATACATTATATACCTCAACATGTGATACACCAACATGTGAGATACATTATATACCTCAACATGTGATACACCAACATGTGAGATACATTATAAACCTCAACATGTGAGATACATTATATACCTCAACATGTGAGATATATTATATACCTCAACATGTGAGATATATTATATACCTCAACATGTGATACACCAATATGTGAGATACATTATATACCTCAACATGTGAGATATATTATATACCTCAACATGTGAGATATATTATATACCTCAACATGTGATACACCAACATGTGAGATACATTATATACCTCAACATGTGAGATACATTATATACCTCAACATGTGAGATACATTATATACCTCAACATGTGAGATACATTATATACCTCAACATGTGATACATCAACATGTGAGATATATTATAAACCTCAACATGTGAGATACATTATAAACCTCAACATGTGAGATACATTATATACCTCAACATGTGAGATACATTATATACCTCAACATGTGAGATACATTATATACCTCAACATGTGAGATACATTATATACCTCAACATGTGAGATACATTATAAACCTCAACATATGAGATACATTATAAACCTCAACATGTGATACACCAACATGTGAGATACATTATATACCTCAACATGTGAGATACATTATATACCTCAACATGTGAGATACATTATATACCTCAACATGTGAGATACATTATATACCTCAACATGTGAGATACCAACATGTGAGATACATTATAAACCTCAACATGTGATACACCAACATGTGAGATACATTATATACCTCAACATGTGAGATACATTATATACCTCAACATGTGAGATATATTATATACCTCAACATGTGATACACCAACATGTGAGATATATTATATACCTCAACATATGATACACCAACATGTGAGATACATTATATACCTCAACATATGATACACCAACATGTGAGATACATTATATACCTCAACATATGATACACCAACATGTGAGATATATTATATACCTCAACATGAGATACATCAACATGTGAGATATATTATATACCTCAACATATGATACACCAACATGTGAGATACATTATATACCTCAACATGTGAGATACATTATATACCTCAACATGTGATACACCAAAATGTGAGATACATTATATACCTCAACATGTGAGATACATTATATACCTCAACATGTGAGATACATTATATACCTCAACATGTGATACACCAACATGTGAGATACATTATATACCTCAACATATGATACACCAACATGTGAGATACATTATATACCCTCAACATGTGATACACAAACATGTGAGATACATTATATACCTCAACATATGATACACCAACATGTGAGATACATTATATACCTCAACATGAGATACACCAACATGTGAGATACATTATATACCTCAACATGAGATACACAAACATATGAGATACATTATATACCTCAACATGTGAGAAACATTATATACCTCAACATGCGAGATACATTATATTCCTCAACATAAGATACACCAACATGTGAGATACATTATATACCTCAACATGTGAGATACATTATATACCTCAACATAAGATACACCAACATGTGAGATATATTATATACCTCAACATATGATACACCAACATGTGAGATATATTATATTCCTCAACATAAGATACACCAACATGTGAGATACATTATATACCTCAACATGTGAGATATATTATATACCTCAACATGTGAGATACATTATATACCTCAACATAAGATACACCAACATGTGAGATACATTTTATACCTCAACATGTGAGATATATTATATACCTCAACATGTGAGATACATTATATACCTCAACATGAGATACACCAACATGTGAGATACATTATATTCCTCAACATAAGATACACCAACATGTGAGATACATTATATACCTCAACATGTGAGAAACATTATATACCTCAACATGCGAGATACATTATATTCCTCAACATAAGATACACCAACATGTGAGATACATTATATACCTCAATATATGATATACCAACATGTGAGATACATTATATACCTCAACATATGATACACCAACATGTGAGATATATTATATACCTCAACATGTGAGATACATTTTATACCTCAACATGTGAGATATACTATATACCTCAACATGTGATACACCAACATGTGAGATACATTATATACCTCAACATATGATACACCAACATGTGAGATATATTATATACCTCAACATGTGAGATACATTATATTCCTCAACATAAGATACACCAACATGTGAGATACATTATATACCTCAACATGTGATATACCAACATGTGAGATACATTATATACCTCAATATATGATACACCAACATGTGAGATATATTATATACATCAACATGTGAGATACATTATATACCTCAACATGTGATACACCAACATGTGAGATATATTATATACCTCAACATGTGAGACACATTATATACCTCAACATGTGATACACCAACATGTGAGATATATTATATACCTCAACATGTGAGATACATTATATTCCTCAACATAAGATACACCAACATGTGAGATACATTATATACCTCAACATGTGATATACCAACATGTGAGATACATTATATACCTCAACATAAGATACACCAACATGTGAGATACATTATATACCTCAACATAAGATACACCAACATGTGAGATACATTATATACCTCAACATATGATACACCAACATGTGAGATACATTATATACCTCAACATGTGATACACCAACATGTGAGATACATTATATACCTCAACATATGATACACCAACATGTGAGATATATTATATACCTCAACATGTGAGATACATTTTATACCTCAACATGTGAGATATATTATATACCTCAACATGTGATACACCAACATGTGAGATACATTATATACCTCAACATGAGATACACCAACATGTGAGATATATTATATACATCAACATATGAGATACATTATATACCTCAACATGTGAGATACATTATATACCTCAACATGTGATACACCAACATGTGAGATACATTATATACCTCAACATGAGATACACCAACATGTGAGATATATTATATACATCAACATATGAGATACATTATATACCTCAACATAAGATACACCAACATGTGAGAAACATTATATACCTCAACATGTAGGATACATTATATACCTCAACATGTGAGATACATTATATACCTCAACATGTGAGATACATTATATACCTCAATTCGGGGTGGCTATGACATTTACTCGGATTTGACCTAGACTTGCATATGTTGTCGCAGACGCACAAGACGCTTACTCTTCCGGAACAACGGGTCTTATTATCTTGCAATGGTCTCATTTTCTTGCAATGGTCTCCGTCTAAATATTTTCTGTCTTCATATTTTGTCCCTGGTTTAATCGCTTTAAAGTTCTGATTATAGTTTTGTTGACGCTTCGATATTTTCTGATTTTTTTAATCAATTCATTGTTCTGTTCTGTGTTGGAATGATTTGTGTATATAAATATCACGCACAAGGTACCTTATTACCACAGAGAAAGGTAGTGTGAAAACAGGCTCAATGTTGAATAAAATACCGAAAAATAAGCAAAGAACTCCAAAAGCACGTGGTTAATTTAACTTTATCAAATGGACCTTGATTTGGTGTAATCAGGAAACAGAAAATATGGAAAAGAGGGGAAAACAAAGTTTTACATCGAACAGCAAAACAAAAACCATGAAAAAACAAATTGCAACACAATAGGGAGGGGAATAAAGTACTAATGAGCGGCACTCTACATCCTACACTATCCCCATCATAACGGTCCATGTAGGTACACTCAAAGTACACAGTGTAATATCATTGTCAATCAAGGTACACAGTGTAATATCATTGTCAATCAAGGTACACAGTGTAATATCATTGTCAATCAAGGTACACAGTGTAATATCATTGTCAATCAAGGTACACAGTGTAATCTCATTGTCAATCAAGGTACACAGTGCAATATCATTGTCAATCAAAGTACACAGTGTGATATCATTGTCAATCAAGGTACACAGTGTGATATCATTGTCAATCAAGGTACAAAGTGTGATATCATTGTCCATCAAGGTACACAATGTAATATCATTGTCAATCAAGGTACACAGTGTAATATCATTGTCAATCAAGGTACACAGTGTAATATCATTGTCAATCAAGGTACACAGTGTGATATCATTGTTTATCAAGGTACACAGTGTAATATCATTGTCAATCAAGGTACACAGTGTAATATCATTGTCAATCAAGGTACACTGTGTCATATCATTGTCAATCAAGGTACACAGTGTCATATCATTGTCAATCAAGGTACACAGTGTAATATCATTGTCAATCAAGGTACATAGTGTAATATCATCGTAAGAAATAGGGGTGCAACGACTCGGTTTGAAGATCAATAAATATGCAGTACAGAACAACAGATATTTGTGTCGACTTGATTTAATTTCAGATAACTTCTTTGAACAACAAGTTATGTATTATGCAATACTAGCAGTAGTATATCTTTACTAGAAGCTATTCAAACATCACAAGGTACTTTTGTAGTTTTCTACATGTGAACAAAACTAGGACTAAAACAAAGAGAACACTTAAGTTATAGTGATATACTATTATATTAGTAAACCTTTTTGACTGTTTTACTGATTAGACTCAAGTCATATCAGGCCATCTGGAATTGACATACTCTTGATCAGGGTTAAGAAAGGACATCTTCATGATAACATTAAAGGTTTATATATATATTCGCAGACATTCTGCATACGCAGATCACTTGTCAACAGGGTGTTCTTCCGGATATTTTTGTTACAGCGAAAATGCTAAAGGGTAGTGCATCTTCTTTGACAAGCTAATACTGTAAGCAGGTGAACAAAAGTTGTGTTAGGTTGGGTAGGGTACCCTATACGCATACTTATGTTACTTGTCAGGTATTTATGAGCTTTATCATAACATGTGAAGTACTCTACCCCTGTAACATCATTAAGGAGTTGGATTATTTTGAAACTAGCTTGCGTAGCTAATAGGTTAGTATTTATTTCCACAACTTGAGTTGCTCTTCAGGAACTTCAGTCGACGTGCTAGGTCAATAAAACTATTGCAGTATAGACCTGATATGAGCTGTCAAAATTATTATTTTCTCAAATGTTATTCAAAAGTATTAAGTTCCTTTCTATATATGGCAACACACTATTTGTATACCCTTCGATCACCATTACCAAATTTACTACCTGAACACACAGGATGTTTATTTAATTTGTAACACATAGCCAGTCAACCTTTATTGTCATATCTATTTTGTAAAATGTGTTGATTGATCGGAACCACTGTTGGAACTGTTGGTGACAGACGCTGGTCAATATAACGCTCCACACTCCAGCTACAATGTAGAAGGTCCGTGGACCAATACACAGTGTCAACACTACTGGTGTGATCAACACAGGGTATCAATGGACGTTACCAAATATCCTTTCTCGTCCCGTTTAATGAAGGCGGTGACAGACTATACCACATGTCTCTGTACCCTACAATTAAGTCCGTAAATAGATCACAGGTTTACTAATAGGTCTATTTCGCTTAGGACAAGTGGTTACCAAATCGTCACAAAGATTTACTTTTCTTTTGGTATAAATAATATCATTTAACATAGCGTATTATATTCTCATTCACAGTGCTAAATTAATAGTACAATGAAGTATGAACACGTTTGATACAAAATAGAACTTGTTTACAATAATGATAAGTTCGTGTAAGAAATGTGGCCACGATCATCCCATGATCCTACAGTTTGAGGACTTATTTTATTTTTACTTTCAGCCGCTAATTCCTTGTCAGGAAACGCCACACGTTACAGAGTGACATTCGTAGTATAACTCAGTTGATTGCTTGAGGGATGATGATTCCACGGGAATCTGTGAGAGCATGAAATAACCCCTGATATACAACTAATATATAAGCGTCTGATTAAACAGCCGTCTAGCGACCTTTGTTGGAGTTTACATACCTATCAAAAGATGCTAGCTACCCGCCCATAGTCTAATACAGGAGCTTGTATAGAACGAATCGCCATATATATAATTCACTTAGTCAATGGCAGTGTCATTTATAACGTATGGTCGTGAATTCTCATTTTGCTGGGAAAATAATTTCCTTTTTTGGCATTTAAAGAGTCATTTGTGAGCTAAGTGCACAAGCTTTGCCCCGAAACTGTTTCTTTTTCGCCATTTGCCTGACACGTATCTCACAGACGGTGGTCCTATAGACGGACAGCTGTGAATTGCGCTGGGAAACATTTTCTAAGTTCAAACATATGTTTCATAGTCACAATAGGTCGCTATAGAATTGTATATACTACCGAGGAACGGTTAATAAATCACAAATATTTAGCAATTTATATCCAAGTCGAACCGTTATGAATCGGGATTGCGTATTTTCATTGTAAACTTAACTCTTTTAGTGGTTATTTATCTGCGAGCAGAAAAGAAGTTTCCTTGAACTTATCTCCCTTTTATCGAAATAGAGGAAGGATACAAATTAATCACAAAATTCAATATCATGACACAACATTTCTCAGTTGACAAATTTTTTGTTTATAATGAAAGTTCACTCGCTATTCCTAAACGTTATTTACCGCGTTATGAATGCCTTTGGCTTTATTGGATAGACGATTATCAGATTCTACACGAAAATAAATCCTTATAAAACATATATATATTCGAGATTGTGACGTATTTGGGCTTCGTTATGTCAGCTGTAGTATTTATATATTCGAGATTGTGACGTATTAGGGCTTCGTTATGTCAGCTTTAGTATTTATATATTCGAGATTGAGACTTATTTGGGGTTCGTTATGTCAGCTGTAGTATTTATATATTCGAGATTGTAACGTATTAAGGCTTCGTTATGTCAGCTGTAGTATTTATATATTTGAGATTGTGACGTATTTGGGGTTCGTTATGTCAGCTGTAGTATTTATATATTCAAAATTGTAACGTATTAGGGCTTCGTTATGTCAGCTGTAGTATTTATATATTCGAGATTGTGACGTATTTGGGCTTCGTTATGTTAGCTGTAGTATTTATATATTCGAGATTGTAACGTATTAGGGCTTCGTTATGTCAGCTTTAGTACTTATATATTCGAGATTTTGACGTATTTGGGCTTCGTTATGTCAGCTTTAGTATTTATATATTCGAGATTGTGACGTATTTGAGCTTCGTTATGTTAGCTGTAGTAATTATATATTCGAGATTGTTACATATTTGGGCTTCGTTATGTCAGCTGTAGTATGTATATTTTCGAGATTGTGACGTATTTGGGTTTCGTTATGTCAGCTGTAGTATTTATATATTCGAGATTGTGAAGTATTTGGGCTTCGTTATGTCAGCTGTAGTATTTATATTTTCGAGATTGTGACGTATTTGGGGCTCGTTATGTCAGCTGTAGTATTTATATATTCGAGATTGTGACGTATTTGGGCTTCGTTATGTCAGCTGTACTATTTATATATTCGAGATTGTGACGTATTTGGGCTTCGTTATGTCAGCTGTAGTATTTATATATTCGAGATTGTGACATATTTGGGCTTCGTTATGTCAGCTGTAGTATTCAATATTCGAGATTGTGACGTATTTGGGCTTCGTTATGTCAGCTGCAGTATTTATATATTCGAGATTGTGACGTATTTGGGCTTCGTTATGTCAGCTGTAGTATTTATATATTCGAGATTGTAACGTATTAGGGCTTCGTTATGTTAGCTGTAGTATTTATATATTCGAGATTGTAACGTATTAGGGCTTCGTTATGTCAGCTGCAGTATTTATATATTCGAGATTGTAACGTATTAGGGCTTCGTTATGTCAGCTGTAGTATTTATATATTCGAGATTGTGACGTATTTGGGGTTCGTTATGTCAGCTGCAGTATTTATATATTCGAGATTGTAACGTATTAGGGCTTCGTTATGTCAGCTGTAGTATTTATATATTCGAGATATTGACGTATTAGGGCTTCGTTATGTTAGCTGTAGTATTTATATATTCGAGATTGTAACGTATTAGGGCTTCGTTATGTCAGCTTTAGTATTTATATATTCGAGATTGTGACGTATTTGGGGTTCGTTATGTCAGCTGTAGTATTTATATATTCGAGATTGTAACGTATTAGGGCTTCGTTATGTTAGCTGTAGTATTTATATATTCGAGATTTTGACGTATTTGGGCTTCGTTATGTCAGCTGCAGTATTTATATATTCGAGATTGAAACGTATTAGGGCTTCGTTATGTCAGCTGTAGTATTTATATATTCGAGATATTGACGTATTAGGGCTTCGTTATGTCAGCTGTAGTATTTATATATTCGAGATTGTGACGTATTAGGGCTTCGTTATGTTAGCTGTAGTATTTATATATACGAGATTGTGACTTATTTGGGGCTCGTTATGTCAGCTGTAGTATTTATATATTCGAGATTGTGCCGTATTTGAGCTTCGTTATGTCAGCTGTAGCATTTATATATTCGAGATTGTGACGTATTTGGGCTTCGTTATGTCAGCTGTAGTATTTATATATTCGAGATATTGACGTATTAGGGCTTCGTTATGTTAGCTGTAGTATTTATATATTCGAGATTGTGACTTATTTGGGGTTCGTTATGTCAGCTGTAGTATTTATATATTCGAGATTGTTACGTATTAGGGCTTCGTTATGTCAGCTGTAGTATTTATATATTCGAGATTGTGACATATTTGGGCTTCGTTATGTCAGCTGTAGCATTTATATATTCGAGATTGTGACGTATTTGGGTTTCGTAATGTCAGCTGTAGTATTTATATATTCGAGATTGTGACGTATTTGGGCTTCGTTATGTCAGCTGTAGTATTTATATAATCGAGATTGTGACATATTTGGGCTTCGTTATGTCAGCTGTATTTATTCCAGGTGTTTTTGTTGGAGCATATCAGTATGTAAAGTCCTTAGTAGGATGTAGGTATAAAAAAAGGCTTAGATTTTGTGATTGCATTGACCAAGTCCAGTTTAATGAACCATTTCTCCGACACAAACTGATTTCTTTCTTTCCTCGATTATTTTGATGATAAGCGTGCCATCGCAAAGTTTCGGGTCTGAAGGTGCATACACCCTACAGACGGTTCGGCATAGTATGGACCAACGTGATGGAGAATGCTAGGTAGGGCAAAGTATGCACTGTCGTATACATATAGGGGTGTTTGGTTGGGTACGGTACGGACTAACGTAATGGAGGTGTTTGGTTAGGTACGGTAAGGACTAACGTCATGGAGAATGCTTGGTAGGGTAAAGTATGCTCTGTCGTATACATATAGGGGTGTTTGGTTGGGTAGGGTACGGACTAACGTGATGGGTGTGTTTGGTTGGGTAGGGAACGGACTAACGTGATGGGGGTGTTTGGTTGGGTACGGTACGGACTAACGTGATGGGGGTGTTTGGTTAGGTAGGGTACGGACTAACGTGATCGGTGTGTTTGGTTGGGTAGGGTATGGACTAACGTGATGGGGGTGTTTGGTTGGGTAGGGTATGGACTAACGTGATGGGGGTGTTTGGTTAGGTAGGGTACGGACTAACGTGATGGGGGTGTTTGGTTGGGTAGGGTATGGACTTACGTGATGGGGGTGTTTGGTTGGGTAGGGTACGGACTAACGTGATGGGGGTGTTTGGTTAGGTAGGGTACGGACTAACGTGATGGGGGTGTTTGGTTGGGTACGGTACGGACTAACGTAATGGGGTGTTTGGTTAGGTAGGGTACGGACTAACGTGATGGGGGTGTTTGGTTGGGTAGGGTATGGACAAACGTGATGGGGGTGTTTGGTTAGGTAGGGTACGGATTAACGTGATGGGGGTGTTTGGTTGGGTAGGGTATGGACTAACGTGATGGGGGTGTTTGGTTAGGTAGGGTACGGACTAACGTGATGGAGAATGCTTGGTAGGGTAAAGTATGCTCTGTCGTATACATATAGGGGTGTTTGGTTGGGTAGGGTACGGACTAACGTGATGGGTGTGTTTGGTTAGGTAGGGTACGGACTAACGTGATGGGGGTGTTTGGTTGGGTACGGTACGGACTAACGTGATGGGGGTGTTTGGTTAGGTAGGGTATGGACTAACGCGATGGGGGTGTTTGGTTGGGTAGGGTATGGACTAACGTGATGGGGGTGTTTGGTTAGGTAGGGTACGGACTAACGTGATGGAGGTGTTTGGTTTAGTAGGGTACTTACTATCTAGTGAGGGTGTTTGGTAGGGTATTTACTATCTAGTGAGTGTGTTTGGTAGGGTATTTACTATCTAGTGAGGGTGTTTGGTAGGGTATTTACTATCTAGTGAGGGTGTTTGATAGGGTATTTACTATCTGGTGAGGGTGTTTGGTAGGGTATTTACTATCTAGTGAGGGTGTTTGATAAGGTATTTACTATCTAGTGAGGGTGTTTGGTAGGGTATTTACTATCTAGTGAGTGTGTTTGGTAGGGTATTTACTATCTAGTGAGGGTGTTTGGTAGGGTATTTACTATCTAGTGATGGTGTTTGATAGGGTATTTACTATCTAGTGAGGGTGTTTGATAGGGTATTTACTATCTAGTGAGGGTGTTTGATAGGGTATTTACTATCTAGTGAGGGTGTTTGGTAGGGTATTTACTATCTAGTGAGGGTGTTTGGTAGGGTATTTACCATCTAGTGAGGGTGTTTGGTAGGGTATTTACTATCTAGTGAGGGTGTTTGATAGGGTATTTACTATCTAGTGAGGGTGTTTGATAGGGTATTTACTATCTAGTGATGGTGTTTGGTAGGGTATTTACTATCTAGTGAGTGTGTTTGGTAGGGTATTTACCATCTAGTGAGGGTGTTTGGTAGGGTATTTACTATCTAGTGAGGGTGTTTGGTAGGGTATTTACTATCTAGTGATGGTGTTTGATAGGGTATTTGCTATCTAGTGATGGTGTTTGATAGGGTATTTACTATCTAGTGAGTGTGTTTGGTAGGGTATTTACTATCTAGTGATGGTGTTTGATAGGGTATTTACTATCTAGTGAGTGTGTTTGGTAGGGTATTTACTATATAGTGAGGGTGTTTGGTAGGGTATTTACTATCTAGTGAGTGTGTTTGGTAGGGTATTTACTATCTAGTGAGGGTGTTTGGTAGGGTATTTACTATCTAGTGAGTGTGTTTGATAGGGTATTTACTATCTAGTGAGGTTGTTTGATAGGGTATTTACTATCTAGTGAGGGTGTTTGGTAGGGTATTTACTATCTAATGAGGGTGTTTGATAAGGTATTTACTATCTAGTGAGGGTGTTTGATAGGGTATTTACTATCTAGTGAGTGTGTTTGGTAGGGTATTTACTATCTAGTGAGTGTGTTTGGTAGGGTATTTACTATCTAGTGAGTGTGTTTGGTAGGGTATTTACTATCTAGTGGGTGTGCTTGGTAGGGTATTTACTATCTAGTGAGTGTGTTTGGTAGGGTATTTACTATCTAGTGATGGTGTTTGATAGGGTATTTACTATCTAGTGATGGTGTTTGATAGGGTATTTACTATCTAGTGAGGGTGTTTGATAGGGTATTTACTATCTAGTGATGGTGTTTGATAGGGTATTTACTATCTAGTGAGGGTGTTTGATAGGGTATTTACTATCTAGTGAGGTTGTTTGATAGGGTATTTACTATCTAGTGATGGTGTTTGATAGGGTATTTACTATCTAGTGAGTGTGTTTGATAGGGTATTTACTATCTAGTGAGGGTGTTTGGTAGGGTATTTACTATCTAGTGATGGTGTTTGATAGGGTATTTACTATCTAGTGAGTGTGTTTGATAGGGTATTTACTATCTAGTGAGTGTGTTTGGTACGGTATTTACTATCTAGTGAGTGTGTTTGATAGGGTATTTACTATCTAGTGAGGGTGTTTGGTAGGGTATTTACTATCTAGTGATGGTGTTTGATAGGGTATTTACTATCTAGTGAGTGTGTTTGATAGGGTATTTACTATCTAGTGAGTGTGTTTGGTACGGTATTTACTATCTAGTGAGGGTGTTTGGTAGGGTATTTACTATCTAGTGAGGGTGTTTGGTAGGGTATTTACTATCTAGTGATGGTGTTTGATAGGGTATTTACTATCTAGTGATGGTGTTTGATAGGGTATTTACTATCTAGTGAGTGTGTTTGATAGGGTATTTACTATCTAGTGAGTGTGTTTGATAGGGTATTTACTATCTAGTGATGGTGTTTGATAGGGTATTTACTATCTAGTGATGGTGTTTGATAGGGTATTTACTATCTAGTGATGGTGTTTGATAGGGTATTTACTATCTAGTGATGGTGTTTGATAGGGTATTTACTATCTAGTGATGGTGTTTGATAGGGTATTTACTATCTAGTGATGGTGTTTGATAGGGTATTTACTATCTAGTGATGGTGTTTGATAGGGTATTTACTATCTAGTGAGTGTGTTTGATAGGGTATTTACTATCTAGTGAGTGTGTTTGGTAGGGTATTTACTATCTAGAGATGGTGTTTGATAGGGTATTTACTATCTAGTGATGGTGTTTGATAGGGTATTTACTATCTAGTGAGTGTGTTTGATAGGGTATTTACTATCTAGTGAGGGTGTTTGATAGGGTATTTACTATCTAGTGATGGTGTTTGATAGGGTATTTACTATCTAGTGAGTGTGTTTGATAGGGTATTTACTATCTAGTGAGTGTGTTTGGTAGGGTATTTACTATCTAGTGAGGGTGTTTGGTAGGGTATTTACTATCTAGTGAGGGTGTTTGATAAGGTATTTACTATCTAGTGAGTGTGTTTGGTAGGGTATTAACTATCTAGTGAGTGTGTTTGGTAGGGTATTTACTATTTAGTGAGTGTGTTTGGTAGGGTATTTACTATCTAGTGAGTGTGTTTGGTAGGGTATTTACTATCTAGTGAGTGTGTTTGGTAGGGTATTTACTATCTAGTGAGGGTGTTTGATAAGGTATTTACTATCTAGTGAGTGTGTTTGGTAGGGTATTAACTATCTAGTGAGTGTGTTTGGTAGGGTATTTACTATTTAGTGAGTGTGTTTGGTAGGGTATTTACTATCTAGTGAGTGTGTTTGGTAGGGTATTTACTATCTAGTGAGGGTGTTTTGTAGGGTATTTACTATCTAGGTAGGGTGTTTGATAGGGTATTTACTATCTAGTGAGGGTGTTTGGTAGGGTATTTACTATCTAGTGAGGGTGTTTGATAAGGTATTTACTATCTAGTGAGGGTGTTTGATAGGGTATTTACTATCTAGTGAGTGTGTTTGGTAGGGTATTTACTATCTAGTGAGGGTGTTTGGTAGGGTATTTACTATCTAGTGAGGGTGTTTGATAGGGTATTTACTATCTAGTGAGTGTGTTTGGTAGGGTATTTACTATCTAGTGAGTGTGTTTGGTAGGGTATTTACTATCTAGTGGGTGTGCTTGGTAGGGTATTTACTATCTAGTGAGTGTGTTTGGTAGGGTATTTACTATCTAGTGATGGTGTTTGATAGGGTATTTACTATCTAGTGATGGTGTTTGATAGGGTATTTACTATCTAGTTAGGGTGTTTGATAGGGTATTTACTATCTAGTGATGGTGTTTGATAGGGTATTTACTATCTAGTGAGGGTGTTTGATAGGGTATTTACTATCTAGTGAGGTTGTTTGATAGGGTATTTACTATCTAGTGATGGTGTTTGATAGGGTATTTACTATCTAGTGATGGTGTTTGATAGGGTATTTACTATCTAGTGAGTGTGTTTGATAGGGTATTTACTATCTAATGATGGTGTTTGGTAGGGTATTTACTATCTAGTGAGGGTGTTTGGTAGGGTATTTACTATCTAGTGAGTGTGTTTGGTAGGGTATTTACTATCTAGTGAGGGTGTTTGATAGGGTATTTACTATCTAGTGAGTGTGTTTGGTAGGGTATTTACTATCTAGTGAGGGTGTTTGATAAGGTATTTACTATCTAGTGAGTGTGTTTGGTAGGGTATTTACTATCTAGTGAGGGTGTTTGGTAGGGTATTTACTATCTAGTGAGTGTGTTTGGTAGGGTATTTACTATCTAGTGAGGGTGTTTGATAAGGTATTTACTATCTAGTGAGTGTGTTTGGTAGGGTATTAACTATCTAGTGAGTGTGTTTGGTAGGGTATTTACTATCTAGTGAGTGTGTTTGGTAGGGTATTTACTATCTAGTGAGTGTGTTTGGTAGGGTATTTACTATTTAGTGAGTGTGTTTGGTAGGGTATTTACTATCTAGTGAGTGTGTTTGGTAGGGTATTTACTATCTAGGTAGGGTGTTTGGTAGGGTATTTACTATCTAGTGATGGTGTTTGATAGGGTATTTACTATCTAGTGAGGTTGTTTGATAGGGTATTTACTATCTAGTGAGGGTGTTTGGTAGGGTATTTACTATCTAGTGAGGGTGTTTGATAAGGTATTTACTATCTAGTGAGGGTGTTTGATAGGGTATTTACTATCTAGTGAGTGTGTTTGGTAGGGTATTTACTATCTAGTGAGTGTGTTTGGTAGGGTATTTACTATCTAGTGAGTGTGTTTGGTAGGGTATTTACTATCTAGTGGGTGTGCTTGGTAGGGTATTTACTATCTAGTGAGTGTGTTTGGTAGGGTATTTACTATCTAGTGAGGGTGTTTTGTAGGGTATTTACTATCTAGGTAGGGTGTTTGATAGGGTATTTACTATCTAGTGAGGGTGTTTGGTAGGGTATTTACTATCTAGTGAGGGTGTTTGATAAGGTATTTACTATCTAGTGAGGGTGTTTGATAGGGTATTTACTATCTAGTGAGTGTGTTTGGTAGGGTATTTACTATCTAGTGAGTGTGTTTGGTAGGGTATTTACTATCTAGTGAGTGTGTTTGGTAGGGTATTTACTATCTAGTGGGTGTGCTTGGTAGGGTATTTACTATCTAGTGAGTGTGTTTGGTAGGGTATTTACTATCTAGTGATGGTGTTTGATAGGGTATTTACTATCTAGTGATGGTGTTTGATAGGGTATTTACTATCTAGTGAGGGTGTTTGATAGGGTATTTACTATCTAGTGATGGTGTTTGATAGGGTATTTACTATCTAGTGAGGGTGTTTGATAGGGTATTTACTATCTAGTGAGGTTGTTTGATAGGGTATTTACTATCTAGTGATGTTGTTTGATAGGGTATTTACTATCTAGTGATGGTGTTTGATAGGGTATTTACTATCTAGTGAGTGTGTTTGATAGGGTATTTACTATCTAGTGAGTGTGTTTGGTAGGGTATTTACTATCTAGTGAGGGTGTTTGGTAGGGTATTTACTATCTAGTGAGGGTGTTTGATAAGGTATTTACTATCTAGTGAGTGTGTTTGGTAGGGTATTAACTATCTAGTGAGTGTGTTTGGTAGGGTATTTACTATCTAGTGAGTGTGTTTGGTAGGGTATTTACTATCTAGTGAGGGTGTTTGATAGGGTATTTACTATCTAGTGATGGTGTTTGATAGGGTATTTACTATCTAGTGAGGTTGTTTGATAGGGTATTTACTATCTAGTGAGGGTGTTTGGTAGGGTATTTACTATCTAGTGAGGGTGTTTGATAAGGTATTTACTATCTAGTGAGGGTGTTTGATAGGGTATTTACTATCTAGTGAGGGTGTTTGATAGGGTATTTACTATCTAGTGAGGGTGTTTAGTAGGGTATTTACTATCTAGTGAGGGTGTTTGGTAGGGTATTTACTATCTAGTGAGGGTGTTTGGTAGGGTATTTACTATCTAGTGAGGGTGTTTGGTAGGGTATTTACTATCTAGGTAGGGTGTTTGATAGGGTATTTACTATCTAGTGAGGGTGTTTGGTAGGGTATTTACTATCTAGTGAGGGTGTTTGATAGGGCATTTACTATCTAGTGAGGGTGTTTGATAGGGTATTTACTATCTAGTGAGTGTGTTTGGTAGGGTATTTACTATCTAGTGAGTGTGTTTGGTAGGGTATTTACTATCTAGTGAGGGTGTTTGGTACGGTATTTACTATCTAGTGAGGGTGTTTGGTACGGTATTTACTATCTAGTGGGGGTGTTTGGTAGGGTATTTACTATCTAGTGAGGTTGTTTGATAGGGTATTTACTATCTAGTGAGGGTGTTTGGTAGGGTATTTACTATCTAGTGGGGGGTGTTTGGTAGGGTATTTACTATCTAGTAAGGGTGTTTGGTAGGGTATTTACTATCTAGTGAGTGTGTTTGGTAGGGTATTTACTATCTAGTGAGGGTGTTTGGTACGGTATTTACTATCTAGTGAGGGTGTTTGGTACGGTATTTACTATCTAGTGGGGGTGTTTGATAGGGTATTTACTATCTAGTGATGGTGTTTGATAGGGTATTTACTATCTAGGTAGGGTGTTTGGTAGGGTATTTACTATCTAGTGGGGGTGTTTGGTAGGGTATTTACTATCTAGTGAGTCTGTTTGGTAGGGTATTTACTATCTAGGTAGGGTGTTTGGTAGGGTATTTACTATCTAGTGAGGGTGTTTGGTAGGGTATTTACTATCTAGTGAGGGTGTTTGATAGGGTATTTACTATCTAGTGAGGTTGTTTGATAGGGTATTTACTATCTAGTGAGGGTGTTTGATAGGGTATTTACTATCTAGTGAGGGTGTTTGGTAGGGTATTTACTATCTAGTGGGGGTGTTTGGTAGGGTATTTACTATCTAGTGAGTCTGTTTGGTAGGGTATTTACTATCTAGTGAGTGTGTTTGGTAGGGTATTTACTATCTAGTGAGTGTGTTTGGTAGGGTATTTACTATCTAGTGAGGGTGTTTGGTAGGGTATTTACTATCTAGTGAGGGTGTTTGGTAGGGTATTTACTATCTAGGTAGGGTGTTTGGTAGGGTATTTACTATCTAGTGAGGGTGTTTGGTAGGGTATTTACTATCTAGTGAGGTTGTTTGATAGGGTATTTACTATCTAGTGAGGGTGTTTGGTAGGGTATTTACTATCTAGTGAGGGTGTTTGGTAGGGTATTTACCATCTAGTGAGGGTGTTTGGTAGGGTATTTACTATCTAGTGAGGGTGTTTGGTAGGGTATTTACTATCTAGGTGGGGTGTTTGGTAGGGTATTTACTATTTAGTGAGGGTGTTTGATAGGGTATTTACTATCTAGTGAGGGTGTTTGGTAGGGTTTTTACTATCTAGTGAAGTGTATTGTAGGGTACATTGTTCATATTATTAATTGTGCATTTAATTGGTTTATTTCTTTCATATCATTCAAACTTTTGACAGATGGTTTCAAACTGACCAGGCTTAGAAAACGAGGCAGCCTGTCATAGTATGTAGTATTGAATATGAATACGTTATTTCAGTTTAATTTAATTTATTGAAGTTTTATAATACTTTTTACGAGTTCTCGCATTTAATTTAGTTCTTAATAAGTTGAAGATTTAACACGTTTCTTATATCTCATGTATCTTCAATCTCCAAGTTGCTTTAAGAAAATTTTGTAGGAATAACTGGTCAAGGACAATTTAAAAGCAATGTCTTACTTGCCTACGCCTAGTGAGCTAACCGATATCTCTCTCACCTCTTCGGAGTTAACTATATGCACTTTCTTCGAGAAAAACATGGATTATTTTCGGAGTATAACGTAGATTGGTTTGTGTCATTTTGGCGTCTCAATGGTTTAATAAAATGAGGTTACTGTACAAACTGTTTTCATTCACAATGTGTAAAGTAAGAAATCACATTAAGCTTCAAGTCTGTTTTTTTATCTTGCTACCTGTTTTTTTATCTTGCTACCTTTTTTATTTTGCTACCTGTATTTTTTATCTTTCTACCTGTTTTTTATCTTGCTACCTGTTTTTTCATCTTGCTACCTATTTTTTTTATCTTGCTACCTGTTTTTTTTATCTTGCTACCTGTTTTTTATCTTGTTACCTGTTTTTTTTATCTTGCTACCTGTTTTTTTATCTTGCTACTTGTTTTATATCTTGCTACCTGTTTTATATCTTGCTACCTGTTATTTTTTTATCTTGCTACCTGTTTTTTTTATCTTGCTACTTGTTTTATATCTTGCTACCTGTTTTATATCTTGCTACCTGTTATTTTTTTATCTTGCTACTTGTTTTTTTATCTTGCTACCTGTTTTATATCTTGCTACCTGTTTTATATCTTGCTACCTGTTATTTTTTTATCTTGCTACTTGTTTTTTATCTTGCTACCTGTTTTATATCTTGCTACCTGTGTTTTTATCTTGCTACCTGTGTTTTTATCTTGCTACCTGTTTTATATCTTGCTACCTGTTTTTTTATCTTGCTGCTTGTTTTTTATCTTGTTACCTGTTTTTTTTATCTTGCTACATGTTTTTTATCTTGCTACTTGTTTTTTATTTTGCTACTTGTTTTATAACTTGCTAGCAGGTTTTTTTTTATCTTGCTACCTGTTTTTTTATCTTGCTACCTGTTTTTTTATCTTGCTACTTGTTTTTTATCTTGTTACCTGTTATTTGTCTTTCTTCCTGTTTTTTTATCTTGCTACCTGTTTGACAACTTAAGGGGATCAACTATTTTGATTAAAATATTAATTACACTATATCTATATGCATTCGTCAGTAAGCGCACCAAACTTTGTAAGGGGTAAATTTATTTAATTTCATTTCCATACAAACTTTTATATAAGTTTCAATTCTTCTTACTACTATAAAACTACATAATAATTAGTTATTATGGCCGATTTGATTCTATATTTGATAAGATATACTCCAATGACCTGGTACTATCACCGTTAACCACTATATTAAATAGTAATTAAATTTCAAAATAGCCAAATCTTATTATATAGCTGTCCCCGTGTATAGATATATGGACGACCATAGAACGAATCAAATTGTTACTCTAATTGCACAGCTATATTCAAAAGTGCACATTTAATGAATACTTTTCCTGTCCTAAAACTAGAATGATCTTTAAAGCAATACTGGATGTCGACTGACAGCTCCATTGCGAGGTTTGCCCTCCTGATGTATATTCGTATAAAGATGTCTTACCCCATTCACAAGACTGTACACACAGTGTTATCTAAGCTGAAATATATTTAAACTTATTCCTATCCTCATACAATATTGGTATAATCATATTTTATATATAACATACCATAATTAGAAAAGTAATAATACCAATAGCATACTTACGTGGTGACAGATGTTTAGCCGATAGGTCACTGTCACAACACTAGGGTTTCCTCTACCACAAGATGTCGTAAAATATCATCATAATCCTCCACGTAAAATGTTTTCTTAAGATGCTAAAACACTTCCTGAATGAATGTCTGTAGCATATATCAAATGTTTCAAAATGTTTTCTTTCAATTAATCCAAAATACGATAAATGCAATCAAAAGTGTCAGATAAATATAGGTAAATGTATATGTAAAACCTATGTAAGAAAGCTACATATTACTATAGACTGACACACCAGAAACGGTGTTAGCTGACACGAGGTTAAACCGCCACCCGCCTGCTGCTCCAATAGTGAACAGCTAACTCCATGTACCACTACCTGTACAGTCGGTCCTCACTGCCAACTCGCTTTCTCTGATACACCCATAGGTAGCTAAATATTTATATAGAAATGTAAGCGGGGTATTCAGTACAGAGAGTCCTCACTCAATACTCCGCTCTGCCTCATTAAACTTCTATCTAATATAGTGGTTCTCAATTGTGCGTCCTCACATGGACCGTTTGCGAACGTTTTAGAACGGGACTGAAGTAGGACTGGTAGGTAGAATTGGTGTAAGAGTACATTGGAAGTTGCTGTGAATCCCACTGATCAGGCCCATTAAGCTAGGGGGAGAAACTAGCTATTATTTCACTATCTGTGTCAATGTCCTTGTCACAATCAGTGAGAAAAGAGGAGGGTATCCTCGTGGTGGATAAGCGAAGTGTTTAGACGGGCGCGAGTAAAGAACTAAAGACCGGGATTTGTAACAGGACCAAACCCACTCACAGAACTGTTATATGCTGGGCATCCGTGCCATGTCTACCTTTGCAATGTGACGTCATAATCATCTTCATGATATCAATCTAGAATAACGATAACACATCTAACTGAGAGATAATGGTTAAAGTCCAGGGTCGATGTCCTGTATGTAGTTGTCATTTAACTGGTGAAAGTCCAGGGTCGATGTCCTGTATGTAGTTGATATTTAACTGGTGAAAGTTCAGGGTCGATGTCCTGTATGTAGTTGTCATTTAACTGGTGAAAGTTCAGGGTCGATGTCCTGTATGTAGTTGTCATTTAACTGGTGAAAGTTCAGGGTCGATGTCCTGTATGTAGTTGATATTTAACTGGTGAAAGTCCAGGGTCGATGTCCTGTATGAAGTTGTCATTTAACTGGTGAAAGTTCAGGGTCGATGTCCTGTATGTAGTTGTCATTTAACTGGTGAAAGTTCAGGGTCGATGTCCTGTATGTAGTTGTCATTTAACTGGTGAAAGTTCAGGGTCGATGTCCTGTATGTAGTTGATATTTAACTGGTGAAAGTCCAGGGTCGATGTCCTGTATGTAGTTGTCATTTAACTGGTGAAAGTTCAGGGTCGATGTCCTGTATGTAGTTGTCATTTAACTGGTGAAAGTCCAGGGTCGATGTCCTGTATGTAGTAGATTTTTTACTGGTGAAAGTTCAGGGTCGATGTCCTGTATGTAGCTGTCATTTAACTGGTGAAAGTCCAGGGTCGATGTCCTGTATGTAGTTGATATTTAACTGGTGAAAGTTCAGGGTCGATGTCCTGTATGTAGTTGATATTTAACTGGTGAAAGTTCAGGGTCGATGTCCTGTATGTAGTTGTCATTTAACTGGTGAAAGTCCAGGGTCGATGTCCTGTATGTAGTTGATATTTAACTGGTGAAAGTTCAGGGTCGATGTCCTGTATGTAGTTGATATTTAACTGGTGAAAGTTCAGGGTCGATGTCCTGTATGTAGCTGTCATTTAACTGGTGAAAGTCCAGGGTCGATGTCCTGTATGTAGTTGATATTTAACTGGTGAAAGTTCAGGGTCGATGTCCTGTATGTAGTTGATATTTAACTGGTGAAAGCTCAGGGTCGATGTCCTGTATGTAGTTGTCATTTAACTGGTGAAAGTCCAGGGTCAATGTCCTGTATGTAGTTGATATTTAACTGGTGAAAGTTCAGGGTCGATGTCCTGTATGTAGTTGATATTTAACTGGTGAAAGTTCAGGGTCAATGTCCTGTATGTAGTTGTCATTTAACTGGTGAAAGTTCAGGGTCGATGTCCTGTATGTAGTTGATATTTAACTGGTGAAAGTTCAGGGTCGATGTCCTGTATGTAGTTGTCATTTAACTAGTGAAAGTTCAGGGTCGATGTCATGTATGTAGTTGATATTTAACTGGTGAAAGTTCAGGGTCGATGTCTTGTATGTAGTTAATTGTATTACACTGTTGTGTAGCCGGCCTGTATGTCTGACACATCGATTTGTATTACACTGTAGTAGTGTAGCCGGCCTGTATGTCTGACACATTAATTTGTATTACACTGTAGTGTAGCCGGCTTGTATGTCTGACACATTGATTTGTATTACACTGTAGTGTAGCCGGCCTGTATGTCAGACACATTGATTTGAGTGTAGCCGGTCTGTATGTCTGACACATTGATTTGTATTACACTGTAGTGTAGCCGGCCTGTATGTCAGACACATTAATTTGTATTACACTGTAGTGTAGCCGGCCTGTATGTCTGACACTCTGATTTGTATTACACTGTAGTGTAGCCGGCCTGTATGTCTGACACATTGATTTGTATTACAGTGTAGTGTAGCCGGCCTGTATGTCTGACACATTGATTTGTATTACACTGTAGTAGTGTAGCCGGTCTGTATGTCTGACACATTGATTTGTATTACACTGTAGTGTAGCCGGCCTGTATGTCTGACACATTGATTTGTATTACACTGTAGTGTAGCCGGCCTGTATGTCAGACACATTGATTTGTATTACACTGTAGTGTAGCCGGCCTGTATGTCAGACACATTGATTTGTATTACACTGTAGTGTAGCCGGCCTGTATGTCTGACACATTGATTTGTATTACACTGTAGTGTAGCCGGCCTGTATGTCTGACACATTGATTTGTATTACACTGTAGTAGTGTAGCCGGCCTGTATGTCTGACACATTGATTTGTATTACACTGTAGTAGTGTAGCCGGTCTGTATGTCTGACACATTGATTTGTATTACACTGTAGTGTAGCCGGCCTGTATGTCTGACACACTGATTTGTATTACACTGTAGTAGTGTAGCCGGTCTGTATGTCAGACACATTGATTTGTATTACACTGTAGTAGTGTAGCCGGTCTGTATGTCTGACACATTGATTTGTATTACACTGTAGTGTAGCCGGCCTGTATGTCTGACACATTGATTTGTATTACACTGTAGTGTAGCCGGCCTGTATGTCTGACACATTGATTTGTATTACACTGTAGTGTAGCCGGTCTGTATGTCTGACACATTGATTTGTATTACACTGTAGTAGTGTAGCCGGCCTGTATGTCTGACACATTGATTTGTATTACACTGTAGTGTAGCCGGCCTGTATGTCAGACACATTGATTTGTATTACACTGTAGTGTAGCCGGCTTGTATATCTGACACATTGATTTGTATTACACTGTAGTGTAGCCGGTCTGTATGTCTGACACACTGATTTGTATTACACTGTAGTGTAGCCGGCCTGTATGTCTGACACATTGATTTGTATTACACTGTAGTAGTGCAGCCGGCCTGTATGTCAGACACATTGATTTGTATTACACTGTAGTGTAGCCGGTCTGTATGTCTGACACATTGATTTGTATTACACTGTAGTGTAGCCGGCCTGTATGTCAGACACATTGATTTGTATTACACTGTAGTGTAGCCGGCCTGTATGTCTGACACATTGATTTGTATTACACTGTAGTGTAGCCGGCCTGTATGTCTGACACATTGATTTGTATTACACTATAGTGTAGCCGGCCTGTATGTCTGACACATTGATTGGTATTACACTGTAGTGTAGCCGGCCTGTATGTCTGACACATTGATTTGTATTACACTGTAGTGTAGCCGGCCTGTATGTCTGACACATTGATTTGTATTACACTGTAGTGTAGCCGGCCTGTATGTCTGACACATTGATTTGTATTACACTGTAGTGTAGCCGGCCTGTATGTCTGACACACTGATTTGTATTACACTGTAGTGTAGCCGGCCTGTATGTCAGACACATTGATTTGTATTACACTGTAGTAGTGCAGCCGGCCTGTATGTCAGACACATTGATTTGTATTACACTGTTGTGTAGCCGGTCTGTATGTCAGACACATTGATTTGAGTGTAGCCGGTCTGTATGTCTGACACACTGATTTGTATTACACTGTAGTGTAGCCGGCCTGTATGTCTGACACATTGATTTGTATTACACTGTAGTGTAGCCGGCCTGTATGTCTGACACATTGATTTGTATTACACTGTAGTGTAGCCGGCCTGTATGTCTGACACATTGATTTGTATTACACTGTAGTGTAGCCGGCCTGTATGTCTGACACATTGATTTGTATTACACTGTAGTGTAGCCGGCCTGTATGTCAGACACATTGATTTGTATTACACTGTAGTAGTGCAGCCGGCCTGTATGTCAGACACATTGATTTGTATTACACTGTAGTGTAGCCGGTCTGTATGTCTGACACATTGATTTGTATTACACTGTAGTGTAGCCGGCCTGTATGTCTGACACATTGATTTGTATTACACTGTAGTAGTGCAGCCGGCCTGTATGTCTGACACTCTGATTTGTATTACACTGTAGTGTAGCCGGTCTGTATGTCTGACACATTGATTTGTATTACACTGTAGTGTAGCCGGCCTGTATGTCTGACACATTGATTTGTATTACACTGTAGTGTAGCCGGCCTGTATGTCAGACACATTGATTTGTATTACACTGTAGTGTAGCCGGTCTGTATGTCAGACACATTGATTTGTATTACACTGTAGTGTAGCCGGTCTGTATGTCTGACACATTGATTTGTATTACACTGTAGTGTAGCCGGTCTGTATGTCTGACACATTGATTTGTATTACACTGTAGTGTAGCCGGTCTGTATGTCTGACACATTGATTGTATTACACTGTAGTGTAGCCGGCCTGTATGTCTGACACATTGATTTGTATTACACTGTAGTGTAGCCGGCCTTTATGTCTGACACATTGATTTGTATTACACTGTAGTGTAGCCGGTCTGTATGTCTGACACATTGATTTGTATTACACTGTAATGTAGCCGGCTTGTATGTCTGACACATTGATTTGTATTACACTGTAGTGTAGCCGGCCTGTTTGTCTGACACATTGATTTGTATTACACTGTAGTGTAGCCGGCCTGTATGTCTGACACATTAATTTGTATTACACTGTAGTGTAGCCGGCCTGTATGTCTGACACATTGATTTGTATTACACTGTAGTGTAGCCGGCCTGTATGTCTGACACATTGATTTGTATTACACTGTAGTAGTGTAGCCGGCCTGTATGTCTGACACTCTGATTTGTATTACACTGTAGTGTAGCCGGCCTGTATGTCTGACACATTGATTTGTATTACACTGTAGTGTAGCCGGCCTGTATGTCTGACACATTGATTTGTATTACACTGTAGTGTAGCCGGCCTGTATGTCTGACACATTGATTTGTATTACACTGTAGTGTAGCCGGCCTGTATGTCAGACACATTGATTTGTTTTACACTGTAGTGTAGCCGGCCTGTATGTCTGACACATTGATTTGTATTACACTGTAGTGTAGCCGGTCTGTATGTCTGACACATTGATTTGTATTACACTGTAGTGTAGCCGGCCTTTATGTCTGACACATTGATTTGTATTACACTGTAGTGTAGCCGGTCTGTATGTCTGACACATTGATTTGTATTACACTGTAGTGTAGCCGGCCTGTATGTCAGACACATTGATTTGTATTACACTGTAGTGTAGCCGGCCTGTATGTCTGACACATTGATTTGTATTACACTGTAGTGTAGCCGGCCTGTATGTCTGACACATTGATTTGTATTACACTGTAGTGTAGCCGGCCTGTATGTCTGACACATTGATTTGTATTACACTGTAGTAGTGTAGCCGGTCTGTATGTCTGACACATTGATTTGTATTACACTGTAGTGTAGCCGGCCTGTATGTCTGACACATTGATTTGAGTGTAGCCGGCCTGTATGTCTGACACATTGATTTGTATTACACTGTAGTGTAGCCGGCCTGTATGTCTGACACATTGATTTGTATTACACTGTAGTAGTGCAGCCGGCCTGTATGTCTGACACATTAATTTGTATTACACTGTAGTGTAGCCGGTCTGTATGTCTGACACATTGATTTGTATTACACTGTAGTGTAGCCGGCCTGTATGTCTGACACATTGATTTGTATTACACTGTAGTGTAGCCGGCCTGTTTGTCTGAGAGTGGGATACACCAAGTCATGATCGCCTCTTATCAACAGGGAGTCGGATAAACCAAGTCATGATCGCCTCTTATCAACAGGGAGTGGGATACACCAAGTCATGATCGCCTCTTATCAACAGGAAGTGGGATAAACCAAGTCATGATCGCCTCTTATCAACAGGAAGTGGGATAAACCAAGTCATGATCGCCTCTTATCAACAAGGAGTGGGATAAACCAAGTCATGATCGCCTCTTATCAACAGAGAGTGGGATACACCAAGTCATGATCGCCTCTTATCAACAGGGAGTGGGATAAACCAAGTCATGATCGCCTCTTATCAACAGAGAGTGGGATACACCAAGTCATGATCGCCTCTTATCAACAGAGAGTGGGATAAACCAAGTCATGATCGCCTCTTATCAACAGGGAGTGGGATACACCAAGTCATGATCGCCTCTTATCAACAGGGAGTGGGATACACCAAGTCATGATCGCCTCTTATCAACAGAGAGTGGAATAAACCAAGTCATGATCGCCTCTTATCAACAGGGAGTGGGATACACCAAGTCATGATCGCCTCTTATCAACAGAGAGTGGGATACACCAAGTCATGATCGCCTCTTATCAACAGAGAGTGGGATAAACCAAGTCATGATCGCCTCTTATCAACAGGGAGTGGGATACATCAAGTCATGATCGCCTCTTATCAACAGAGAGTGGGATACACCAAGTCATGATCGCCTCTTATCAACAGGGAATGGGATACACCAAGTCATGATCGTCTCTTATCAACAGAGAGTGGGATACACCAAGTCATGATCGCCTCTTATCAACAGAGAGTGGGATACACCAAGTCATGATCGCCTCTTATCAACAGGGAATGGGATACACCAAGTCATGATCGCCTCTTATCAACAGAGAGTGAGATAAACCAAGTCATGATCGTCTCTTATCAACAGGGAGTGGGATAAACCAAGTCATGATCGTCTCTTATCAACAGAGAGTCGGATAAACCAAGTCATGATCGCCTCTGATCAACAGAGAATGGGATACACCAAGTCATGATCGCCTCTTATCAACAGAGAGTGGGATAAACCAAGTCATGATCGCCTCTTATCAACAGGGAGTGGGATAAACCAAGTCATGAACGCCTCTTATCAACAGAGAGTGGGATAAACCAAGTCATGATCGCCTCTTATCAACAGGGAGTGGGATACACCAAGTCATGATCGCCTCTTATCAACAGAGAGTCGGATAAACCAAGTCATGATCGCCTCTTATCAACAGAGAGTCGAATAAACCAAGTCATGATCGCCTCTTATCAACAGGGAGTGGGATACACCAAGTCATGATCGTCTCTTATCAACAGGGAGTGGGATAAACCAAGTCATGATCGCCTCTGATCAACAGGGAGTGGGATAAACCAAGTCATGATCGCCTCTTATCAACAGGGAGTGGGATACACCAAGTCATGATCGCCTCTGATCAACAGGGAGTGGGATAAACCAAGTCATGATCGCCTCTTATCAACAGGAAGTGGGATACACCAAGTCATGATCGCCTCTTATCAACAGGGAGTGGGATACACCAAGTCATGATCGCCTCTTATCAACAGAGAGTGAGATAAACCAAGTCATGATCGCCTCTTATCAACAGGGAGTGGGATACACCAAGTCATGATCGCCTCTTATCAACAGGGAGTGGGATAAACCAAGTCATGATCGCCTCTGATCAACAGAGAATGGGATACACCAAGTCATGATCGCCTCTTATCAACAGGGAGTGGGATAAACCAAGTCATGATCGCCTCTTATCAACAGGGAGTGGGATAAACCAAGTCATGATCGCCTCTGATCAACAGGGAGTGGGATAAACCAAGTCATGATCGCCTCTGATCAACAGAGAATAGGATACACCAAGTCATGATCGCCTCTTATCAACAGGGAGTGGGATAAACCAAGTCATGATCGCCTCTTATCAACAGAGAGTGAGATAAACCAAGTCATGATCGTCTCTTATCAACAGGGAGTGGGATAAACCAAGTCATGATCGCCTCTGATCAACAGGGAGTGGGATAAACCAAGTCATGATCGCCTCTGATCAACAGGGAGTGGGATAAACCAAGTCATGATCGCCTCTTATCAACAGGGAGTGGGATGAACCAAGTCATGATCGCCTCTTATCAACAGGGAGTGGGATAAACCAAGTCATGATCGCCTCTTATCAACAGGGAGTGGGATAAACCAAGTCATGATCGCCTCTTATCAACAGGGAGTGGGATACACCAAGTCATGATCGCCTCTTATCAACAGAGAGTGAGATAAACCAAGTCATGATCGTCTCTTATCAACAGGGAGTGGGATAAACCAAGTCATGATCGCCTCTGATCAACAGGGAGTGGGATAAACCAAGTCATGATCGCCTCTGATCAACAGAGAATGGGATACACCAAGTCATGATCGCCTCTTATCAACAGGGAGTGGGATAAACCAAGTCATGATCGCCTCTTATCAACAGAGAGTGGGATAAACCAAGTCATGATCGCCTCTTATCAACAGGGAGTGGGATACACCAAGTCATGATCGCCTCTTATCAACAGGGAGTGGGATACACCAAGTCATGATCGCCTCTTATCAACAGAGAGTGGAATAAACCAAGTCATGATCGCCTCTTATCAACAGGGAGTGGGATACACCAAGTCATGATCGCCTCTTATCAACAGAGAGTGGGATACACCAAGTCATGATCGCCTCTTATCAACAGAGAGTGGGATAAACCAAGTCATGATCGCCTCTTATCAACAGGGAGTGGGATACATCAAGTCATGATCGCCTCTTATCAACAGAGAGTGGGATACACCAAGTCATGATCGCCTCTTATCAACAGGGAATGGGATACACCAAGTCATGATCGTCTCTTATCAACAGAGAGTGGGATACACCAAGTCATGATCGCCTCTTATCAACAGAGAGTGGGATACACCAAGTCATGATCGCCTCTTATCAACAGGGAATGGGATACACCAAGTCATGATTGCCTCTTATCAACAGAGAGGGAGATAAACCAAGTCATGATCGCCTCTTATCAACAGAGAGTGAGATAAACCAAGTCATGATCGTCTCTTATCAACAGGGAGTGGGATAAACCAAGTCATGATCGTCTCTTATCAACAGAGAGTCGGATAAACCAAGTCATGATCGCCTCTGATCAACAGAGAATGGGATACACCAAGTCATGATCGCCTCTTATCAACAGAGAGTGGGATAAACCAAGTCATGATCGCCTCTTATCAACAGGGAGTGGGATAAACCAAGTCATGAACGCCTCTTATCAACAGAGAGTGGGATAAACCAAGTCATGATCGCCTCTTATCAACAGGGAGTGGGATACACCAAGTCATGATCGCCTCTTATCAACAGAGAGTCGGATAAACCAAGTCATGATCGCCTCTTATCAACAGAGAGTCGAATAAACCAAGTCATGATCGCCTCTTATCAACAGGGAGTGGGATACACCAAGTCATGATCGCCTCTTATCAACAGGGAGTGGGATACACCAAGTCATGATCGTCTCTTATCAACAGGGAGTGGGATAAACCAAGTCATGATCGCCTCTGATCAACAGGGAGTGGGATAAACCAAGTCATGATCGCCTCTTATCAACAGGGAGTGGGATACACCAAGTCATGATCGCCTCTGATCAACAGGGAGTGGGATAAACCAAGTCATGATCGCCTCTTATCAACAGGAAGTGGGATACACCAAGTCATGATCGCCTCTTATCAACAGGGAGTGGGATAAACCAAGTCATGATCGCCTCTTATCAACAGAGAGTGAGATAAACCAAGTCATGATCGCCTCTTATCAACAGGGAGTGGGATACACCAAGTCATGATCGCCTCTTATCAACAGGGAGTGGGATAAACCAAGTCATGATCGCCTCTGATCAACAGAGAATGGGATACACCAAGTCATGATCGCCTCTTATCAACAGGGAGTGGGATAAACCAAGTCATGATCGCCTCTTATCAACAGGGAGTGGGATACACCAAGTCATGATCGCCTCTGATCAACAGGGAGTGGGATAAACCAAGTCATGATCGCCTCTTATCAACAGAGAGTGAGATAAACCAAGTCATGATCGTCTCTTATCAACAGGGAGTGGGATAAACCAAGTCATGATCGCCACTGATCAACAGGGAGTGGGATAAACCAAGTCATGATCGCCTCTGATCAACAGGGAGTGGGATAAACCAAGTCATGATCGCCTCTTATCAACAGGGAGTGGGATGAACCAAGTCATGATCGCCTCTTATCAACAGGGAGTGGGATAAACCAAGTCATGATCGCCTCTTATCAACAGGGAGTGGGATAAACCAAGTCATGATCGCCTCTTATCAACAGGGAGTGGGATACACCAAGTCATGATCGCCTCTTATCAACAGAGAGTGAGATAAACCAAGTCATGATCGTCTCTTATCAACAGGGAGTGGGATAAACCAAGTCATGATCGCCTCTGATCAACAGGGAGTGGGATAAACCAAGTCATGATCGCCTCTGATCAACAGAGAATGGGATACACCAAGTCATGATCGCCTCTTATCAACAGGGAGTGGGATAAACCAAGTCATGATCGCCTCTTATCAACAGAGAGTGAGATAAACCAAGTCATGATCGTCTCTTATCAACAGGGAGTGGGATAAACCAAGTCATGATCGCCTCTGATCAACAGGGAGTGGGATAAACCAAGTCATGATCGCCTCTGATCAACAGGGAGTGGGATAAACCAAGTCATGATCGCCTCTTATCAACAGGGAGTGGGATGAACCAAGTCATGATCGCCTCTTATCAACAGGGAGTGGGATAAACCAAGTCATGATCGCCTCTTATCAACAGAGAGTGAGATAAACCAAGTCATGATCGTCTCTTATCAACAGGGAGTGGGATAAACCAAGTCATGATCGCCTCTGATCAACAGGGAGTGGGATAAACCAAGTCATGATCGCCTCTGATCAACAGGGAGTGGGATAAACCAAGTCATGATCGCCTCTTATCAACAGGGAGTGGGATACACCAAGTCATGATCGCCTCTTATCAACAGGGAGTGGGATAAACCAAGTCATGATCGCCTCTTATCAACAAGGAGTGGGATAAACCAAGTCATGATCGCCTCTTATCAACAGAGAGTGGGATAAACCAAGTCATGATCGCCTCTTATCAACAGGGAATGGGATACACCAAGTCATGATTGCCTCTTATCAACAGAGAGGGAGATAAACCAAGTCATGATCGCCTCTTATCAACAGAGAGTGAGATAAACCAAGTCATGATCGTCTCTTATCAACAGGGAGTGGGATAAACCAAGTCATGATCGTCTCTTATCAACAGGGAGTGGGATAAACCAAGTCATGATCGCCTCTTATCAACAGGGAGTGGGATAAACCAAGTCATGATCGCCTCTTATCAACAGAGAGTGGGATAAACCAAGTCATGATCGTCTCTTATCAACAGAGAGTGGGATAAACCAAGTCATGATAACTTCCGTGTTGATATATTTCGGTGTTATAACTTCCGTGTTGATAAATTTCGGTGTTATAACTTCCGTGTTGATATATTTCGGTGTTATAACTTCCGTGTTGATATATTTCGGTATCATAACGTACGTGTTGATATATTTCGGTGTTATAATTTCTGTGTTGATATATTTCGGTGTTATAACGTACGTGTTGATATATTTCGGTGTTATAATTTCTGTGTTGATATATTTCGGTGTTATAACTTCCGTGTTGATATATTTCGGTGTTATAACTTCCTTGTTGATATATTTCGGTGTTATAACGTACGTGTTGATATATTTCGGTGTTATAATTTCTGTGTTGATATATTTCGGTGTTATAACGTACGTGTTGATATATTTCGGTGTTATAACTTCCGTGTTGATATATTTCGGTGTTATAACTTCCGTGTTGATATATTTCGGTGTTATAACTTCCGTGTTGATATATTTCGGTGTTATAATTTCTGTGTTGATATATTTCGGTGTTATAACGTACGTGTTGATATATTTCGGTGTTATAACTTCCGTGTTGATATATTTCGGTGTTATAACTTCCGTGTTGATATATTTCGGTGTTATAACTTCCGTGTTGATATATTTCGGTGTTATAACTTCCGTGTTGATATATTTCGGTGTTATAACTTCCGTGTTGATATATTTCGGTGTTATAACTTCCGTGTTGATATATTTCGGTGTTATAACTTCCGTGTTGATATATTCGGTGTTATAATGTACGTGTTGATATTGTAATGTCCAGCTAGGTATATGAAGTGGAAATACTGCCTAACTGGCAAGCTAGCTGTTTCAGTGATGCGGTATAACCCGGGACCCGTTCACGCTATAGTAAGCAACGGTGAGTGTGGTCAGTAGTTGGATTCCATATTCCAGATACTATACAGTGCTGTGGTGTGATTCAAATCCGCAGCCTTTCTGTCACGAACCTGGCATTCTACCACTAGACTACAGTGTTTCTATGAAAATCGTCACTATGTACCTATTTTACACCCGTTTTATCGAAGTTTATCTAGAGTTACGGTTTTGTAAAACTCTTCGTTACTCTATTAGAATTTTCCCCAGAAATTCATCTGTATTCATCTCTGGTCAGATAAAGAACTAGCTAAAGCAATTTCTATAGAGACATGTTTCTGAAGTCGGCTTTCAGTGATTTGTTTGATATATAACTATCTCATTATACATCTTATATTAAAACTCAGTGTTTAAATTCCCCCTGTCTGATATTAATCGCTTTAGATTTGTATCGCAACAGATCTTATCGCCAATCAACGTAGGTTCATTTCCGCAAGATATGATGAGAAAATGCCACAAATGAAAATGTGATCAAATACATTTAATATTTAAGAAAGATATGACCTCACCTGTCTATTTTTCATCACATCTTAGCGATGTTTTTAAACATCAAAACTTAACAAAACGGCAGTTAAAAGAATTCATATCTCCACAGTTTTCATGTTTTTATTGATTTCAGTTGATTTCTTTCTTTGATGACAGTGTAATATATTTGTTTTTTGTCATACTTCAATAAGCTAACGTAAATGCATGACAATAAGCGACTTCCCTAATGTAATAACCCAGCCTTGCACAACACTTCCCGGAAGTGAGAACCCAGCCTTGTACAACACTTCTCTAAAATGATAACCCAGTCTTGTAAAACACTTCCCTAAAGTGATAATCCAGCCTTGTACAACATTTCCCTAAAATGATAACCCAGTCTTGTACAACACTTCCCTAAAGTGATAACCCAGTCTTGTAAAACACTTCCCTAAAGCGATAACCCAGTCTTGTACAACACTTCCCTAAAATGATAACCCGGCCTTGTACAACACTCCCCTAAAGTGATAACCCAGTCTTGTACAACACTTCCCTAAAGTGATAGCCCAGTCTTATACAACACTTCCCTAAAGTGATAACCCAGTCTTGTACAACACATTTCCCCTAAAGTGATAACCCAGTCTTGTACAACACTTCCCTAAAGTGATAACCCAGTCTTGTACAACACTTCCCTAAAGTGATAACCCAGTCTTGTACAACACTCCCCTAAAGTGATAACCCAGTTCTGTAAACACTTCCCTAAAGTGATAACCCAGTCTTGTACAACACTTCCCTAAAGTGATAACCCAGTCCTGTACAACACTTCCCTAAAGTGAGAACCCAGTCTTGTACAACACTTCCCTAAAGTGATAACCCAGTCTTGTACAACACTCCCCTAAAGTGATAACCCAGTCCTGTACAACACTTCCCTAAAGTGATAACCCAGTCCTGTACAACACTTCCCTAAAGTGATAACCCAGTCTTGTACAACACTTCCCTAAAGTGATAGCCCAGTCTTGTACAACACTTCCCTAAAGTGATAACCCAGTCTTGTACAACACTTCCCTAAAGTGATAACCCAGTCTTGTACAACACTTCCCTAAAGTGATAACCCAGTCCTGTACAACACTTCCCTAAAGTGATAACCCAGTCCTGTACAACACTTCTCTGAAGTGATAACCCAGTCTTGTACAACACTCCCCCAAAGTGATAACCCAGTCTTGTACAACATGTGGTCATACGTGCCGTCAATGTGCTGATTCCTACTTTAGACCGTAAATGATAAAAATAACAATATCATATATCACTCCATTGTTGTGTTTGAGAATGACGACTCGGTTCCCATTTTGTGGACTTGACATTTACTTGCATGTGATCAAGATTTACATGGCATGTGTCGTCGATGTAGCAGTTCTCTTCCAGAACACCATGTCTTATTCTCTTGTACTTTTACAAAGGTCTCCATGTAAATCTTTCCTTTGTTCATATTTTCCCCTGGATGAATCAATTTTGAGTTAGGACCATGGTTTTTTTACACTTCGAATGTACATATACATTTCGGGGAATATGTCAAGGTCTCTCCAACATTTTTTCCATTTTGCATATTTGCATACGAGACCATAATCAAATCGAATATGTATATGCATGTTAGACGTAATCTAATATTGTACATAAAATGTCAGGCGACATATCAAACGCTCCCCTCGCCTTTCATTTACAGAAGGATGTAAAACAACAGTACCGCATTCCAATCCAACAATTACAGGAGAGATACCATTATGTCGGAAAAGCTTTGAACTTAGATTGATAAATGCATTACTACCATTGCAGTAGCCCATGTTGCGTGTAAAATACATAAAGTCAATTGTAGTTGGAAAGTTATACAGCCAAGTGGCTAAGCTCGTTCATACAATATCCTTGTGACGTGGTAAACCCTTAATTATAGCATCAAATCACAAACGCTATCAATCTCACGAAAATTGGTTTTCTTACAAAATCAATCATTTCTTTACAGGCGATGAGTCGGTTCCTAAATGTTCGGCTGGAGTGGGAGATAAACTGTTAGTATATAGTGTCTTAATCATGTCAAAACTATACAGGTGTTAGCAGGTGTCAATGACTTAGTCATCTACTATTTCTAAAATGAAATACAGTAAGCTCTATTACGAAATTCGATATAAGATTTTATTGGAATCAATTAAATTAATTATTGAACTTCGTAACACCTCGTTAGTTATCGATATCGATTACGTTTACCCTGTAACTCATAACACCTCTTACCTCTACATTGTGCCGTACATCATATCGTGTTCAAAGGATCAAAGACGTGCTGTTTTGGCATATATTTCAAATTCTCACACAATTCGTGGCACAAAACATTTTACTTAATTGTCATATTTTTCTAATTATCAGTCATCATGTTTAAAGGTTTGTTATGGTTAATAAGAATCGGTTCTATTGTCACTAGTCAAGGTATAAACTGGATGGATACATTGACATGGAGTTTGATACCATCACTGTTTAATCGCATTGCTTAGTTACAATGACCATACAGTATTTATAACATTCTTCGACCCCTATTCCTGGGTCATGCTTATTTATTCCAGAGCATTGCAATAGTTAACTGGCGGTCCTAATGGGTTTGGTTTCTAATATCTTCATTACACATATTTACAAGTCATACATCTGATCTATAAATCAGGTGAAGTCCAGTAACACTGTTATTTCTGCCATATTTGGATCAAAGGAAACGTATGCATGAATACAAAAATGTAGTTTACAATATAAGTCAATGTCTACATTAAAATATGTAGCGGTAGACGAGTTGTTCAATGAACCCAGAAGACATTATAGTGATTCTTCCAAAGTATAACTCTACATGTATATAAAATAAGGATGTCTAATACAGTTTTTCCGATCTATTAATTGCAATAACCCTTGGAATTATTTCGTGGTTTTTTTATATCCAGAATTTGAACTATTTTAAATGTGTATTTGACTCGCTGACTTTATTTTCTATGTCATCTCTCTTTGCCTAGTGTATATGTGATACCTTGTTTGTTAATGTCATTCCAATAATTATTCACATATGGGTGAACATATGCACGTGACATACCATAAAGCTATCGTCACGCTGACCGTATTTGTGACGTCACACATTATAGACAGCTTATAATGGTTTGTGCCAGTGGGAATGTATATCAATCACCGTCGTGGGGGCGATCCTGTCTATAGGAATGGAGGGAGGCGGTAAACAGAGGACATCATTATTAACGACAATACTGCACTTTATGCCATCATCTCTTGTATACCGTAATTCCTGCACAGGAGACAACTCTGCTCTGTTTTTTGCAATAAACAACTCAAAACTTATATAGTCGATAAAGAACATTTATTGAAATGCCATAAGATGGTGTATTTTCAGTGTACATCCATCAAAATTTATTTTGCAAAAAAGATGGGAATATGTTGACATTAACACGCCACAAACTTGCAAATAACAAGTTCTAATGTAGTTATGAGCAAGTGCCCCCATCTCCACAGCAAAAATAGCCTCTGTTCAAATTAGAAGTTAACATAACAACTGACTTGGCTCGTATTTTGTTTTACATTATCATTACTTTTATAGTATTTCTACTTTTTGGAATATACATGGTTTATGTTTGAATATTACATTATAGAAAGAGTAAATATCCAAGTGTAGAGTATGGAAATTACTTTTAAGTGTATGACACATGAATGATGATGACATACCGAATATTTATCCAGCCATACAAGTCCTAATTCTTCTACGGTACTCTCTCACCAAAGTATTGCAGAGGAAATGAAGTGAAAAGTATGAGGACGCACAAGTACAACACCATTTGTCAAGATAATGCTAATCCATATAAATACGTATTATCCTGTTAAAACAATGTGGTCTGAGAACATTTACAAGCTATTCACCAATTGTGAATATCACAAAACATCTCTAATCTGGCACTATGGAATGCATCAATGCATAACTATACTCTATGAAGTTGTAAATATCAGTAATGAATATTTTAGCAAATATCTTTATAAAACACATCACTATCGCTGACAAATCGCTAAAGGGATTTTCTTTGAGTGTGAAATGGTTTGTCATCAATAGCAATGTGTGTTATAGGATTATAGTGATATTGCTAAAACACCATTGTTTAAATAACACAACATGAACTAGGGCAATAGCACAACAGTATAACGAACACCTTAATATAATTCTATCTTGTTTGAAACAAGCTTTTTCATTGATTTAAAAAATTATGTTATTAGTCCATAACGTCTGTACAAATGACGTTGCCGTTTATATTGTCGCTTTTGATTGGCGGGATGCAGTAGCGTAGTAATCTATAAGAGAAAAGAGTCCATCAATAAAGTGAATTTTCGCAGGGTATTGATTAAATTATAAGGATTAACTTGAATCTATTTTTTATGTTATGGGGTTATAACACAAAAAACCGGAGTGTACTCTCATCATAAACCGCTTCGCGGTTTTATTAAGAGTAGGCCTACACTCCGTTTTTGGTGTTATACCTCCATACTATAAAAATAGATTCAAGTTAATCCTTAAATATTGAATGCGGAAGTATAAATCAATTAAATATCAAACATGTAAGATAACACGACGATGCGAAGTTTCTTATGGTAAACTATTGTTTATCATTTGATTTTTTCCCGAAATTCCGTTTTTCTTTTGTCACTATTAAACACACACAAGTTAATGCTGTTAACAAAACATAAATAATCTGTCACTTAAGAGAAGGAAATGTGGTTTCTAAACATAAAGAATCTGTCACTTAAGAGAAGGAAATGTGGTTTCTAAACATAAAGAATCTGTCACTTAAGAGAAGGAAATGAGGTTTCTAAACATAAAGAATCGGTCACTTAAGAGAAGGAAATGAGGTTTCTAAACATAAAGAATCTGTCACTTAAGAGAAGGAAATGTGGTTTCTAAACATAAATAATCTGTCACTTAAGAGAAGGAAATGAGGTTTCTAAACATAAAGAATCTGTCACCTAGAGAAGGAAATGTGGTTTCTAAACATAAAGAATCGGTCACTTAAGAGAAGGAAATGTGGTTTCTAAACATAAAGAATCTGTCACTTATGAGAAGGAAATGAGGTTTCTAAACATAAAGAATCTGTCACTTAAGAGAAGGAAATGAGGTTTCTAAACATAAATAATCTGTCACTTATGAGAAGGAAATGAGGTTTCTAAACAGAAAGAATCTGTCACCTATGAGAAGGAAATGTGGTTTCTAAACATAAAGAATCTGTCACTTATGAGAAGGAAATGTGGTTTCTAAACATAAATAATCTGTCACTTATGAGAAGGAAATGTGGTTTCTAAACATAAATAATCTGTCACTTATGAGAAGGAAATGTGGTTTCTAAACATAAATAATCTGTCACTTATGAGAAGGAAATGAGGTTTCTAAACATAAAGAATCTGTCACTTATGAGAAGGAAATGAGGTTTCTAAACATAAAGAATCTGTCACCTAGAGAAGGAAATGTGGTTTCTAAACATTAAGAATCTGTCACTTATGAGAAGGAAATGAGGTTTCTAAACAGAAAGAATCTGTCACCTATGAGAAGGAAATGAGGTTTCTAAACATAAAGAATCTGTCACCTAGAGAAGGAAATGTGGTTTCTAAACATAAAGAATCTGTCTCTTATGAGAAGGAAATGAGGTTTCTAAACATAAATAATCTGTCACTTATGAGAAGGAAATGAGGTTTCTAAACATAAAGAATCTGTCACTTATGAGAAGGAAATGTGGTTTCTAAACATAAAGAATCTGTCACTTATGAGAAGGAAATGAGGTTTCTAAACATAAAGAATCTGTCACTTATGAGAAGGAAATGAGGTTTCTAAACATAAAGAATCTGTCACCTAGAGAAGGAAATGTGGTTTCTAAACATTAAAAATCTGTCACTTATGAGAAGGAAATGAGGTTTCTAAACATAAATAATCTGTCACCTATGAGAAGGAAATGAGGTTTCTAAACATAAAGAATCTGTCACCTAGAGAAGGAAATGTGGTTTCTAAACATAAATAATCTGTCTCTTATGAGAAGGAAATGAGGTTTCTAAACATAAAGAATCTGTCACTTATGAGAAGGAAATGAGGTTTCTAAACATAAAGAATCTGTCACTTATGAGAAGGAAATGGGTTTCTAAACATAAAGAATCTGTCACTTATGAGAAGGAAATGAGGTTTCTAAACATAAAGAATCTGTCACTTTAGAGAAGGAAATGTGGTTTCTAAACAGAAAGAATCGGTCACTTAAGAGAAGGAAATGTGGTTTCTAAACATAAAGAATCTGTCACTTAAGAGAAGGAAATGGGTTTCTAAACATAAAGAATCTGTCACTTATGAGAAGGAAATGAGGATTCTAAACATAAAGAATCTGTCACTTTAGAGAAGGAAACGTGGTTTCTAAACAGAAAGAATCGGTCACTTAAGAGAAGGAAATGTGGTTTCTAAACATAAAGAATCTGTCACTTAAGAGAAGGAAATGGGTTTCTAAACATAAAGAATCTGTCACTTATGAGAAGGAAATGAGGATTCTAAACATAAAGAATCTGTCACTTTAGAGAAGGAAACGTGGTTTCTAAACAGAAAGAATCGGTCACTTAAGAGAAGGAAATGTGGTTTCTAAACATAAAGAATCTGTCACTTAAGAGAAGGAAATGGGGTTTCTAAACATAAATAATCTGTCACTTAAGAGAAGGAAATGAGGTTTCTAAACATAAAGAATCTGTCACCTAGAGAAGGAAATGGGTTTCTAAACATAAATAATCTGTCACTTAAGAGAAGGAAATGTGGTTTTTAAACATAAATAATCTGTCACTTATGAGAAGGAAATGTGGTTTCTAAACATAAATAATCTGTCACTTTAGAGAAGGAAATGGGTTTCTAAACAGAAAGAATCTGTCACCTAGAAAAGGAAATGTGGTTTTTAAACATAAATAATCTGTCACTTATGAGAAGGAAATGTGGTTTCTAAACATAAATAATCTGTCACTTTAGAGAAGGAAATGGGTTTCTAAACAGAAAGAATCTGTCACCTAGAAAAGGAAATGTGGTTTCTAAACATAAAGAATCTGTCACTTAAGAGAAGGAAATGGGGTTTCTAAACATAAATAATCTGTCACTTAAGAGAAGGAAATGAGGTTTCTAAACATAAAGAATCTGTCACCTAGAGAAGGAAATGGGTTTCTAAACATAAAGAATCTGTCACTTATGAGAAGGAAATGTGCTTTCTAAACATAAATAATCTGTCACTTTAGAGAAGGAAATGTGGTTTCTAAACATAAATAATCTGTCACCTAGAGAAGGAAATGGGTTTCTAAACATCAATAATCTGTCACTTAAGAGAAGGAAATGGGGTTTCTAAACATAAAGAATCTGTCACCTAGAAAAGGAAATGTGGTTTCTAAACATAAAGAATCTGTCACCTAAGAGAAGGAAATGGGGTTTCTAAACATAAAGAATCTGTCACTTAAGAGAAGGAAATGAGGTTTCTAAACATAAAGAATCTGTCACCTAGAGAAGGAAATGGGTTTCTAAACATAAATAATCTGTCACTTATGAGAAGGAAATGTGGTTTCTAAACATAAATAATCTGTCACCTAGAGAAGGAAATGGGTTTCTAAACATAAAGAATCTGTCACTTAAGAGAAGGAAATGTGGTTTCTAAACATAAAGAATCTGTCACCTAGAAAAGGAAATGTGGTTTCTAAACATTAAGAATCTGTCACTTAAGAGAAGGAAATGGGGTTTCTAAACATAAATAATCTGTCACTTAAGGGAAGGAAATGTGGTTTCTAAACATAAAGAATCTGTCACTTATGAGAAGAAAATGTGGTTTCTAAACATAAAGAATCTGTCACTTAAGAGAAGGAAATGAGGTTTCTAAACATAAAGAATCTGTCACCTAGAGAAGGAAATGGGTTTCTAAACATAAATAATCTGTCACTTATGAGAAGGAAATGGGTTTCTAAACATAAAGAATCTATCACCTAGAAAAGGAAATGTGGTTTCTAAACATAAAGAATCTGTCACTTAAGAGAAGGAAATGGGGTTTCTAAACAGAAAGAATCTGTCACCTAGAAAAGGAAATGTGGTTTCTAAACATAAAGAATCTGTCACTTAAGAGAAGGAAATATGGTTTCTAAACATAAAGAATCTGTCACTTAAGAGAAGGAAATGAGGTTTCTAAACATAAAGAATCTGTCACCTAGAGAAGGAAATGGGTTTCTAAACATAAATAATCTGTCACTTATGAGAAGGAAATGGGTTTCTAAACATAAAGAATCTATCACCAAGAAAAGGAAATGTGGTTTCTAAACATAAAGAATCTGTCACTTAAGAGAAGGAAATGGGGTTTCTAAACATAAAGAATCTGTCACTTAGAAAAGGAAATGTGGTTTCTAAACATAAAGAATCTGTCACCTAGAAAAGGAAATGTGGTTTCTAAACATAAAGAATCTGTCACTTAAGAGAAGGAAATGAGGTTTCTAAACATAAAGAATCTGTCACCTAGAGAAGGAAATGGGTTTCTAAACATAAATAATCTGTCACTTATGAGAAGGAAATGGGTTTCTAAACATAAAGAATCTATCACCTAGAAAAGGAAATGTGGTTTCTAAACATAAAGAATCTGTCACTTAAGAGAAGGAAATGGGGTTTCTAAACATAAAGAATCTGTCACCTAGAAAAGGAAATGTGGTTTCTAAACATAAAGAATCTGTCACCTAGAGAAGGAAATGGGTTTCTAAACATAAATAATCTGTCACTTATGAGAAGGAAATGTGGTTTCTAAACATAAATAATCTGTCACTTAAGAGAAGGAAATGAGGTTTCTAAACATAAAGAATCTGTCACTTATGAGAAGGAAATGAGGTTTCTAAACATAAATAATCTGTCACATAGAGAAGGAAATGAGGTTTCTAAACATTAATAATCTGTCACTTATGAGAAGGAAATGTGGTTTCTAAACATAAATAATCTGTCACCTAGAGAAGGAAATGGGTTTCTAAACATAAAGAATCTGTCACCTAGAAAAGGAAATGTGGTTTCTAAACATAAAGAATCTGTCACCTAGAGAAGGAAATGGGTTTTTAAACATAAATAATCTGTCACTTATGAGAAGGAAATTGGGTTTCTAAACATAAATAATCTGTCACTTAAGAGAAGGAAATGAGGTTTCTAAACATAAAGAATCTGTCACTTATGAGAAGGAAATGAGGTTTCTAAACATAAATAATCTGTCACATAGAGAAGGAAATGAGGTTTCTAAACATAAATAATCTGTCACTTATGAGAAGGAAATGTGGTTTCTAAACAGAAAGAATCTGTCACCTAGAGAAGGAAATGGGTTTCTAAACATAAAGAATCTGTCACTTAAGAGAAGGAAATGAGGTTTCTAAACATAAAGAATCTGTCACCTAGAGAAGGAAATGGGTTTCTAAACATAAAGAATCTGTCACTTATGAGAAGGAAATGTGCTTTCTAAACATAAATAATCTGTCACTTTAGAGAAGGAAATGTGGTTTCTAAACATAAATAATCTGTCACCTAGAGAAGGAAATGGGTTTCTAAACATCAATAATCTGTCACTTAAGAGAAGGAAATGGGGTTTCTAAACATAAAGAATCTGTCACCTAGAAAAGGAAATGTGGTTTCTAAACATAAAGAATCTGTCACCTAAGAGAAGGAAATGGGGTTTCTAAACATAAAGAATCTGTCACTTAAGAGAAGGAAATGAGGTTTCTAAACATAAAGAATCTGTCACCTAGAGAAGGAAATGGGTTTCTAAACATAAATAATCTGTCACTTATGAGAAGGAAATGGGGTTTCTAAACATAAATAATCTGTCACCTAGAGAAGGAAATGGGTTTCTAAACATAAAGAATCTGTCACTTAAGAGAAGGAAATGTGGTTTCTAAACATAAAGAATCTGTCACCTAGAAAAGGAAATGTGGTTTCTAAACATTAAGAATCTGTCACTTAAGAGAAGGAAATGGGGTTTCTAAACATAAATAATCTGTCACTTAAGGGAAGGAAATGTGGTTTCTAAACATAAAGAATCTGTCACTTATGAGAAGAAAATGTGGTTTCTAAACATAAAGAATCTGTCACTTAAGAGAAGGAAATGAGGTTTCTAAACATAAAGAATCTGTCACCTAGAGAAGGAAATGGGTTTCTAAACATAAATAATCTGTCACTTATGAGAAGGAAATGGGTTTCTAAACATAAAGAATCTATCACCTAGAAAAGGAAATGTGGTTTCTAAACATAAAGAATCTGTCACTTAAGAGAAGGAAATGGGGTTTCTAAACAGAAAGAATCTGTCACCTAGAAAAGGAAATGTGGTTTCTAAACATAAAGAATCTGTCACTTAAGAGAAGGAAATGTGGTTTCTAAACATAAAGAATCTGTCACTTAAGAGAAGGAAATGAGGTTTCTAAACATAAAGAATCTGTCACCTAGAGAAGGAAATGGGTTTCTAAACATAAATAATCTGTCACTTATGAGAAGGAAATGGGTTTCTAAACATAAAGAATCTATCACCAAGAAAAGGAAATGTGGTTTCTAAACATAAAGAATCTGTCACTTAAGAGAAGGAAATGGGGTTTCTAAACATAAAGAATCTGTCACTTATGAGAAGGAAATGAGGATTCTAAACATAAAGAATCTGTCACTTTAGAGAAGGAAACGTGGTTTCTAAACAGAAAGAATCGGTCACTTAAGAGAAGGAAATGTGGTTTCTAAACATAAAGAATCTGTCACTTAAGAGAAGGAAATGGGTTTCTAAACATAAAGAATCTGTCACTTATGAGAAGGAAATGAGGATTCTAAACATAAAGAATCTGTCACTTTAGAGAAGGAAACGTGGTTTCTAAACAGAAAGAATCGGTCACTTAAGAGAAGGAAATGTGGTTTCTAAACATAAAGAATCTGTCACTTAAGAGAAGGAAATGGGGTTTCTAAACATAAATAATCTGTCACTTAAGAGAAGGAAATGAGGTTTCTAAACATAAAGAATCTGTCACCTAGAGAAGGAAATGGGTTTCTAAACATAAATAATCTGTCACTTAAGAGAAGGAAATGTGGTTTTTAAACATAAATAATCTGTCACTTATGAGAAGGAAATGTGGTTTCTAAACATAAATAATCTGTCACTTTAGAGAAGGAAATGGGTTTCTAAACAGAAAGAATCTGTCACCTAGAAAAGGAAATGTGGTTTTTAAACATAAATAATCTGTCACTTATGAGAAGGAAATGTGGTTTCTAAACATAAATAATCTGTCACTTTAGAGAAGGAAATGGGTTTCTAAACAGAAAGAATCTGTCACCTAGAAAAGGAAATGTGGTTTCTAAACATAAAGAATCTGTCACTTAAGAGAAGGAAATGGGGTTTCTAAACATAAATAATCTGTCACTTAAGAGAAGGAAATGAGGTTTCTAAACATAAAGAATCTGTCACCTAGAGAAGGAAATGGGTTTCTAAACATAAAGAATCTGTCACTTATGAGAAGGAAATGTGCTTTCTAAACATAAATAATCTGTCACTTTAGAGAAGGAAATGTGGTTTCTAAACATAAATAATCTGTCACCTAGAGAAGGAAATGGGTTTCTAAACATCAATAATCTGTCACTTAAGAGAAGGAAATGGGGTTTCTAAACATAAAGAATCTGTCACCTAGAAAAGGAAATGTGGTTTCTAAACATAAAGAATCTGTCACCTAAGAGAAGGAAATGGGGTTTCTAAACATAAAGAATCTGTCACTTAAGAGAAGGAAATGAGGTTTCTAAACATAAAGAATCTGTCACCTAGAGAAGGAAATGGGTTTCTAAACATAAATAATCTGTCACTTATGAGAAGGAAATGTGGTTTCTAAACATAAATAATCTGTCACCTAGAGAAGGAAATGGGTTTCTAAACATAAAGAATCTGTCACTTAAGAGAAGGAAATGTGGTTTCTAAACATAAAGAATCTGTCACCTAGAAAAGGAAATGTGGTTTCTAAACATTAAGAATCTGTCACTTAAGAGAAGGAAATGGGGTTTCTAAACATAAATAATCTGTCACTTAAGGGAAGGAAATGTGGTTTCTAAACATAAAGAATCTGTCACTTATGAGAAGAAAATGTGGTTTCTAAACATAAAGAATCTGTCACTTAAGAGAAGGAAATGAGGTTTCTAAACATAAAGAATCTGTCACCTAGAGAAGGAAATGGGTTTCTAAACATAAATAATCTGTCACTTATGAGAAGGAAATGGGTTTCTAAACATAAAGAATCTATCACCTAGAAAAGGAAATGTGGTTTCTAAACATAAAGAATCTGTCACTTAAGAGAAGGAAATGGGGTTTCTAAACAGAAAGAATCTGTCACCTAGAAAAGGAAATGTGGTTTCTAAACATAAAGAATCTGTCACTTAAGAGAAGGAAATATGGTTTCTAAACATAAAGAATCTGTCACTTAAGAGAAGGAAATGAGGTTTCTAAACATAAAGAATCTGTCACTTAAGAGAAGGAAATGGGTTTCTAAACATAAATAATCTGTCACTTATGAGAAGGAAATGGGTTTCTAAACATAAAGAATCTATCACCAAGAAAAGGAAATGTGGTTTCTAAACATAAAGAATCTGTCACTTAAGAGAAGGAAATGGGGTTTCTAAACATAAAGAATCTGTCACTTAGAAAAGGAAATGTGGTTTCTAAACATAAAGAATCTGTCACCTAGAAAAGGAAATGTGGTTTCTAAACATAAAGAATCTGTCACTTAAGAGAAGGAAATGAGGTTTCTAAACATAAAGAATCTGTCACCTAGAGAAGGAAATGGGTTTCTAAACATAAATAATCTGTCACTTATGAGAAGGAAATGGGTTTCTAAACATAAAGAATCTATCACCTAGAAAAGGAAATGTGGTTTCTAAACATAAAGAATCTGTCACTTAAGAGAAGGAAATGGGGTTTCTAAACATAAAGAATCTGTCACCTAGAAAAGGAAATGTGGTTTCTAAACATAAAGAATCTGTCACCTAGAGAAGGAAATGGGTTTCTAAACATAAATAATCTGTCACTTATGAGAAGGAAATGTGGTTTCTAAACATAAATAATCTGTCACTTAAGAGAAGGAAATGAGGTTTCTAAACATAAAGAATCTGTCACTTATGAGAAGGAAATGAGGTTTCTAAACATAAATAATCTGTCACATAGAGAAGGAAATGAGGTTTCTAAACATTAATAATCTGTCACTTATGAGAAGGAAATGTGGTTTCTAAACATAAATAATCTGTCACCTAGAGAAGGAAATGGGTTTCTAAACATAAAGAATCTGTCACCTAGAAAAGGAAATGTGGTTTCTAAACATAAAGAATCTGTCACCTAGAGAAGGAAATGGGTTTTTAAACATAAATAATCTGTCACTTATGAGAAGGAAATTGGGTTTCTAAACATAAATAATCTGTCACTTAAGAGAAGGAAATGAGGTTTCTAAACATAAAGAATCTGTCACTTATGAGAAGGAAATGAGGTTTCTAAACATAAATAATCTGTCACATAGAGAAGGAAATGAGGTTTCTAAACATAAATAATCTGTCACTTATGAGAAGGAAATGTGGTTTCTAAACATAAATAATCTGTCACCTAGAGAAGGAAATGGGTTTCTAAACATAAAGAATCTGTCACTTAAGAGAAGGAAATGAGGTTTCTAAACATAAAGAATCTGTCACCTAGAGAAGGAAATGGGTTTCTAAACATAAAGAATCTGTCACTTATGAGAAGGAAATGTGCTTTCTAAACATAAATAATCTGTCACTTTAGAGAAGGAAATGTGGTTTCTAAACATAAATAATCTGTCACCTAGAGAAGGAAATGGGTTTCTAAACATCAATAATCTGTCACTTAAGAGAAGGAAATGGGGTTTCTAAACATAAAGAATCTGTCACCTAGAAAAGGAAATGTGGTTTCTAAACATAAAGAATCTGTCACCTAAGAGAAGGAAATGGGGTTTCTAAACATAAAGAATCTGTCACTTAAGAGAAGGAAATGAGGTTTCTAAACATAAAGAATCTGTCACCTAGAGAAGGAAATGGGTTTCTAAACATAAATAATCTGTCACTTATGAGAAGGAAATGGGGTTTCTAAACATAAATAATCTGTCACCTAGAGAAGGAAATGGGTTTCTAAACATAAAGAATCTGTCACTTAAGAGAAGGAAATGTGGTTTCTAAACATAAAGAATCTGTCACCTAGAAAAGGAAATGTGGTTTCTAAACATTAAGAATCTGTCACTTAAGAGAAGGAAATGGGGTTTCTAAACATAAATAATCTGTCACTTAAGGGAAGGAAATGTGGTTTCTAAACATAAAGAATCTGTCACTTATGAGAAGAAAATGTGGTTTCTAAACATAAAGAATCTGTCACTTAAGAGAAGGAAATGAGGTTTCTAAACATAAAGAATCTGTCACCTAGAGAAGGAAATGGGTTTCTAAACATAAATAATCTGTCACTTATGAGAAGGAAATGGGTTTCTAAACATAAAGAATCTATCACCTAGAAAAGGAAATGTGGTTTCTAAACATAAAGAATCTGTCACTTAAGAGAAGGAAATGGGGTTTCTAAACAGAAAGAATCTGTCACCTAGAAAAGGAAATGTGGTTTCTAAACATAAAGAATCTGTCACTTAAGAGAAGGAAATGTGGTTTCTAAACATAAAGAATCTGTCACTTAAGAGAAGGAAATGAGGTTTCTAAACATAAAGAATCTGTCACCTAGAGAAGGAAATGGGTTTCTAAACATAAATAATCTGTCACTTATGAGAAGGAAATGGGTTTCTAAACATAAAGAATCTATCACCAAGAAAAGGAAATGTGGTTTCTAAACATAAAGAATCTGTCACTTAAGAGAAGGAAATGGGGTTTCTAAACATAAAGAATCTGTCACCTAGAAAAGGAAATGTGGTTTCTAAACATAAAGAATCTGTCACCTAGAAAAGGAAATGTGGTTTCTAAACATAAAGAATCTGTCACTTAAGAGAAGGAAATGAGGTTTCTAAACATAAAGAATCTGTCACCTAGAGAAGGAAATGGGTTTCTAAACATAAATAATCTGTCACTTATGAGAAGGAAATGGGTTTCTAAACATAAAGAATCTATCACCTAGAAAAGGAAATGTGGTTTCTAAACATAAAGAATCTGTCACTTAAGAGAAGGAAATGGGGTTTCTAAACATAAAGAATCTGTCACCTAGAAAAGGAAATGTGGTTTCTAAACATAAAGAATCTGTCACCTAGAGAAGGAAATGTGGTTTCTAAACATAAATATTCTGTCACTTATGAGAAGGAAATGGGGTTTCTAAACATAAATAATCTGTCACTTAAGAGAAGGAAATGAGGTTTCTAAACATAAAGAATCTGTCACTTATGAGAAGGAAATGAGGTTTCTAAACATAAATAATCTGTCACATAGAGAAGGAAATGAGGTTTCTAAACATTAATAATCTGTCACTTATGAGAAGGAAATGTGGTTTCTAAACATAAATAATCTGTCACCTAGAGAAGGAAATGGGTTTCTAAACATAAAGAATCTGTCACCTAGAAAAGGAAATGTGGTTTCTAAACATAAAGAATCTGTCACCTAGAGAAGGAAATGGGTTTTTAAACATAAATAATCTGTCACTTATGAGAAGGAAATTGGGTTTCTAAACATAAATAATCTGTCACTTAAGAGAAGGAAATGAGGTTTCTAAACATAAAGAATCTGTCACTTATGAGAAGGAAATGAGGTTTCTAAACATAAATAATCTGTCACATAGAGAAGGAAATGAGGTTTCTAAACATAAATAATCTGTCACTTATGAGAAGGAAATGTGGTTTCTAAACATAAATAATCTGTCACCTAGAGAAGGAAATGGGTTTCTAAACATAAAGAATCTGTCACTTAAGAGAAGGAAATGAGGTTTCTAAACATAAAGAATCTGTCACCTAGAAAAGGAAATGTGGTTTCTAAACATAAAGAATCTGTCACTTAAGAGAAGGAAATGGGGTTTCTAAACATAAATAATCTGTCACTTAAGAGAAGGAAATGGGGTTTCTAAACATAAAGAATCTGTCACCTAGAGAAGGAAGTAGGTTTTCTAAACATAAAGAATCTATCACTTAAGAGAAGGAAATGGGGTTTCTAAACATAAAGAATCTGTCACCTAGAGAAGGAAGTAGGTTTTCTAAACATAAAGAATCTATCACTTATGAAAAGGAAGGGGGTTTCTAAACAGAAAGAATCTGTCATTTAAGAGAAGGAAATGTGGTTTCTAAACATAAAGAATCTGTCACATAAGAGAAAGAAATGAGGTTTTTTTTTCAAGTGAAACGCAGCGGTGTAAACATGTATTCAATAAATTCCAAAATGACCAAGTAAACGACGAATTCAATAAGATACGTTTTAATTGTATATAAGTACAACGTGACGGGTTCACCTCAGGACGTTTACACTTTAATAACTTCCATAACCAGATGTAAGGCTCTCATGTCACTTCTATTTATAAACATTATTAATACTTTAAAAGAGTTTTTCTATAAAAAAGTGGTAGAGCAACATACTCTGCCGGAAGTTTATGAAAACACTAAGGATTGACATGGCTGACTGAATTTATCTAACCGTAAGATACGGGAAAAATCAATAACATTTACATACAATGTGTCGTGCATTTGAGTATCACGATTTGATAATATTGTGTTTTCAATAAAATATTTCGGTTTGGGATAAACTATATTTATGGCTAATATCAGACACATAATTTCTTCCACTTATACCTGTAATTAAAAGTCTGATGAATATATTTCAGGGACTAATGGGCATTGTGTCTATTTGGGTGTGTAACATACAACACTAACAAATAAATAGGTCTATTTGTCGTATTTCGTGCAAAGTAAACGGTTTTTTTTCTGTCTAGATCATACAGATTAACTATATCGGCTTGTCGTTAGGTAATACCTGCACAGGATATATCAGGAAGGCAGGTACAAAATAAAGATATACAAAAGTATACCATATGAATATATTCACCGATTTGAGAGGTAATGATGTGAAATTCGATCATTCAATTCTAATGTCAGTGAGACTATTAAATTGTCAATAATGACAAGACGGTAATTTTGGTAAGTTTTAAACTTTGGGCCATTTATAGCTATTTACAAGTTTGAATGACGGGTCATAATTGGCACAAATAGTTATCCCTGTAAAGCAAGAGTGTATTATCTGAACTAACATCGATTTCCGTTCCTTACTGGATTCCATTCAGTGAAATCCTTGGAAGTACATTACAGGGTGAATTAGGGGTGTATGTCAGTCAGCTGTACGATGTAGTTCTCAAACTAACGTGAATTAGGAGTGTATGTCAGTCAGCTGTACGATGTAGTTCTCAAACTAACGTGAATTAGGAGTGTATGTCAGTCAGCTGTACGATGTAGTTCTCAAACTAACGTGAATTAGGAGTGTATGTCAGTCAGCTGTACGATGTAGTTCTCAAACTAACGTGAATTAGGAGTGTATGTCAGTCAGCTGTACGATGTAGTTCTCAAACTAACGTGAATTAGGAGTGTATGTCAGTCAGCTGTACGATGTAGTTCTCAAACTAACGTGAATTAGGAGTGTATGTCAGTCAGCTGTACGATGTAGTTCTCAAACTAACGTGAATTGGGGGTGTATGTCAGTCAGCTGTACGATGTAGTTCTCAAACTAACGTGAATTAGGGGTGTATGTCAGTCAGCTGTACGATGTAGTTCTCAAACTAACGTGAATTAGGAGTGTATGTCAGTCAGCTGTACGATGTAGTTCTCAAACTAACGTGAATTAGGAGTGTATGTCAGTCAGCTGTACGATGTAGTTCTCAAACTAACGTGAATTAGGAGTGTATGTCAGTCAGCTGTACGATGTAGTTCTCAAACTAACGTGAATTGGGGGTGTATGTCAGTCAGCTGTACGATGTAGTTCTCAAACTAACGTGAATTAGGAGTGTATGTCAGTCAGCTGTACGATGTAGTTCTCAAACTAACGTGAATTAGGAGTGTATGTCAGTCAGCTGTACGATGTAGTTCTCAAACTAACGTGAATTAGGAGTGTATGTCAGTCAACTGTACGATGTAGTTCTCAAACTAACGTGAATTAGGAGTGTATGTCAGTCAGCTGTACGACGTAGTTCTCAAACTAACGTGAATTAGGAGTGTATGTCAGTCAGCTGTACGACGTAGTTCTCAAACTAACGTGAATTAGGAGTGTATGTCAGTCAGCTGTACGACGTAGTTCTCAAACTAACGTGAATTAGGAGTGTATGTCAGTCAGCTGTACGACGTAGTTCTCAAACTAACGTGAATTAGGGGTGTATGTCAGTCAGCTGTACGACGTAGTTCTCAAACTAACGTGAATTAGGAGTGTATGTCAGTCAGCTGTACGACGTAGTTCTCAAACTAACGTGAATTAGGAGTGTATGTCAGTCAGCTGTACGATGTAGTTCTCAAACTAACGTGAATTAGGAGTGTATGTCAGTCAGCTGTACGATGTAGTTCTCAAACTAACGTGAATTAGGAGTGTATGTCAGTCAGCTGTACGATGTAGTTCTCAAACTAACGTGAATTAGGAGTGTATGTCAGTCAGCTGTACGATGTAGTTCTCAAACTAACGTGAATTAGGAGTGTATGTCAGTCAGCTGTACGACGTAGTTCTCAAACTAACGTGAATTAGGAGTGTATGTCAGTCAACTGTACGATGTAGTTCTCAAACTAACGTGAATTAGGAGTGTATGTCAGTCAGCTGTACGACGTAGTTCTCAAACTAACGTGAATTAGGAGTGTATGTCAGTCAACTGTACGATGTAGCTCTCAAACTAACGTGAATTAGGAGTGTATGTCAGTCAACTGTACGATGTAGTTCTCAAACTAACGTGAATTAGGAGTGTATGTCAGTCAACTGTACGATGTAGTTCTCAAACTAACGTGAATTAGGAGTGTATGTCAGTCAGCTGTACGATGTAGTTCTCAAACTAACGTGAATTAGGAGTGTATGTCAGTCAGCTGTACGACGTAGTTCTCAAACTAACGTGAATTAGGAGTGTATGTCAGTCAACTGTACGACGTAGTTCTCAAACTAACGTGAATTAGGAGTGTATGTCAGTCAGCTGTACGACGTAGTTCTCAAACTAACGTGAATTAGGAGTGTATGTCAGTCAGCTGTACGACGTAGTTCTCAAACTAACGTGAATTAGGAGTGTATGTCAGTCAGCTGTACGATGTAGTTCTCAAACTAACGTGAATTAGGGGTGTATGTCAGTCAGCTGTACGATGTAGTTCTCAAACTAACGTGAATTAGGAGTGTATGTCAGTCAGCTGTACGATGTAGTTCTCAAACTAACGTGAATTAGGAGTGTATGTCAGTCAGCTGTACGATGTAGTTCTCAAACTAACGCAGCACAAATTGGTTCTCTTAAATCATATAAAAGCTTTCATGAAACCACTGCAAATATTTAATAAACTCGATATCTTCAACTTTATGGTTGCCATCTTGGTCTCATTGAAAAATATTCTGTATTGTTGTATGGTATGATATCGGTTTTTTATTTACTCACTAGCATGCCTGCTTGTTGTGATTAAGAATTATGCCTCAGTTCTCACTTTGAGGTCATGGCCTTTACTGGGATCTGACCTAGATTTATATGGCGGCTGTCGTCGATGAAGCAGAAGACGCTTACTCTTCCGGAACACCTGGCCTTATTCTCTTGTACTTTTTCAAGGGTCTCTGTGTAAATTTCCTTTGTTCATATTTTACCCCAAGTTTAATCGAATTGAGTTCTGAATACCTTTTATACTGACATGTCTCTGTTGTACACACACTACCTTTTATACTAACGTGTCCCTGTTGTACACACACATTTCTATACTGACGTGTCCCTGTTGTACACACACATTTCTATACTGACGTGTCTCTGTTGTACACACACTAGCTTTCATACTAACGTGTCTCTGTTGTAGACACACTACCTTTTATACTGACGTGTCTCTGTTGTACACACACTACCTTTTATACTGACGTGTCTCTGTTGTACACTACCTTTTATACTGACGTGTCTCTGTTGTACAAACACTAACTTTTATACTGACGTGTCTCTGTTGTACACACACTACCTTTTGTACTGACGTATCTCTGTTGTACACACACTAACATTTATACTGACGTGTCCCTGTTGTACACACACTACCTTTTGTACTGACGTGTCTCTGTTGTACACACACTAACATTTATACTGACGTGTCCCTGTTGTACACACACATTTCTATACTGACGTGTCTCTGTTGTACACATACTAGCTTTCATACTAACGTGTCTCTGTTGTAGACACACTACCTTTTATACTGACGTGTCTCTGTTGTACACACACTACCTTTTATACTGACGTGTCTCTGTTGTACACTACCTTTTATACTGACGTGTCTCTGTTGTACACACACTACCTTTTATGCTGACGTGTCTCTGTTGTACACACACTACCTTTTATGCTGACGTGTCTCTGTTGTACACACACTACCTTTTATACTGACGTGTCTCTGTTGTACACACACTACCTTTTATACTGACGTGTCTCTGTTGTACAAACACTAACTTTTATACTGACATGTCTCTGTTGTACACACACTACCTTTTATACTGACGTGTCTCTGTTGTACACACACTACCTTTTATACTAACGTGTCCCTGTTGTACACACACATTTCTATACTGACGTGTCTCTGTTGTACACACACTAGCTTTCATACTAACGTGTCTCTGTTTTAGACACACTACCTTTTATACTGACGTATCTCTGTTGTACACACACTACCTTTTATACTAACGTGTCCCTGTTGTACACACACATTTCTATACTGACGTGTCTCTGTTGTACACACACTAGCTTTCATACTAACGTGTCTCTGTTGTAGACACACTACCTTTTATACTAACTTGTCCCTGTTGTACACACACATTTCTATACTGACGTGTCCCTGTTGTACACACACATTTCTATACTAACGTATCCCTGTTGTACACACACATTTCTATACTGACGTGTCTCTGTTGTACACACACTACCGTTTATACTGACGTGTCTCTGTTGTACACACATTAACTTTTATACTAACGTGTCTCTGTTGTACACACACCACCTTTTATGCTGACGTGTCTCTGTTGTACACACACTACCTTTTCTACTGACGTGTCTCTGTTGTACACACACTAACTTTTATACTGACGTGTCTCTGTTGTACACACACTACCTTTTATGCTGACGTGTCTCTGTTTTACACACACTAACTTTTATACTGACGTGTCTCTTTTGAACATAAACATATTAGATCTGAACGCTACCATACATCAACACATTCCATCTGTTCGTCGTAACCCAACAGAAACAGTACATCTATAGGTCGTTACCAAACATACACACATTACATTTGTACATCGTTACCCAACATCAACATTACATCTGTACGTCGTTATCCAGCATAAACATTACATCTGTACGTCGTTACCCAACATAAACTCATTACATTTGTACATCGTTACCCAACATCAACATTACATCTGTACGTCGTTACCCAACATAAACATTACATCTGTACGTCGTTACCCAACATCAACATTACATCTGTACGTCGTTACCCAACATAAACATTACATCTGTACGTCGTTACCCAACATCAACATTACATCTGTACGTCGTTACCCAACATAAACGTTACATCTGTACGTCGTTACCCAACATAAACATTACATCTGTACGTCGTTACCCAACATCAACATTACATCTGTACGTCGTTACCCAACATAAACGTTACATCTGTACGTCGTTACCCAACATCAACATCACATCTGTACGTCGTTACCCAACATAAACACATTACATCTGTATGTCGTTACCCAACATAAACACATTACATCTGTTCGTCGTAACCCAACAGAAACAGTACATCTATAGGTCGTTACCAAACATACACACATTACATTTGTACATCGTTACCCAACATCAACATTACATCTGTACGTCGTTATCCAGCATAAACATTACATCTGTACGTCGTTACCCAACATAAACTCATTACATTTGTACATCGTTACCCAACATCAACATTACATCTGTACGTCGTTACCCAACATAAACATTACATCTGTACGTCGTTACCCAACATCAACATTACATCTGTACGTCGTTACCCAACATAAACATTACATCTGTACGTCGTTACCCAACATCAACATTACATCTGTACGTCGTTACCCAACATAAACGTTACATCTGTACGTCGTTACCCAACATAAACATTACATCTGTACGTCGTTACCCAACATCAACATTACATCTGTACGTCGTTACCCAACATAAACGTTACATCTGTACGTCGTTACCCAACATCAACATCACATCTGTACGTCGTTACCCAACATAAACACATTACATCTGTATGTCGTTACCCAACATAAACACATTACATCTGTATATCGTTACCCAACATAAGCATTGCATCTGTACGTCGTTACCCAACATCAACATTACATCTGTACGTCGTTACCCAACATCAACATTACATCTGTACGTCGTTACCCAACATAAACACATTACATCTGTATGTCGTTACCCAACATCAACATTACATCTGTACGTCGTTACCCAACAATAACATTACATCTGTAGGTCGTTACCCAACATAAACACATTACATCTGTATGTCGTTACCCAACATAAGCATTGCATCTGTACGTCGTTACCCAACATCAACATTACATCTGTACGTCGTTACCCAACATCAACATTACATCTGTACGTCGTAACCCAACATCAACACATTACATCTGTATGTCGTTACCCAACATCAACATTACATCTGTACGTCGTTACCCAACATTAACATTACATCTGTACGTCGTTACCCAACATAAACACATTACATCTGTATGTCGTTACCCAACATAAGCATTGCATCTGTACGTCGTTACCCAACATCAACATTACATCTGTACGTCGTTATCCAACATCAACATTACATCTGTACGTCGTTACCCAACATAAACACATTACATCTGTATGTCGTTACCCAACATAAACTCATTACATCTGTACGTCGTTACTCAACATCAACATTACATCTGTACGTCGTTATCCAACATAAACATTACCTCTGTACGTCGTTACCCTACATCAAAATTACATCTGTACGTCGTTACCCAACATAAACATTACATCTGTACGTCGTTACATAACATAAACATTACATCTGTACGTCGTTACCCAACATCAACAGTACATCTATACGTCGTTACCCAACATAAACATTACATCTGTACGTCGTTACCCAACATCAACACATTACATCTGTACGTCGTTACCCAACATCAACATTACATCTGTACGTCGTTATCCAACATAAACATTACAACTGTACGTCGTTACCCAACATAAACATTACATCTGTACGTCGTTACCCAACATAAACATTACATTTGTACATCGTTACCCAACATTAACATTACATCTGTACTTCGTTACCCAACATAAACATTACATCTGTACGTCGTTACCCAACATAAACATTACATATCTACGTCGTTACCCAATATCAACATTACATCTGTACGTCGTTACCCAACATAAACATTACATATGTACGTCGTTACCCAAAATCAACATTACATATGTACGTCGTTACCCAATATCAACATTACATCTGTACGTCGTTACCCAACATAAACATTACATCTGTACGTCGTTACCCAACATCAACACATTACATCTGTACGTCGTTACCCAACATAAACATTACATCTGTACGTCGTTACCCAACATAAACACATTACATCTGTTAGTAGATACCCAACATAAACATTACATCTGTACGTCATTACCCAACATCAACATTACATCTGTACGTCGTTACCCAACATCAACATTACATCTGTACGTCGTTACCCAACATCAACATTACATCTGTACGTCGTTACCCAACATCAACATTACATCTGTACGTCGTTACCCAACATCAACATTACATCTGTACGTCGTTACCCAACATAAACATTACATCTGTTCGTAGATACCCAACATCAACATTACATCTGTACGTCGTTACACAACATAAACATTACATCTGTATGTTGTTACCCAACATAAACATTACATCTGTACTGTATGTCGTTACCCAACATAAGCATTGCAACTGTACGTCGTTACCCAACATCAACATTACATCTGTTCGTCGTTACCCAACATCAACATTACATCTGTACGTCGTTACCCAACATCAACATTACATCTGTACGTCGTTACCCAACATAAATATTACATCTGTACGTCGTTACCCAACATAAACATTACATCTGTTCGTAGATACCCAACATCAACATTACATCTGTATGTCGTTACCCAATATCAATATGACATCTGTACGTCGTTACCCAATATCAATATGACATCTGTACGTCGTTACCCAACATAAACATTACATCTGTATGTCGTTACCCAATATCAATATGACATCTGTACGTCGTTACCCAACATAAACATTACATCTGTACGTCGTTACCCAACATCAACATTACATCTGTATGTCGTTACCCAACATCAACATTACATCTGTACGTCGTTACCCAACATCAACATTACATCTGTACGTCGTTACCCAACATCAACATTACATCTGTTCGTAGATACCCAACATAAACATTACATCTGTACGTCGTTACCCAACATCAACGCTACATCTGTACGTCGTTACCCAACATCAACATTACATCTGTACGTCGTTACCCAACATAAACATTACCTCTGTACGTCGTTACCCAACATCAACATTACATCTGTACGTCGTTACCCAACATCAACATTACATCTGTACGTCGTTAACCGACATAAACATTACATCTGTACGTCGTTTCCCAACATTAACATTACATCTGTACGTCGTTACCCAACATCAACATTACATCTGTACGTCGTTACCCAACATAAACGTTACATCTGTACGTCGTTACCCAACATCAACATTACATCTGTTCGTAGATACCCAACATAAACATTACATCTGTACGTCGTTACCCAACATAAACATTACCTCTGTACGTCGTTACCCAACATCAACATTACATCTGTACGTCGTTACCCAACATCAACATTACATCTATACGTCGTTAACCGACATAAACATTACATCTGTACGTCGTTTCCCAACATTAACATTACATCTGTACGTCGTTACCCAACATAAACACATTACATCTGTATGTCGTTACCCAACATAAACATTACATCTGTACGTCGTTACCCAACATCAACATTACATCTGTACATCGTTACCCAACATAAACATTACATCTGTACGTCGTTACCCAACATAAACATTACATCTGTACATCGTTACCCAACATCAACATTACATCTGTACGTCGTTACCCAACATTAACATTACATCTGTACGTCGTTACCCAACATAAACATTACATCTGTACGTCGTTACCCAACATCAACATTACATCTGTACGTCGTTACCCAACATTAACATTACATCTGTACGTCGTTACCCAACATAAACATTACATCTGTACGTCGTTACCCAACATCAACATTACATCTGTACGTCGTTACCCAACATAAACATTACATCTGTACGTCGTTACCCAACATCAACATTACATCTGTACGTCGTTACCCAACATCAACATTACATCTGTACGTCGTTACCCAACATCAACATTACATCTGTACGTCGTTACCCAACATCAACATTACATCTGTACGTCGTTACCCAACATCAACATTACATCTGTACGTCGTTACCCAACATTAACATTACATCTGTACGTCGTTACCCAACATCAACATTACATCTGTACGTCGTTACCCAACATTAACATTACATCTGTACGTCGTTACCCAACATCAACATTACATCTGTACGTCGTTACCCAACATTAACATTACATCTGTACGTCGTTACCCAACATTAACATTACATCTGTACGTCGTTACCCAACATTAACATTACATCTGTACGTCGTTACCCAACATCAACATTACATCTGTACGTCGTTACCCAACATAATCATTAGCATCGATAGTTATAGTAAAGGCGTACGTGATATATTGTGCAATGGAACCGCGTATTATAAGAAAGACATGCAATACTACCACATCTACCTTCGGCTTGTTGTTGAATTGGGCCCCACATGAATTATTTTCAATTCTTTGTATTTTTTTGTAAAGAGTTTCTTGTTAAGTACCGCTCAGGTTTACTTCGTTTTGGGTTTATATTTGCATGGTTTTCAACTGGATTTTTTTTCATAATTTTTTAGAATCTCGAAAATTTTTCTTAAGTTACGTATATTGGACCTTAAATGTCAATCTCATAACATAGCTGGTTCGTTTCTTCTATTGTAGTCTAAATAATTTCTAGTTTTTGCATTTTGTGTAATAACAAGAACATAAAGAAGGGATGGACCTAGTTAAATATAAGAACATGATTTCTTCCTTGATGAAGTATAATATAGGGAAGCGGAACGTTATCTAGACGTTCAGACTTCAAACCTCTGGTGTCTACGATAGAGTGATAGTCACCAGAAGGAAATCGAGACATTGCGAATATTGTGCAGATTTATTTTTTGTGTCAATTCAAATAGTTAGGCGTTTTTTTATTTTTAAAACGACAGTAAGCAGTGCGACAGGATATGTGGCATTCTTCACGGCTCATGGTATTCGGCTCGGGTGTGAAAAATACAGATTGTGATATCTAAACAAACCATTCACAGGATTGAAATGACTGAGGTCAATAATGATATGCCTTCAATGGTAAATATATCTATTAACACGCCCCTAGCGACCATTTTCAGTTTTTCAGTAAAAAAATGGTTTGAGTGTGTTGTAATGTGGTTGATAGAAATGACATTTAAATACCAAGAAACATTAGTGAGAGTGTCACTACCCTGCAGTGGTCCCTCCCAGTAGTGAGAGTGTCACTACCCTGTAGTGGTCTCTACCAGTAGTGAGAGTGTCACTATCCTGTAGTGGTCCCTCACATTAGTGAGAGTGTCACTACCCTGCAGTGGTCCCTCACATTATTGAGAGTGTCACTACCCTGCAGTGGTCCCTCCCAGTATTGAGATTGTCACTACCCTGCAGTGGTCCCTCCCAGTAGTGAGAGTGTCACTACCCTGCAGTGGTCCCTCCCAGTAATGAGTGTCACTACCCTGCAGTGGTCCCTCCCAGTAGTGAGAGTGTCACTACCCTGCAGTGGTCACTCCCAGTAGTGAGAGTGTCACTACCCTGCAGTGGTTCCTTCCATAAGTGAGAGTGTCACTACCCTGCAGTGGTCCCTCCCATTAGTGAGAGTGTCACTACCCTGCAGTGGTCCCTCCCATTAGTGAGAGTGTCACTACCCTGCAGTGGTCCCTCCCAGTAGTGAGAGTGTCACTACCCTGCAGTGGTCCCTCCCAGTTGTGAGAGTGTCGCTACCCTGTAGTGGTCCCTCCCAGTAGTGACAGTATCACTACCCTGCAGTGGTCCCTCCCATTAGTGAGAGTGTCACTACCCTGCAGTGGTCCCTCCCATTAGTGAGAGTGTCACTACCCTGCAGTGGTCCATCCCAGTAGTGAGAGTGTCACTACCCTGCAGTGGTCCCTCCCAGTAGTGAGAGTGTCACTACCCTGCAGTGGTTCCTCCCAGTAGTGAGAGTGACTACCCTGTAGTGGTCCCTCCCAGTAGTGAGAGTGTCACTATCCTGCAGTGGTCCCTCCCAGTAGTGAGAGTGTCACTACCCTGCAGTGGTTCCTCCAAGTAGTGAGAGTGTCACTACCCTGCAGTGGTCCCTCCCATAAGTGAGAGTGTCACTACCCTGCAGTGGTCCCTCCCATTAGTGAGAGTGTCACTACCCTGCAGTGGTCCCTCCCAGTAGTGAGAGTGTCACTACCCTGCAGTGGTCCCTCCCATTAGTGAGAGTGTCACTACCCTGCAGTAGTCCCTCCCATTAGTGAGAGTGTCACTACCCTGTAGTGGTTCCTCACAGTAGTGAGAGTGTCACTACCCTGCAGTGGTTCCTCCCATTAGTGAGAGTGTCACTACCCTGCAGTGTTCCCTCCCATTAGTGAGAGTGTCACTACCCTGCAGTGGTCCCTCCCATTAGTGAGAGTGTTACTACCCTGCAGTGCTCCCTCCCATTAGTGAGAGTGTCACTACCCTGCAGTGGTCCCTCCCATTAGTGAGAGTGTCACTACGCTGCAGTGGTCCCTCCCATTAGTGAAAGTGTCACTACCCTGCAGTGGTCCCTCCCATTAGTGAGAGTGTCACTACCCTGCAGTGGTCCCTCCCATTAGTGAGAGTGTCACTACCCTGCAGTGGTCCCTCCCAGTAGTGAGAGTGTCACTACCCTGCAGTGGTCCCTCCCATTAGTGAGAGTGTCACTACCCTGCAGTGGTCCCTCCCAGTAGTGAGAGTGTCACTACCCTGCAGTGGTCCCTCCCAGTAGTGAGAGTGTCACTACCCTGCAGTGGTCCCTCCCAGTAGTGAGAGTGTCACTACCCTGCAGTGGTCCCTCCCATAAGTGAGAGTGACTACCCTGCAGTGGTGCCTCCCATTAGTGAGAGTGTCACTACCCTGCAGTAGTCCCTCCCATTAGTGAGAGTGTCACTACCCTGTAGTGGTTCCTCACAGTAGTGAGAGTGTCACTACCCTGCAGTGGTTCCTCCCATTAGTGAGAGTGTCACTACCCTGCAGTGGTCCCTCCCATTAGTGAGAGTGTCACTACCCTGCAGTGGTCCCTCCCATTAGTGAGAGTGTTACTACCCTGCAGTGCTCCCTCCCATTAGTGAGAGTGTCACTACCCTGCAGTGGTCCCTCCCATTAGTGAGAGTGTCACTACGCTGCAGTGGTCCCTCCCATTAGTGAAAGTGTCACTACCCTGCAGTGGTCCCTCCCATTAGTGAGAGTGTCACTACCCTGCAGTGGTCCCTCCCATTCGTGAGAGTGTCACTACCCTGCAGTGGTCCCTCCCAGTAGTGAGAGTGTCACTACCCTGCAGTGGTCCCTCCCAGTAGTGAGAGTGTCACTACCCTGCAGTGGTCCCTCCCAGTAGTGAGAGTGTCACTACCCTGCAGTGGTCCCTCCCAGTAGTGAGAGTGTCACTACCCTGCAGTGGTCCCTCCCAGTAGTGAGAGTGTCACTACCCTGCAGTGGTCCCTCCCATAAGTGAGAGTGACTACCCTGCAGTGGTGCCTCCCATTAGTGAGAGTGTCACTACCCTGCATTGGTCACTCCCAGTAGTGAGAGTGTCACTACCCTGCAGTGGTCCCTTCCATTAGTGAGAGTGTCACTACCCTGCATTGGTTCCTCCCAGTAGTGAGAGTGTCACTACTTTGCAGTGGTCACTCCCATTAGTGAGAGTGTCATTACCCTGCAGTGGTCCCTCCCATTAGTGAGAGTGTCACTACCCTGCAGTGGTCCCTCCCAGTAGTGAGAGTGTCACTACCCTGCAGTGGTCCCTCCCAGTAGTGAGAGTGTCACTACCCTGCAGTGGTCCCTCCCAGTAGTGAGAGTGTCACTACCCTGCAGTGGTCCCTCCCAGTAGTGAGAGTGTCACTACCCTGCAGTGGTCCCTCCCAGTAGTGAGAGTGTCACTACCCTGCAGTGGTCCCTCCCATAAGTGAGAGTGACTACCCTGCAGTGGTGCCTCCCATTAGTGAGAGTGTCACTACCCTGCATTGGTCACTCCCAGTAGTGAGAGTGTCACTACCCTGCAGTGGTCCCTTCCATTAGTGAGAGTGTCACTACCCTGCATTGGTTCCTCCCAGTAGTGAGAGTGTCACTACTTTGCAGTGGTCCCTCCCATTAGTGAGAGTGTCACTACCCTGCAGTGGTCCCTCCCAGTAGTGAGAGTGTCACTACCCTGCAGTGGTCACTCCCATTAGTGAGAGTGTCACTACCCTGCAGTGGTCCCTTCCATTAGTGAGAGTGTCACTACCCTGCATTGGTTCCTCCCAGTAGTGAGAGTGTCACTACCTTGCAGTGGTCACTCCCATTAGTGAGAGTGTCATTACCCTGCAGTGGTCCCTCCCATTAGTGAGAGTGTCACTACCCTGCAGTGGTCCCTCCCAGTAGTGAGAGTGTCACTACCCTGCAGCGGTCCCTCCCATAAGTGAGAGTGACTACCCTGCAGTGGTCCCTCCAATAAGTGAGAGTGTCACTACCCTGAAGTGGTCCCTCACATTAGTGAGAGTGTCACTACTCTGCAGTGGTTCCTCCCTTAAGTGAGAGTGTCACTACCCTGCAGTGGTCCCTCCCAGTAGTGAGAGTGTCACTACCCTGCAGTGGTCCATCCCAGTAGTGAGAGTGTCACTACCCTGCAGTGGTCCCTCCCAGTAGTGAGAGTGTCACTACCCTGCAGTGGTCCCTCCCAGTAGTGAGAGTGTCACTACCCTGCAGTGGTCCCTCCCAGTAGTGAGAGTGTCACTACCCTGCAGTGGTGCCTCCCAGTTGTGAGAGTGTCGCTACCCTGTAGTGGCCCCTCCCAGTAGTGACAGTATCACTACCCTGCAGTGGTCCCTCCCATTAGTGAGAGTGTCACTACCCTGCAGTGGTCCCTCCCAGTAGTGAGAGTGTCACTACCCTGCAGTGGTCCATCCCAGTAGTGAGAGTGTCACTACCCTGTAGTGGTCCCTCCCAGTAGTGAGAGTGTCACTACCCTGCAGTGGTTCCTCCCAGTAGTGAGAGTGACTACCCTGTAGTGGTCCCTCCCAGTAGTGAGAGTGTCACTATCCTGCAGTGGTCCCTCCCAGTAGTGAGAGTGTCACTACCCTGCAGTGGTTCCTCCAAGTAGTGAGAGTGTCACTACCCTGCAGTGGTCCCTCCCATAAGTGAGAGTGTCACTACCCTGCAGTGGTCCCTCCCATTAGTGAGAGTGTCACTACCCTGCAGTGGTCCCTCCCAGTAGTGAGAGTGTCACTACCCTGCAGTGGTCCCTCCCATTAGTGAGAGTGTCACTACCCTGCAGTAGTCCCTCCCATTAGTGAGAGTGTCACTACCCTGCAGTGGTTCCTCACAGTAGTGAGAGTGTCACTTCCCTGCAGTGGTTCCTCACAGTTGTGAGAGTGTCACTACCCTGCAGTGGTCCCTCCCAGTAGTGAGAGTGTCACTACCCTGCAGTGGTCCCTCACAGTTGTGAGAGTGTCACTACCCTGCAGTGGTCCCTCCCAGTAGTGAGAGTGTCACTACCCTGTAGTGGTCTCTACCAGTAGTGAGAGTGTCACTATCCTGTAGTGGTCCCTCACATTAGTGAGAGTGTCACTACCCTGCAGCTGTCCCTCACATTAGTGAGAGTGTCACTACCCTGCAGTGGTCCCTCCCAGTATTGAGAGTGTCACTACCCTGCAGTGGTCCCTCCCAGTAGTGAGAGTGTCACTACCCTGCAGTGGTCCCTCCCAGTAATGAGTGTCACTACCCTGCAGTGGTCCCTCCCATTAGTGAGAGTGTCGCTACCCTGCAGTGGTCCCTCCCAGTAGTGAGAGTGTCACTACCCTGCAGTGGTCACTCCCAGTAGTGAGAGTGTCACTACCCTGCAGTGGTCCCTCCCATAAGTGAGAGTGACTACCCTGCAGTGGTCCCTCCAATAAGTGAGAGTGTCACTACCCTGAAGTGGTCCCTCACATTAGTGAGAGTGTCACTACTCTGCAGTGGTTCCTCCCTTAAGTGAGAGTGTCACTACCCTGCAGTGGTCCCTCCCAGTAGTGAGAGTGTCACTACCCTGCAGTGGTCCATCCCAGTAGTGAGAGTGTCACTACCCTGCAGTGGTCCCTCCCAGTAGTGAGAGTGTCACTACCCTGCAGTGGTCCCTCCCATTAGTGAGAGTGTCACTACCCTGCAGTGGTCCCTCCCAGTAGTGAGAGTGTCACTACCCTGCAGTGGTGCCTCCCAGTTGTGAGAGTGTCGCTACCCTGTAGTGGTCCCTCCCAGTAGTGACAGTATCACTACCCTGCAGTGGTCCCTCCCATTAGTGAGAGTGTCACTACCCTGCAGTGGTCCCTCCCAGTAGTGAGAGTGTCACTACCCTGCAGTGGTCCATCCCAGTAGTGAGAGTGTCAATACCCTGTAGTGGTCCCTCCCAGTAGTGAGAGTGTCACTACCCTGCAGTGGTTCCTCCCAGTAGTGAGAGTGACTACCCTGTAGTGGTCCCTCCCAGTAGTGAGAGTGTCACTATCCTGCAGTGGTCCCTCCCAGTAGTGAGAGTGTCACTACCCTGCAGTGGTTCCTCCAAGTAGTGAGAGTGTCACTACCCTGCAGTGGTCCCTCCCGTAAGTGAGAGTGACTACCCTGCAGTGGTCCCTCCAATAAGTGAGAGTGTCACTACCCTGAAGTGGTCCCTCACATTAGTGAGAGTGTCACTACTCTGCAGTGGTTCCTCCCTTAAGTGAGAGTGTCACTACCCTGCAGTGGTCCCTCCCAGTAGTGAGAGTGTCACTACCCTGCAGTGGTCCATCCCAGTAGTGAGAGTGTCACTACCCTGCAGTGGTCCCTCCCAGTAGTGAGAGTGTCACTACCCTGCAGTGGTCCCTCCCATTAGTGAGAGTGTCACTACCCTGCAGTGGTCCCTCCCAGTAGTGAGAGTGTCACTACCCTGCAGTGGTGCCTCCCAGTTGTGAGAGTGTCGCTACCCTGTAGTGGTCCCTCCCAGTAGTGACAGTATCACTACCCTGCAGTGGTCCCTCCCATTAGTGAGAGTGTCACTACCCTGCAGTGGTCCCTCCCAGTAGTGAGAGTGTCACTACCCTGCAGTGGTCCATCCCAGTAGTGAGAGTGTCAATACCCTGTAGTGGTCCCTCCCAGTAGTGAGAGTGTCACTACCCTGCAGTGGTTCCTCCCAGTAGTGAGAGTGACTACCCTGTAGTGGTCCCTCCCAGTAGTGAGAGTGTCACTATCCTGCAGTGGTCCCTCCCAGTAGTGAGAGTGTCACTACCCTGCAGTGGTTCCTCCAAGTAGTGAGAGTGTCACTACCCTGCAGTGGTCCCTCCCATAAGTGAGAGTGTCACTACCCTGCAGTGGTCCCTCCCATTAGTGAGAGTGTCACTACCCTGCAGTGGTCCCTCCCAGTAGTGAGAGTGTCACTACCCTGCAGTGGTCCCTCCCATTAGTGAGAGTGTCACTACCCTGCAGTAGTCCCTCCCATTAGTGAGAGTGTCACTACCCTGTAGTGGTCCCTCCCATTAGTGAGAGTGTCACTACCCTGCAGTGGTCCCTCCCAGTAGTGAGAGTGTCACTACCCTGCAGTGGTCCCTCCCATTAGTGAGAGTGTTACTACCCTGCAGTGCTCCCTCCCATTAGTGAGAGTGTCACTACCCTGCAGTGGTCCCTCCCATTAGTGAGAGTGTCACTACGCTGCAGTGGTCCCTCCCATTAGTGAAAGTGTCACTACCCTGCAGTGGTCCCTCCCATTAGTGAGAGTGTTACTACCCTGAAGTGGTCCCTCACATTAGTGAGAGTGTCACTACTCTGCAGTGGTTCCTCCCTTAAGTGAGAGTGTCACTACCCTGCAGTGGTCCCTCCCATTAGTGAGAGTGTCACTACCGTGCAGTGGTCCATCCCAGTAGTGAGAGTGTCACTACCCTGCAGTGGTCCCTCCCAGTAGTGAGAGTGTCACTACCCTGCAGTGGTCCCTCCCATTAGTGAGAGTGTCACTACCCTGCAGTGGTCCCTCCCATAAGTGAGAGTGACTACCCTGCAGTGGTGCCTCCCATTAGTGAGAGTGTCACTACCCTGCATTGGTCACTCCCAGTAGTGAGAGTGTCACTACCCTGCAGTGGTCCCTCCCATTAGTGAGAGTGTCACTACCCTGCAGTGGTCCCTCCCAGTAGTGAGAGTGTCACTACCCTGCAGTGGTCCATCCCAGTAGTGAGAGTGTCACTACCCTGTAGTGGTCCCTCCCAGTAGTGAGAGTGTCACTACCCTGCAGTGGTTCCTCACAGTAGTGAGAGTGTCACTACCATGTAGTGGTCCCTCCCAGTAGTGAGAGTGTCACTATCCTGCAGTGGTCCCTCCCAGTAGTGAGAGTGTCACTACCCTGCAGTGGTTCCTCCAAGTAGTGAGAGTGTCACTACCCTGCAGTGGTCCCTCCCATAAGTGAGAGTGTCACTACCCTGCAGTGGTCCCTCCCATTAGTGAGAGTGTCACTACCCTGCAGTGGTTCCTCCCAGTAGTGAGAGTGACTACCCTGCAGTGGTCCCTCCCATTAGTGAGAGTGTCACTACCCTGCAGTAGTCCCTCCCATTAGTGAGAGTGTCACTACCCTGCAGTGGTTCCTCACAGTAGTGAGAGTGTCACTTCCCTGCAGTGGTTCCTCACAGTTGTGAGAGTGTCACTACCCTGCAGTGGTCCCTCCCAGTAGTGAGAGTGTCACTACCCTGCAGTGGTCCCTCACAGTTGTGAGAGTGTCACTACCCTGCAGTGGTCCCTCCCAGTAGTGAGAGTGTCACTACCCTGTAGTGGTCTCTACCAGTAGTGAGAGTGTCACTATCCTGTAGTGGTCCCTCACATTAGTGAGAGTGTCACTACCCTGCAGTGGTCCCTCACATTAGTGAGAGTGTCACTACCCTGCAGTGGTCCCTCCCAGTATTGAGATTGTCACTACCCTGCAGTGGTCCCTCCCAGTAGTGAGAGTGTCACTACCCTGCAGTGGTCCCTCCCAGTAATGAGTGTCACTACCCTGCAGTGGTCCCTCCCATTAGTGAGAGTGTCGCTACCCTGCAGTGGTCCCTCCCAGTAGTGAGAGTGTCACTACCCTGCAGTGGTCACTCCCAGTAGTGAGAGTGTCACTACCCTGCAGTGGTCCCTCCAAATAGTGAGAGTGTCGCTACCCTGCAGTGGTCCCTCCCATTAGTGAGAGTGTCACTACCCTGCAGTGGTCCCTCCCAGTAGTGAGAGTGTCACTACCCTGCAGTGGTCACTCCCAGTAGTGAGAGCGTCACTACCCTGCAGTGGTCCCTCCCAGTAGTGAGAGTGTCACTACCCTGCAGTGGTCCCTCCCAGTAGTGAGAGTGTCACTACCCTGCAGTGGTCCCTCCCATTAGTGAGAGTGTCACTACCCTGCAGTGGTCCCTCCCATTAATGAGAGTGTCGCTACCCTGCAGTGGTCCCTCCCATTAGTGAGAGTGTCACTACCCTGCAGTGGTCCCTCCCATTAGTGAGAGTGTCACTACCCTGCAGTGGTCCCTCCCATTAGTGAGAGTGTCACTACCCTGCAGTGGTTCCTCCCAGTAGTGAGAGTGTCACTACCCTGCAGTGGTCCCTCCCATTAGTGAGAGTGTCACTACCCTGCAGTGGTCACTCCCAGTTGTGAGAGTGTCGCTACCCTGTAGTGGTCCCTCCCAGTAGTGAGAGTGTCACTACCCTGCAGTCGTCCCTCCCATTAGTGAGAGTGTCACTACCCTGCAGTGGTCCCTCCCATTAGTGAGAGTGTCGCTACCCTGCAGTGGTCCCTCCCATTAGTGAGAGTGTCACTACCCTGCAGTGGTCCCTCCCAGTAGTGAGAGTGTCACTACCCGTCAGTGGTCCCTCCCATTAGTGAGAGTGTCACTACCCTGCAGTGGTCCCTCCCAGTAGTGAGAGTGTCACTACCCTGCAGTGGTCCCTCCCAGTAGTGAGAGTGTCACTACCCTGCAGTGGTCCCTCCCAGTAGTGAGAGTGTCACTACCCTACAGTGGTCCCTCCCATTAGTGAGAGTGTCACTACCCTGCAGTGGTCCCTCACAGTTGTGAGAGTGTCACTACCCTGCAGTGGTCCCTCCCAGTAGTGAGAGTGTCACTACCCTGCAGTGGTCCCTCCCAGTAGTGAGAGTGTCACTACCCTGCAGTGGTTCCTCCCAGTAGTGAGAGTGTCACTACCCTGCAGTGGTCCCTCCCATTAGTGAGAGTGTCACTATCCTGCAGTGGTCCATCCCAGTAGTGAGAGCGTCACTACCCTGCAGTGGTCCCTCCCAGTAGTGAGAGTGTCACTACCCTGCAGTGGTCCCTCCCAGTAGTGAGAGTGTCACTACCCTGCAGTGGTCCCTCCCATTAGTGAGAGTGTCACTACCCTGCAGTGGTCCATCCCATTAATGAGAGTGTCGCTACCCTGCAGTGGTCCCTCCCATTAGTGAGAGTGTCACTACCCTGCAGTGGTCCCTCCCATTAGTGAGAGTGTCACTACCCTGCAGTGGTCCCTCCCATTAGTGAGAGTGTCACTACCCTGCAGTGGTTCCTCCCAGTAGTGAGAGTGTCACTACCCTGCAGTGGTCCCTCCCATTAGTGAGAGTGTCACTACCCTGCAGTGGTCACTCCCAGTTGTGAGAGTGTCGCTACCCTGTAGTGGTCCCTCCCAGTAGTGAGAGTGTCACTACCCTGCAGTCGTCCCTCCCATTAGTGAGAGTGTCACTACCCTGCAGTGGTCCCTCCCATTAGTGAGAGTGTCGCTACCCTGCAGTGGTCCCTCCCATTAGTGAGAGTGTCACTACCCTGCAGTGGTCCCTCCCAGTAGTGAGAGTATCACTACCCGTCAGTGGTCCCTCCCATTAGTGAGAGTGTCACTACCCTGCAGTGGTCCCTCCCAGTAGTGAGAGTGTCACTACCCTGCAGTGGTCCCTCCCAGTAGTGAGAGTGTCACTACCCTGCAGTGGTCCCTCCCAGTAGTGAGAGTGTCACTACCCTACAGTGGTCCCTCCCATTAGTGAGAGTGTCACTACCCTGCAGTGGTCCCTCACAGTTGTGAGAGTGTCACTACCCTGCAGTGGTCCCTCCCAGTAGTGAGAGTGTCACTACCCTGCAGTGGTCCCTCCCAGTAGTGAGAGTGTCACTACCCTGCAGTGGTTCCTCCCAGTAGTGAGAGTGTCACTACCCTGCAGTGGTCCCTCCCATTAGTGAGAGTGTCACTATCCTGCAGTGGTCCATCCCAGTTGTGAGAGTGTCGTTACCCTGTAGTAGTCCCTCCCAGTATTGAGAGTGTCACTACCCTGCAGTGGTCCCTCCCAGGAGTGAGAGTGTCACTACCCTGCAGTGGTCCCTCCCAGGAGTGAGAGTGTCGCTACCCTGCAGTGGTCCCTCCCAGTAGTGAGAGTGTCACTACCCTGCAGTGGTCCCTCCCAGTAGTGAGAGTGTCACTACCCTGCAGTGGTCCCTCTTAGTAGTGAGAGTGTCACTACCCTGCAGTGGTTCCTCCCAGTAGTGAGAGTGTCACTACCCTGCAGTGGTCCCCTAGTTGTGAGAGTGTCACTACATTGCAGTGGTCCCTCCCAGTAGTGAGAGTGTCACTACCCTGCAGTGGTCCCTCCCATTAGTGAGAGTGTCACAACCCTGCAGTGGTCCCTCCCAGTAGTGAGAGTGTCACTACCCTGCAGTGGTCCCTCCCAGTTGTGAGAGTGTCGCTACCCTGCAGTGGTCCCTCCCAGTAGTGAGAGTGTCACTACCCTGCAGTGGTCCCTCCCATTAGTGAGAGTGTCACTACCCTGCAGTGGTCCCTCCCAGTAGTGAGAGTGTCACTACCCTGCAGTGGTCCCTCACAGTAGTGAGAGTGTCACTACCCTGCAGTGGTCCCTCCAATTAGTGAGAGTCACTACCCTGCAGTGGTCCCTCCAATTAGTGAGAGTGACTACCCTGCAGTGGTCCCTCCCAGTAGTGAGAGTGTCGCTACCCTGCAGTGGTCCCTCCCATAAGTGAGAGTGACACTACCCTGCAGTGGTCCCTCCCATTAGTGAGAGTGTCACAACCCTGCAGTGGTCCCTTCCATAAGTGAGAGTGTCACTACCCTGCAGTGGTCCCTCCCATTAGTGAGAGTGTCACTACCCTGCAGTGGTCCCTCCCATTAGTGAAAGTGTCACTACCCTGCAGTGGTCCCTCCCAGTAGTGAGAGTGCCACTACCCTGCAGTGGTCCCTCTAATTAGTGAGAGTGTCACTACCCTGCAGTGGTCCCTCCCATTAGTGAGAGTGTCACTACCCTGCAATTGTCACTCCCAGTAGTGAGAGTGTCACTACCCTGCAGTGGTCCCTCCCATTAGTGAGAGTGTCACTACCATGCAGCTGTCCCGCCCATTTGTAGACGTTGAGTGTGATCAAACACAACATTATACAGGATATGAATATGTGTGTACCCTTGATGAAACGTTTCTCCATGATTTAGTTAATTACATTTCAAGATTGGTTCCAATTAAATTATGATCGAAATAATAACATTGCTCCTATGACATTTCACAAATATAAAATGTGATCCAGCACGACTTCCTAAAACACTTACCTACAGTATTCACAAATATATAATGTGGTCAGTACGACCCTCCTAACACTTACCTACAGTATTAACAAATATATAATGTGTTTCAGTACAATCTTACTAAAACATTTACCTACATTATTCACAAATATAAAATGTGATCCAGTACAATCTTACTAAAACATTTACCTACAGTATTCACAAATATATAATGTGTTCCAGTACGACCTTACTAAAACACTTACCTTAAGATGAACATGTGTGATGTTAAAATTAAGCACAGTAAATGTAAAACGTGCCGTCTGTTCAAGGGGTTTTACTTATATTAGGCTGTCTAACGTTAATATGACGTAACAAAAAGAGATGGAAGATGTTTATGATATAATGCTTTTTTTACAAGGTAAAATATTAAAACTACACGGATAAAATAAAATACTTGAGATGTTTTATTTTTGACAGCATATTTTGCCCAATCGTTAATAAATGACAAATGATATAAAAAAGGTACAGTTATCATGTTTCAATATGATATAAAAGGTACCGTTAGCATATGTTTGAATATGATATAAAAGGTACAGTTATCATGTTTCAATATGATACAAAACGTACAGTTAGCATATGTTTGAATATGATATAAAAGGTACAGTTAGCATATGTTTGAATATGATACAAAAGGTACAGTTAGCATATGTTTCAATATGATACAAAGGGTACAGTTAGGATATGTTTGAATATGATACAAAAGGTAGTTAGCATATGTTTGAATATGATACAAAAGGTACAGTTAGCATATGTTTGAATATGATACAAAAGGTACAGTTAGCATGTTTCAATATGATACAAAAGGTATAGTTAGCATGTTTCAATATGATATAAAAGGTACAGTTAGCATGTTTCAATATGATATAAAAGGTACAGTTAGCATGTTTCAATATGATACAAAAGGTACAGTTAGCATGTTTCAATATGATACAAAAGGTACAGTTATCATATGTTTGAATATGATATAAAAGGTACCGTTAGCATATGTTTGAATATGATACAAAAGGTACAGTTAGCATATGTTTGAATATGATATAAAAGGTACAGTTAGCATGTTTCAATATGATATAAAAGGTACAGTTAGCATGTTTCAATATGATACAAAAGGTACAGTTAGCATATGTTTGAATATGATACAAAAGGTACAGTTAGCATGTTTCAATACGATACAAAGGGTACAGTTAGCATGTTTCAATACGATATAAAAGGTACAGTTAGCATATGTTTCAATATGATACAAAAGGTACAGTTATCATGTTTCAATATGATACAAAAGGTACAGTTATCATGTTTCAATATGATACAAAAGGTACAGTTAGCATGTTTCAATAAGATACAAAAGGTACAGTTATCATGTTTCAATATGATACAAAAGGTACAGTTAGCATGTTTAAATAAGATACAAAAGGTACAGTTAGCATGTTTCAATAAGATACAAAAGGTACAGTTAGCATGTTTAAATAAGATACAAAAGGTACAGTTAGCATGTTTCAATAAGATACAAAAGGTACAGTTAGCATGTTTCAATAAGATACAAAAGGTACAGTTAGCATGTTTCAATATGATACAAAAGGTACAGTTAGCATGTTTCAATATGATACAAAAGGTACAGTTAGCATATGTTTGAATATGATACAAAAGGTACAGTTAGCATGTTTCAATATGATACAAAAGGTACAGTTATCATGTTTCAATATGATACAAAAGGTACAGTTATCATGTTTCAATATGATACAAAAGGTCCAGTTAGCATGTTTCAATATGATACAAAGGGTACAGTTAGCATATGTTTGAATATGATACAAAGGGTACAGTTAGCATATGTTTGAATATGATACAAAAGGTACAGTTAGCATGTTTCAATATGATACAAAAGGTACAGTTAGCATGTTTCAATATGATACAAAAGGTACAGTTATCATGTTTCAATATGATATAAAAGGTACAGTTAGCATGTTTCAATATGATACAAAAGGTACAGTTAGCATATGTTTGAATATGATACAAAAGGTACAGTTAGCATGTTTCAATACGATACAAAGGGTACAGTTAGCATGTTTCAATACGATATAAAAGGTACAGTTAGCATATGTTTGAATATGATACAAAAGGTACAGTTATCATGTTTCAATATGATACAAAATGTACAGTTATCATGTTTCAATATGATACAAAAGGTACAGTTAGCATGTTTCAATAAGATACAAAAGGTACAGTTATCATGTTTCAATATGATACAAAAGGTACAGTTAGCATGTTTAAATAAGATACAAAAGGTACAGTTAGCATGTTTCAATCAGATACAAAAGGTACAGTTAGCATGTTTAAATAAGATACAAAAGGTACAGTTAGCATGTTTCAATAAGATACAAAAGGTACAGTTAGCATGTTTCAATAAGATACAAAGGGTACAGTTAGCATATGTTTGAATATGATACAAAAGGTACAGTTAGCATGTTTCAATATGATACAAAAGGTACAGTTAGCATATGTTTCAATATGATACAAAAGGTACAGTTATCATGTTTCAATATGATACAAAAGGTCCAGTTAGCATGTTTCAATATGATATAAAAGGTACAGTTAGCATATGTTTCAATATGATACAAAAGGTACAGTTATCATGTTTCAATATGATACAAAATGTACAGTTATCATGTTTCAATATGATACAAAAGGTACAGTTAGCATGTTTCAATAAGATACAAAAGGTACAGTTATCATGTTTCAATATGATACAAAAGGTACAGTTAGCATGTTTAAATAAGATACAAAAGGTACAGTTAGCATGTTTCAATCAGATACAAAAGGTACAGTTAGCATGTTTAAATAAGATACAAAAGGTACAGTTAGCATGTTTCAATAAGATACAAAAGGTACAGTTAGCATGTTTCAATAAGATACAAAAGGTACAGTTAGCATGTTTCAATATGATACAAAAGGTACAGTTAGCATGTTTCAATATGATACAAAAGGTACAGTTAGCATGTTTCAATAAGATACAAAGGGTACAGTTAGCATATGTTTGAATATGATACAAAAGGTACAGTTAGCATGTTTCAATATGATACAAAAGGTACAGTTAGCATGTTTCAATATGATACAAAGGGTACAGTTAGCATATGTTTGAATATGATACAAAAGGTACAGTTAGCATGTTTCAATATGATACAAAAGGTACAGTTAGCATGTTTCAATATGATACAAAGGGTACAGTTAGCATATGCTTGAATATGATACAAAAGGTACAGTTATCATGTTTCAATATGATATAAAAGGTACAGTTAGCATGTTTCAATATGATACAAAAGGTACAGTTAGCATATGTTTGAATATGATACAAAAGGTACAGTTAGCATGTTTCAATATGATACAAAAGGTACAGTTAGCATATGTTTGAATATGATACAAAAGGTACAGTTATCATGTTTCAATATGATACAAAAGGTACAGTTAGCATGTTTCAATATGATACAAAAGGTACAGTTATCATGTTTCAATATGATATAAAAGGTACAGTTAGCATGTTTCAATATGATACAAAAGGTACAGTTAGCATATGTTTGAATATGATACAAAAGGTACAGTTAGCATGTTTCAATATGATACAAAAGGTACAGTTAGCATATGTTTGAATATGATACAAAAGGTACAGTTAGCATATGTTTGAATATGATACAAAAGGTACAGTTAGCATATGTTTGAATATGATACAAAAGGTACAGTTAGCATATGTTTGAATATGATACAAAAGGTACAGTTAGCATATGTTTGAATATGATACAAAAGGTACAGTAGCATATGTTTCAATATGATACAAAAGGTACAGTTAGCATATGTTTGAATATGATATTAAACGTACAGTTATCATGTTTCAATATGATACAAAAGGTACAGTTAGCATGTTTCAATATAAGACAAAAGGTACAGTTAGCATGTTTCAATATAAGACAAAAGGTACAGTTAGCATGTGTTTGAAATGATACAAAAGGTACAGTTAGCATGTTTGAATATGATATAAAAGGTACAGTTAGCATATGTTTGAATATGATATAAAAGGTACAGTTATCATGTTTCAATATGATACAAAAGGTACAGTTAGCATGTTTCAATATAAGACAAAAGGTACATTTAGCATATGTTTGAATATGATACAAAAGGTACAGTTATCATGTTTCAATATGATACAAAAGGTACAGTTAGCATGTTTCAATATGATACAAAAGGTACAGTTAGCATATGTTTGAATATGATATAAAAGGTACAGTTATCATGTTTCAATATGATACAAAAGGTACAGTTAGCATGTTTCAATATAAGACAAAAGGTACAATTAGCATATGTTTGAATATGATACAAAAGGTACAGTTAACATGTTTCAATATGATACAAAAGGTACAGTTAGCATGTTTGAATATGATATAAAAGGTACAGTTAGCATATGTTTGAATATGATATAAAAGGTACAGTTATCATGTTTCAATATGATACAAAAGGTGCAGTTAGCATGTTTCAATATAAGACAAAAGGTACAGTTAGCATATGTTTGAATATGATATAAAACGTACAGTTATCATGTTTCAATATGATACAAAAGGTACAGTTAGCATGTTTCAATATAAGACAAAAGGTACAGTTAGCATATGTTTGAATAAGATATAAAACGTACAGTTATCATGTTTCAATATGATACAAAAGGTATAGTTAGCATGTTTCAATATGATATAAAAGGTACAGTTAGCATATGTTTCAATATGATACAAAAGGTACAGTTAGCATGTTTCAATATGATATTAAAGGTACAGTTAGCATATGTTTGAATATGATACAAAAGGGTACAGTTAGCATGTTTCAATATGATATAAAAGGTATAGTTAGCATATGTTTGAATATGATACAAAAGGTACAGTTAGCATATGTTTGAATATGATACAAAAGGTACAGTTAGCATGTTTCAATATGATACAAAAGGTACAGTTAGCATATGTTTGAATATGATATAAAAGGTACAGTTAGCATGTTTCAATATGATATAAAAGGTACAGTTAGCATGTTTCAATATGATACAAAAGGTACAGTTAGCATATGTTTGAATATGATACAAAAGGTACAGTTAGCATGTTTCAATACGATACAAAGGGTACAGTTAGCATGTTTCAATACGATATAAAAGGTACAGTTAGCATATGTTTCAATATGATACAAAAGGTACAGTTATCATGTTTCAATATGATACAAAAGGTACAGTTATCATGTTTCAATATGATACAAAAGGTACAGTTAGCATGTTTCAATAAGATACAAAAGGTACAGTTATCATGTTTGAATATGATACAAAAGGTACAGTTAGCATGTTTAAATAAGATACAAAAGGTACAGTTAGCATGTTTCAATAAGATACAAAATGTACAGTTAGCATGTTTAAATAAGATACAAAAGGTACAGTTAGCATGTTTCAATAAGATACAAAAGGTACAGTTAGCATGTTTCAATAAGATACAAAAGGTACAGTTAGCATGTTTCAATATGATACAAAAGGTACAGTTAGCATGTTTCAATATGATACAAAAGGTACAGTTAGCATATGTTTGAATATGATATAAAAGGTACAGTTATCATGTTTCAATATGATACAAAAGGTACAGTTAGCATGTTTCAATATAAGACAAAAGGTACATTTAGCATATGTTTGAATATGATACAAAAGGTACAGTTATCATGTTTCAATATGATACAAAAGGTACCGTTAGCATGTTTCAATATGAAACAAAAGGTACAGTTAGCATATGTTTGAATATGATATAAAAGGTACAGTTATCATGTTTCAATATGATACAAAAGGTACAGTTAGCATGTTTCAATATAAGACAAAAGGTACATTTAGCATATGTTTGAATATGATACAAAAGGTACAGTTAGCATGTTTCAATATGATACAAAAGGTACAGTTAGCATGTTTGAATATGATATAAAAGGTACAGTTAGCATATGTTTGAATATGATATAAAAGGTACAGTTATCATGTTTCAATATGATACAAAAGGTACAGTTAGCATGTTTCAATATAAGACAAAAGGTACAGTTAGCATATGTTTGAATATGATATAAAACGTACAGTTATCATGTTTCAATATGATACAAAAGGTACAGTTAGCATGTTTCAATATAAGACAAAAGGTACAGTTAGCATATGTTTGAATAAGATATAAAACGTACAGTTATCATGTTTCAATATGATACAAAAGGTATAGTTAGCATGTTTCAATATGATATAAAAGGTACAGTTAGCATGTTTCAATATGATATTAAAGGTACAGTTAGCATATGTTTCAATATGATACAAAAGGTACAGTTAGCATATGTTTCAATATGATACAAAAGGTACAGTTAGCATGTTTCAATATGATATTGAAGGTACAGTTAGCATATGTTTGAATATGATACAAAAGGTACAGTTAACACATGTTTGAATATGATACAAAAGGTACAGTTAGCATGTTTCAATATGATATAAAAGGTATAGTTAGCATATGTTTGAATATGATACAAAAGGTACAGTTAGCATATGTTTGAATATGATACAAAAGGTACAGTTAGCATGTTTCAATATGATACAAAAGGTACAGTTAGCATATGATTAAATATGATATAAAAGGTACAGTTAGCATGTTTCAATATGATATAAAAGGTACAGTTAGGATGTTTCAATATGATACAAAAGGTACAGTTAGCATATGTTTGAATATGATACAAAAGGTACAGTTAGCATGTTTCAATACGATACAAAGGGTACAGTTAGCATGTTTCAATACGATATAAAAGGTACAGTTAGCATATGTTTCAATATGATACAAAAGGTACAGTTATCATGTTTCAATATGATACAAAAGGTACAGTTATCATGTTTCAATATGATACAAAAGGTACAGTTAGCATGTTTCAATAAGATACAAAAGGTACAGTTATCATGTTTCAATATGATACAAAAGGTACAGTTAGCATGTTTAAATAAGATACAAAAGGTACAGTTAGCATGTTTCAATAAGATACAAAAGGTACAGTTAGCATGTTTAAATAAGATACAAAAGGTACAGTTAGCATGTTTCAATAAGATACAAAAGGTACAGTTAGCATGTTTCAATAAGATACAAAAGGTACAGTTAGCATGTTTCAATATGATACAAAAGGTACAGTTAGCATGTTTCAATATGATACAAAAGGTACAGTTAGCATATGTTTGAATATGATACAAAAGGTACAGTTAGCATGTTTCAATATGATACAAAAGGTACAGTTATCATGTTTCAATATGATACAAAAGGTACAGTTATCATGTTTCAATATGATACAAAAGGTCCAGCTAGCATGTTTCAATATGATACAAAGGGTACAGTTAGCATATGTTTGAATATGATACAAAGGGTACAGTTAGCATATGTTTGAATATGATACAAAAGGTACAGTTAGCATGTTTCAATATGATACAAAGGGTACAGTAAGCATATGTTTGAATATGATACAAAAGGTACAGTTAGCATGTTTCAATATGATACAAAAGGTACAGTTAGCATGTTTCAATATGATACAAAGGGTACAGTTAGCATGTTTCAATATGATATAAAAGGTACAGTTAGCATGTTTCAATATGATACAAAAGGTACAGTTAGCATGTTTCAATATGATACAAAAGGTACAGTTATCATGTTTCAATATGATATAAAAGGTACAGTTAGCATGTTTCAATATGATACAAAAGGTACAGTTAGCATATGTTTGAATATGATACAAAAGGTACAGTTAGCATGTTTCAATACGATACAAAGGGTACAGTTAGCATGTTTCAATACGATATAAAAGGTACAGTTAGCATATGTTTCAATATGATACAAAAGGTACAGTTATCATGTTTCAATATGATACAAAATGTACAGTTATCATGTTTCAATATGATACAAAAGGTACAGTTAGCATGTTTCAATAAGATACAAAAGGTACAGTTATCATGTTTCAATATGATACAAAAGGTACAGTTAGCATGTTTAAATAAGATACAAAAGGTACAGTTAGCATGTTTCAATCAGATACAAAAGGTACAGTTAGCATGTTTAAATAAGATACAAAAGGTACAGTTAGCATGTTTCAATAAGATACAAAAGGTACAGTTAGCATGTTTCAATAAGATACAAAAGGTACAGTTAGCATGTTTCAATATGATACAAAAGGTACAGTTAGCATGTTTCAATATGATACAAAAGGTACAGTTAGCATATGTTTGAATATGATACAAAAGGTACAGTTAGCATGTTTCAATATGATACAAAAGGTACAGTTATCATGTTTCAATATGATACAAAAGGTACAGTTATCATGTTTCAATATGATACAAAAGGTCCAGTTAGCATGTTTCAATATGATACAAAGGGTACAGTTAGCATATGTTTGAATATGATACAAAGGGTACAGTTAGCATATGTTTGAATATGATACAAAAGGTACCGTTAGCATGTTTCAATATGATACAAAGGGTACAGTTAGCATATGTTTGAATATGATACAAAAGGTACAGTTAGCATGTTTCAATATGATACAAAAGGTACAGTTAGCATGTTTCAATATGATACAAAGGGTACAGTTAGCATATGCTTGAATATGATACAAAAGGTACAGTTATCATGTTTCAATATGATATAAAAGGTACAGTTAGCATGTTTCAATATGATACAAAAGGTACAGTTAGCATATGTTTGAATATGATACAAAAGGTACAGTTAGCATGTTTCAATATGATACAAAAGGTACAGTTAGCATATGTTTGAATATGATACAAAAGGTACAGTTATCATGTTTCAATATGATACAAAAGGTACAGTTAGCATGTTTCAATATGATACAAAAGGTACAGTTATCATGTTTCAATATGATATAAAAGGTACAGTTAGCATGTTTCAATATGATACAAAAGGTACAGTTAGCATATGTTTGAATATGATACAAAAGGTACAGTTAGCATGTTTCAATATGATACAAAAGGTACAGTTAGCATATGTTTGAATATGATACAAAAGGTACAGTTAGCATATGTTTGAATATGATACAAAAGGTACAGTTAGCATATGTTTGAATATGATACAAAAGGTACAGTTAGCATATGTTTGAATATGATACAAAAGGTACAGTTAGCATATGTTTGAATATGATACAAAAGGTACAGTTAGCATATGTTTCAATATGATACAAAAGGTACAGTTAGCATATGTTTGAATATGATATAAAACGTACAGTTATCATGTTTCAATATGATACAAAAGGTACAGTTAGCATGTTTCAATATAAGACAAAAGGTACAGTTAGCATGTTTCAATATAAGACAAAAGGTACAGTTAGCATGTGTTTGAATATGATACAAAAGGTACAGTTAGCATGTTTGAATATGATATAAAAGGTACAGTTAGCATATGTTTGAATATGATATAAAAGGTACAGTTATCATGTTTCAATATGATACAAAAGGTACAGTTAGCATGTTTCAATATAAGACAAAAGGTACATTTAGCATATGTTTGAATATGATACAAAAGGTACAGTTATCATGTTTCAATATGATACAAAAGGTACAGTTAGCATGTTTCAATATGATACAAAAGGTACAGTTAGCATATGTTTGAATATGATATAAAAGGTACAGTTATCATGTTTCAATATGATACAAAAGGTACAGTTAGCATGTTTCAATATAAGACAAAAGGTACATTTAGCATATGTTTGAATATGATACAAAAGGTACAGTTAGCATGTTTCAATATGATACAAAAGGTACAGTTAGCATGTTTGAATATGATATAAAAGGTACAGTTAGCATATGTTTGAATATGATATAAAAGGTACAGTTATCATGTTTCAATATGATACAAAAGGTACAGTTAGCATGTTTCAATATAAGACAAAAGGTACAGTTAGCATATGTTTGAATATGATATAAAACGTACAGTTATCATGTTTCAATATGATACAAAAGGTACAGTTAGCATGTTTCAATATAAGACAAAAGGTACAGTTAGCATATGTTTGAGTAAGATATAAAACGTACAGTTATCATGTTTCAATATGATACAAAAGGTATAGTTAGCATGTTTCAATATGATATAAAAGGTACAGTTAGCATATGTTTCAATATGATACAAAAGGTACAGTTAGCATATGTTTCAATATGATACAAAAGGTACAGTTAGCATGTTTCAATATGATATTAAAGGTACAGTTAGCATATGTTTGAATATGATACAAAAGGTACAGTTAACACATGTTTGAATATGATACAAAAGGTACAGTTAGCATGTTTCAATATGATATAAAAGGTATAGTTAGCATATGTTTGAATATGATACAAAAGGTACAGTTAGCATATGTTTGAATATGATACAAAAGGTACAGTTAGCATGTTTCAATATGATACAAAAGGTACAGTTAGCATATGTTTGAATATGATAAAAAAGGTACAGTTAGCATATGTTTGAATATGATAAAAAAGGTACAGTTAGCATATGTTTCAATATGATACAAAAGGTACAGTTAGCATGTTTCAATATGATACAAAACGTACAGTTAGCATATGTTTGAATATGATAAAAAAGGTACAGTTAGCATATGTTTGAATATGATACAAAAGGTACAGTTAGCATATGTTTGAATATGATACAAAAGGTACAGTTAGCATATGTTTGAATATGATACAAAAGGTACAGTTAGCATATGTTTGAATATGATACAAAAGGTACAGTTAGCATGTTTCAATATGATACAAAAGGTACAGTTAGCATATGTTTGAATATGATAAAAAAGGTACAGTTAGCATATGTTTGAATATGATACAAAAGGTACAGTTAGCATATGTTTGAATATGATACAAAACGTACAGTTAGCATGTTTCAATATGATACAAAAAGTACAGTTAGCATATGTTTGAATATGATACAAAAGGTACAGTTAGCATATGTTTGAATATGATACAAAAGGTACAGTTAGCATATGTTTGAATATGATACAAAAGGTACAGTTAGCATATGTTTGAATATGATACAAAAGGTACAGTTAGCATGTTTCAATATAAGACAAAAGGTACAGTTAGCATTTTTTTGAATATGATATAAAACGTACAGTTATCATGTTTCAATATGATACAAAAGGTACAGTTAGCATGTTTCAATATAAGACAAAAGGTACAGTTAGCATATGTTTGAATATGATATAAAACGTACAGTTATCATGTTTCAATATGATACAAAAGGTACAGTTAGCATGTTTCAATATAAGACAAAAGGTACAGTTAGCATATGTTTGAATATGATATAAAACGTACAGTTATCATGTTTCAATATGATACAAAAGGTACAGTTAGCATGTTTCAATATAAGACAAAAGGTACAGTTAGCATATGTTTGAATATGATATAAAACGTACAGTTATCATGTTTCAATATGATACAAAAGGTATAGTTAGCATGTTTCAATATGATATAAAAGGTACAGTTAGCATGTTTCAATATGATACAAAAGGTACAGTTAGCATATGTTTGAATATGATACAAAAGGTACAGTTAGCATGTTTCAATATGATACAAAAGGTACAGTTAGCATATGTTTGAATATGATACAAAAGGTACAGTTAGCATGTTTCAATATGATACAAAAGGTACAGTTAGCATATGTTTGAATATGATAAAAAAGGTACAGTTAGCATATGTTTGAATATGATACAAAAGGTACAGTTATCATGTTTCAATATGATACAAAAGGTACAGTTAGCATATGTTTCAATATGATAAAAAACGTACAGTTAGCATGTTTGAATATGATACAAAAGGTACAGTTAGCATGTTTCAATAAGATACAAAAGGTACAGTTATCATGTTTCAATATGATACAAAAGGTACAGTTAGCATGTTTCAATATGATACAAAAGGTACAGTTAGCATGTTTCAATATGATACAAAAGGTACAGTTAGCATTTGTTTGAATATGATACAAAAGGTACAGTTAGCATATGTTTGAATATGACATAAAAGGTACAGTTAGCATATGTTTCAATATGATACAAAAGGTACCGTTAGCATATGTTTGAATATGATACAAAAGGTACAGTTAGCATGTTTCAATATGATATAAAAGGTACAGTTAGCATATGTTTGAATATGATACAAAAGGTACAGTTAGCATGTTTCAATATGATACAAAAGGTACAGTTAGCATATGTTTGAATATGATACAAAAGGTACAGTTAGCATGTTTCAATATGATATAAAAGGTACAGTTAGCAAATGTTTGAATATGATACAAAAGGTACAGTTAGCATATCTTTGAATATGATACAAAAGGTACAGTTAGCATGTTTCAATATGATACAAAAGGTACAGTTAGCATGTTTCAATATGATACAAAAGTAACAGTTAGCATATGTTTCAATATGATACAAAAGGTACAGTTAGCATATGTTTGAATATGATATAAAAGGTACAGTTAGCATATGTTTCAATATGATACAAAAGATACAGTTAGCATATGTTTGAATATGATACAAAGGGTACAGTTAGCATGTTTCATTATGATATAAAAGGTACAGTTAGCATATGTTTGAATATGATACAAAAGGTACAGTTAGCATATGTTTGAATATGATACAAAAGGTACAGTTAGCATGTTTCAATATGATACAAAAGGTACAGTTAGCATGTTTCAATATGACATAAAAGGTACAGTTAGCATGTTTCAATATGATATAAAAGGTACAGTTAGCATATGTTTCAATATGATACAAAAGGTACAGTTAGCATATGTTTGAATATGATACAAAATGTACAGTTAGCATGTTTCAATATGATATAAAAGGTACAGTTAGCATATGTTTCAATATGATACAAAAGGTACAGTTAGCATATGTTTCAATATGATACAAAAGGTACAGTTAGCATATGTTTGAATATGATACAAAAGGTACAGTTAGCATGTTTCAATATGATACAAAAGGTACAGTTAGCATATGTTTGAATATGATAAAAAAGGTACAGTTAGCATGTTTCAATATGATACAAAGGGTACAGTTAGCATATGTTTGAATACGATACAAAAGGTACAGTTAGCATGTGTTTCAATATGATACAAAAGGTATAGTTAGCATGTTTCAATAGGATACAAAAGGTACAGTTAGCATGTTTCAATATGATATAAAAGGTACAGTTAGCATGTGTTTCAATATGATACAAAAGGTATAGTTAGCATGTTTCAATAGGATACAAAAGGTACAGTTAGCATATGTTTGAATACGATACAAAAGGTACAGTTAGCATGTGTTTCAATATGATACAAAAGGTATAGTTAGCATGTTTCAATAGGATACAAAAGGTACAGTTAGCATATGTTTGAATACGATACAAAATGTACAGTTAGCATGTTTGAATATGATACAAAAGGTACAGTTAGCATGTTTCAATATGATATAAAAGGTACAGTTAGCATGTTTCAATATGATATAAAAGGTACAGTTAGCATGTTTCAATACGATACAAAAGGTACAGTTAGCATGTTTCAATATGATACAAAAGGTACAGTTGGCATGTTTCAATATGATACAAAGGGTACAGTTAGCATGTTTCAATATGATATAAAAGGTACAGTTAGCATATGTTTCAATATGATACAAAAGGTACAGTTAGCATATGTTTGAATATGATACAAAAGGTACAGTTAGCATATGTTTGAATATGATATAAAACGTACAGTTAGCATGTTTCAATATGATACAAAGGGTACAGTTAGCATATGTTTGAATATGGTATAAAAGGTACAGTTAGCATGTTTCAATATGATACAAAAGGTACAGTTAGCATATGTTTGAATATGATATAAAACGTACAGTTAGCATGTTTCAATATGATACAAAGGGTACAGTTAGCATATGTTTGAATATGGTATAAAAGGTACAGTTAGCATATGTTTCAATATGATACAAACGGTACAGTTAGCATATGTTTGAATATGATACAAAAGGTACAGTTAGCATGTTTTAATATACACGTGCATTATGATTAAACATGTAACTTGGGATTCGATTCTGTAACAAAAGCCGAGATTAAAACCCTCGTATCCAAAAGTCAAAACACGTATAAAATCAAAACAAACAAAAAACATAAAAAATAACGATTGCATAACTGACAATAAATCGATATGACAAAGCACAAAAAAACAGAGAATACTAAAGCATCAGTAAACCATAATCCGAACTCAAAATGATTAAACTAGAGGTACAAGAGAATAAACCAGGTGTTCTGGAACAGAAAACGTCTTCTTCTTCATCGACTCCCGCCATGCAAAGGAAATGACATGTCCTAAAAGTCTCAATCAACTTGTATCTCTATCAGTAATGACTGTCGCCATCTTGTCTCATTGAGAAATATTCTGTATCTTTAAGTGATATGAAGATGGACTATTTTGAGTGTGCTTACTTGTTGTGATTGACAATGATAATCAGTTCTCGTTTTGAGAACTTGATGTTTACTTGGATGAGACAAATATTTACATGGCGGGTGTCGTCGATGAAGCAGAAGACGCTTGCTCTTCCGGAACACCTGGTTTTTATTATCTTGTGCTTTTACGAGAGTCTCCATGTAAATCTTTCTTTTGTTCCTATTTCACCTCTAGTTTATTCGATTGTGAGTTCGGATTATGGTTTTTTTGACGCTTTGGTATTCTCTGATTATATTTTTGTATTGGTACTTCTATCTCTATAAGTAAAAACTTTTATTGTACTTGTATCTCTATAAGTAAAAACTTTGATTGTACTTGTATCTCTATAAGTAAAAACTTTGATTGTACTTGTATCTCTATAAGTAAAAACTTTGATTGTACTTGTATCTCTATAAGTAATAACTTTGATTGTACTTGTATCTCTATAAGTAATAACTTTGATTGTACTTGTATCTCTATAAGTAATAACTTTGATTGTACTTGTATCTCTATAAGTAATAACTTTGATTGTACTTCTATCTCTATAAGTAAAAACTTTGATTGTACTTGTATCTCTATAAGTAATAACTTTGATTGTACTTGTATCTCTATAAGTAATAACTTTGATTGTACTTGTATCTCTATAAGTAAAAACTTTGATTGTACTAGTATCTCTATAAGTAATAACTTTGATTGTACTTGTATCTCTATAAGTAAAAAAACTTTGATTGTACTTGTATCTCTATAAGTAAAAACTTTGATTGTACTAGTATCTCTATAAGTAAAAACTTTGATTGTACTTGTATCTCTATAAGTAAAAACTTTGATTGTACTTGTATCTCTATAAGTAAAAACTTTGATTGGTACTAGTATTCTTCATTCCAGAATTCTGGGCATTTTTGTTTGAAGTTAAACTTTATGTTATGGAACATATGTCTTTGGGAAGGCCTTTCATGGTTCAGATATTTATGGAATGTGGCATACAGCACCCGAAACACAAGCTTGTTAGGTCTGGTCAGTCCGTCATACAGCAACCGAAACACAAGCTTGTTAGGTCTGATCAGTGTGTCATACAGCACCCTAAACACAAGCTTGTTAGGTCTGATCAGTGTGTCATACAGCACCCGAAACACAAGCTTGTTAGGTCTGATCAGTGTGTCATACAGCACCCGAAACACAAGCTTGTTAGGTCTGGTCGGTCCGTCATACAGCACCCGAAACACAAGCGTGTTAGGTCTGATCAGTGTGTCATACAGCACCCGAAACACAAGCTTGTTAGGTCTGGTCAGTGTGTCATACAGCACCCGAAACACAAGCTTGTTAGGTCTGGTCAGTCCGTCATACAGCACCCGAAACAAAAGCTTGTTAGTTCTGGTCAGTGTGTCATACAGCAACCGAAACACAAGCTTGTTAGGTCTGGTCAGTCTGTCATACAGCACCCGAAACACAAGCTTGTTAGGTCTGATCAGTGTGTCATACAGCACCCGAAACACAAGCTTGTTAGGTCTGGTCAGTCCGTCATACAGCACCCGAAACACAAGCTTGTTAGGTCTGATCAGTGTGTCATACAGCACCCGAAACACAAGCTTGTTAGGTCTGGTCAGTCTGTCATACAGCACCCGAAACACAAGCTTGTTAGGTCTGGTCAGTCTGTCATACAGCACCCGAAACACAAGATTGTTAGGTCTGGTCAGTCTGTAATACAGCACCCGAAACACAAGCTTGTTAGGTCTGGTCAGTGTGTCATACAGCACCCGAAACACAAGCTTGTTAGGTCTGGTCAGTCCGTCATACAGCACCCGAAACACAAGATTGTTAGGTCTGGTCAGTCCGTCATACAGCACCCGAAACACAAGCTTGTTAGGTCTGGTCAGTGTGTCATACAGCACCCGAAACACAAGCTTGTTAGGTCAGGTCAGTCCGTCATACAGCAACCGAAACACAAGCTTGTTAGGTCTGATCAGTCCGTCATACAGCACCCGAAACACAAGCTTGTTAGGTCTGGTCAGTCCGTCATACAGCACCCGAAACACAAGCTTGTTAGTTCTGGTCAGTGTGTCATACAGCACCCGAAACACAAGCTTGTTAGGTCTAGTCAGTCCGTCATACAGCACCCGAAACACAAGATTGTTAGGTCTGGTCAGTCCGTCATACAGCACCCGAAACACAAGCTTGTTAGGTCTGGTCAGTGTGTCATACAGCACCCGAAACACAAGCTTGTTAGGTCTGGTCAGTCCGTCATACATCACCCGAAACACAAGCTTGTTAGGTCTGGTCAGTGTGTCATACAGCACCCGAAACACAAGCTTGTTAGGTCTGGTCAGTCCGTCATACAGCACCCGAAACACAAGCTTGTTAGGTCTGGTCAGTGTGTCATACAGCACCCGAAACACAAGCTTGTTAGGTCTGGTCAGTCCGTCATACAGCACCCGAAACACAAGCTTGTTAGGTCTGGTCAGTGTGTCATACAGCACCCGAAACACAAGCTTGTTAGGTCTGGTCAGTGTGTCATACAGCACCCGAAACACAAGCTTGTTAGGTCTGGTCAGTCTGTCATACAGCACCCGAAACACAAGCTTGTTAGGTCTGGTCAGTCTGTCATACAGCACCCGAAACACAAGCTTGTTAGGTCTGGTCAGTGTGTCATACAGCACCCGAAACACAAGCTTGTTAGGTCTGGTCAGTGTGTCATACAGCACCCGAAACACAAGCTTGTAAGGTCTGGTCAGTCCGTCATACAGCACCCGAAACACAAGATTGTTAGGTCTGGTCAGTGTGTCATACAGCACCCGAAACACAAGCTTGTTAGGTCTGGTCAGTCCGTCATACAGCACCCGAAACACAAGCTTGTTAGGTCTGGTCAGTGTGTCATACAGCACCCGAAACACAAGCTTGTTAGGTCTGGTCAGTCTGTAATACAGCACCCGAAACACAAGCTTGTTAGGTCTGGTCAGTCCGTCATACAGCACCCGAAACACAAGCTTGTTAGGTCTGGTCAGTGTGTCATACAGCACCCGAACACAAACTTGTTAGGTCTGATCAGTGTCTCACAAGTCCTTCGTAGGTCTTCACTCCACTACCGATGAAAACCGTTTTGATGCACAAAGTTAGTTTAAAATGTATTTTCCTCTTCTTATTTCATAAAATGGAAACGTAACTTCACACGACATAATCGATTGTTATTTGAAGATCCCCAGGAGTTGAGATATTATAAACACATACGTATTTATGATACAATTATATGTATAATGATGCAGTCCCAATATAGTGCTGGCACCATCTCCGCTCATAAGCGACCGTTTTACGTCATAATCGATATAAACATAATAGAGAGACGCATTGTCTGTTAAACAGCATTGTGTTTATAACTGAGGTCATGATAAATAATAAGGTTTTAATTTGTACAGAATAAGTAGATATACTCTTCTTATTTCATCAATGCATTATACAATAATTGTTCGCATTAAATTTTATCAAATATGATATTTTGCTTAAAGTGTTCGGGAAGGATTATTACCGAATACCAGAGTGTCTAGGCGACACGAGCTGACAGAATTTCGTAAGACAATTCGATAAACGCCACAATTAGGTATTCATATTACAATATTCACGTTTGGCTATTTTGATAAACAATTACAGAACGGAAATTAGCAAAACCATCCCTGGAATTACCCCCTTCCATAGTGATTTACGAGTCATCAATTATCTACCTTGAACTTACAAGGGAATATGACATTTTTGTCTCATTAAAATGTCCATTTTGCGTTATTGTGGCTGTTAGTCGTCATTGTTTGGCGGTGTGTTAGGGACTGGCAGTAATCTAGCGGACAGATTACGTCCCTCCTTTGCTTTAAAATTATTGTGATAAGAATAATTTATTAGAGAATCTTTTTTTCGCAAATTGGCCAATTACAAAATTGTCAATATAATTTTCAAAAAAATGTTTCCGATTGTTTGCGTTTTAACATGTAGTAACAAGAACTAAACATAATTGTACAGTTAAACCACCTTTCTCAAAACCATTACATTATGAAATCGTGCATCACTTGTCAAAGATTGTATCAAAGTGTGAAAAAACAATAAACAAATACATTAATTGGAAAGATTTGCTGAATACCTTGTCTTTTAAAACCCATTTACTTTTTTATACTCCGGTCTCGATGAAAGGTGTTTTCTTTGCGTTTCACGTAATTGCACCATGGCAGGCTAATGGTGACTTTGTAAGGTAATAACAGGGCTGGTCATTGTACAGGCGAGTGTGGGCTCTATTAGCTAGGACACTATCACATTACAGGAAAACCCTATAGACATCTGCTGTAAAAACACTTCTCGATTTAAATCTACAAAACGCACTCATCCTACCTTTAGCGTTCTGTTAACTCTCTCTCTGATTCGAAAAAGATTAACGGAAAAAATCAAATTCTAAAATATCACACAAGGGAGATTTTTGTCGGGTTTGTCCTTGAATTTACACATCAAACACAACAAGGGGAGTGAATTGACTCAAGGACGGAAGACCTTACCAGTTCAGGCCACATGAGTACCTTTTAGACTTTGTTCAACAGCGTATGACTTTGTAAATTTCAATCACGCCAAATTAAGTATAATTAATACATATAAATGAATGTAGATTCAATAGATCAGTTATAATGGGGTCATAGATTAGGAAATACGTTCAGATTCGGCATCAAATGGCTGAGTAAAAATGTAAAAATACAAGTGTAACGATAGGCTATTGTAGAAAGTAAACTCATGTGATAATTTCAATTCATATTTTAGATGTATAATAAGCTTTATCATATTTGATATACATTGACGTTGCCAAGCTTTAAGACAAACACATCATCATGATGATAAAATTTTGTAAACAGAGCATTCTTTAGAGGTATATATGGACATCAAAACAGTTATTGCATAGCAATGTTTCAATGTCAGGGAGTTATTCCTGGAAGAAATCAGCGAGTTAAGCTGATAAGTTAATCCCGGCATTCACTGGGGAGGTTAAGCAATGTCAAGCAAGGGTCAAATAAAGAAGATAACTTAAAAAGGCTTATTCTATTTGCTAGTAAATGCAGATCTGATTAAATAGCGTTAACGTTCATTTGCAACATGAGAAGATCTTTGCCATAAATATTCAATGAACCACGATACAAACGACGGATAGCGCTATGCAGCATATGTGTAGTTATATTGTATATTATAGACCAAAGTACACATCATTGCAAGCCAGATATTAAAAGTAATAAACTACATCATATATACATATATAAGGTCGTTGAGAGCAAAAGCTCTGTTACATTGAATTTGCGCCTGGATTATAGTACAGTTACATAACATAAATAATCCCCGTATGTACTACATGAATGTATAATCAGTTACAATTCTGATCTAAGAATTGTAGAATACCATTGTACCTTACAAGCGATGTTCCCGTTATACGTTATCCAGACCTTGTTACAGTTAGTTAACACACCGTGTTCCTGTACAACGGTCTATACCCAAATCACTATTATGTGCACAGAAATCTTTGTTTAATCTCAAAAAGAGCCGACTCGATTATAAACACTTCAAAAATATATGATATTTGTTTATTGAAGGGAAATTTTATTGTTCTTTCCCAGAACGATTTAATTGTGAGAATTAAAAAAACAAGTTATTGACTGAAACTTGATTATTCAAAGTGTACTAATATAGTGTAGCACATTTGATAAACAACTACACCCACAGTGTCACTTTAAAATCATAGAAATACGAACAACATGGGAACACATAACTGAGAGGTTGTGGGATATCAGATACCAATCATTAGAAATATCTACACCATGGTGTAGGTTGTGGGATATCAGATACCAATCATTAGAAATATCTACACCATGGTGTAGGTTGTGGGATATCAGATACCAATCATTAGAAATATCTACACCATGGTATCATCGGTGGTATATTATTTCGACACAAATCTCGAGTTTGGAGCACAGTTGACCGGTGGGTCAGGCCCCGTCGAGTGAGGACGAAATGGCCGTCTGTCATACCCACACATACTTTATATCAATATGTATATACAATTAACAAAATAGAGAATACCGAAGCGTCAACAAAACCATAATCCGAATTCTAAATTAATTACTCTAGGGGCAAAATACGAAAAAGGAAAGATCTACATGGAGACCATTGTAAAAGTACAAGAGAATAAGATCATGTGTTCCAGAAGAGAAAGGGTCTTCTGCTTCATCGAAGACACACGCCATGTAAATCTTGGTCACATCCAAGTTAACTTCAAGTCCTCGAAGTGAGAATCGAGTCATTGTCAATCACAACAAGTAAGCCCACTAATGAGCATACTAAAAATCATCTTCATATCACACAAAGACACGGAATATTTTTCAATGAAACAAAGTTGGCGATTATAAAACTTGCCCATAGTTCTGATCAACCTGCTTATCTCGTATCCCTGTGTTGTTAGTTTGATTGTCAGCAGTAACAGCCCCTGTATTAGTAACGTGTATGTTTGTATAGAGGAATAAATAGGAATTCTTAATGCCGGGAATATATAATATTGGGCGTATGACATTGCTTGTTTTATATAATGTCAGAGTTTCGATTTGTCATGTTTGTATGATCACTGATTATTGACAGGTTGAGATTCACGATGTACACGTAGTTATGTACACGTAGTTATGTAGTTATGTACACGTAGTTATGTACACGTAGTTATGTAGTTATGTACACGTAGTTATGTAGTTATGTACACGTAGTTATGTAGTTATGTACACGTAGTTATGCGTTTTTAGGTTTAACAGATCAAAAATAGTTTGTGAAGATTTCAAACAAAAATTATATCCGAACAATTGGGAAGCTCAAAAGAGGGAATAACGATGATTGACGACTTTGTCAGGTTTCTTATGAGGTTAAGTTGCAGAATAATGAGAAATGTTTTCATGCAGTAAATATTGGGCATCTATTCATGAAACCGTTTTCATGCTCCAGCTTGGATTTTGTGCTCAAGTCAGCTTTCTTGTAATTCACTTAAATTATGTCAAACTATTAAAAAGTCAAATGTAAACATAAAAAACAGTACTTGGAATTAAGTATCTGAAAATTATTTGCAAATAATAGACAAATCATTATTGTTTGATAAAGCGGAACAAGAAATCTTGCTTGACCACAGGAGCTCAGGAAAGCAAAGAATAACTTAATTCTTTTTGTTTTTTTTTGTTTTAGTTTTCATTATTATTGATAATTATTTGTTATACACTGTCCCTTCCAAATCTAGGATGAATGCATCAAGGATAACGTCTTATGAAGATCATGGTGTTATTAAGATTCACTTAATATTGACTGAAAAGGTTGACTGTTAAAATACTTTATGGATGGATATGTAAGTTGTAGTGTTGGACAAGTACATACTTCTCTGTTATCGGCGTGCTGATTGAATGGCGGTAACAGAGACCTAAAGACGTGTTGTCAATACATATGTCATTAATATGGTTAATTGATGAAACAAGATTTACGAATTTTATTAGTTTCTGTGAAATATTGTACCCACTCTGTAGAATAACGTTGGTCCTTTCAGCACACATCTGTACATGTTTTATTAATGTAATGCCAACCTGTGGTTGATAATGTTTGGCTAGCGTGCTACCAGATAATCGGATTTTATCAACCAATCCACTCTCGCCTACCCAAGGTTAGTGGCCGTAAACCAATACCACATACAATATGCTATAAGTAGGTTTTCGTCAAAGTACGATGTCTTTATATCACGAATCTTCACATGCATATTCTCACTGGCTTGTGTACTGATATTGTTTTCATTGACTTTCTGTGGTGGAAATATAATCCTGTCATAGTCATGGCTTCGATGTTTGATTCATGAAATCGCCTGATAATTGTATAACTTATGTAAGAAATACCTGCACAAATGGTTGTTTTTGTGTGCAATATAGGATCAACACCGAGCTCAGTATATGTGTACTGATTATTGGCTTGGGACTGGAGGCTAATATCAAATGTCACTGTATACTACATGCTAATCAACACTGGTCATTGAATTGTTGCTCCATAAGGTACCACCATGTTCAATGCTTTATCTCTATAATGTGTTTCGACATCCAATTTCTACAGCGACTGGAACGCTGTTCAGGTGTCACAACAACATACAGTGAATACAATGTTTTCGAGTAAAATCGTCTACGCAGCCAATATAATAATGAATAAAGTGAACATGAAATGATTTGCATTAAAGTGTCTGGATGTTGTTCATTCAGCGAGTACATGGTATACGTTCCTCTGTTTGCTGTTCATTCAGCCAGTATATAGTATACGTTCCTCTGTCTGCTGTTCATTCAGCCAGTATATGTTCATTCAGCCAGTATATGGTATACGGTCCTGTCTGCTGTTCAATCAGCCAGTATATGTTCAATCAGCCAGTATATGATATACGTTCCTCTGTCTGCTGTTCATTCAGCCAGTGTATGTTCATTCAGCCAGTATATGGTATACGGTCCTGTCTGCTGTTCAATCAGCCAGTATATGTTCGATCAGCCAGTATATGTTCATTCAGCCAGTATATATATGGTATACGGTCCTGTCTGCTGTTCAATCAGCCAGTATATGGTATACGGTCCTGTCTGCTGTTCAATCAGCCAGTATATGTTCGATCAGCCAGTATATGTTCATTCAGCCAGTATATATATGGTATACGGTCCTGTTTGCTGTTCAATCAGCCAGTATATGGTATACGGTCCTGTCTTGCTGGTCATTCAGCCAGTATATGGTATACGGTCCTGTCTGCTGTTCAATCAGCCAGTATATATGATACGGTCCTCTTCCGCTGTTCCCTTAGCTAGTTTGGTACACGTTACTCTTTCTGCTGTTCTCTTAGCTAGTTTGGTATACGTTACACCAACTGCTGTTCCCTTAGCTAGTTTGGTATACGTTACACTTTCTGCTGTTCCCTTAGCTAGTTTGGTATATTTTACACTTTCTGCTGTTCTCTTAGTTAGTTTGGTATACGTTACACCAACTGCTGTTCCCTTAGCTAGTTTGGTATATGTTACACTTTCTGCTGTTCTCTTAGCTAGTTTGGTATACATTACACCAACTGCTGTTCCCTTAGCTAGTTTGGTATACGTTACACTTTCTGCTGTTCCCTTAGCTAGTTTGGTATATGTTACACTTTCTGCTGTTCTCTTAGCTAGTTTGGTATACGTTACACCAACTGCTGTTCCCTTAGCTAGTTTGGTATACGTTACACTTTCTGCTGTTCCCTTAGCTAGTTTTGTATACGTTACACGTTTTGCTGTTCCCTTAGCTACCTTGGTATACGTTACTCTTTCTACTGTTCCCTTAGCTAGTTTGGTATACGTTACACTAACTGCTGTTCCCTTAGCTTGTTTGATATACGTTACACTAACTGCTGTTCCCTTAGCTAGTTTGATATACAATACACATTTTGCTGTTCCCTTAGCTAGTTTAGTATATGTTACACTTTCTACTGTTCCCTTAGCTAGTTTGGTATACGTTACACCAACTGCTTTTCCCTTAGCTAGTTTGGTATACGTTACACTTTCTGCTGTTCCCTAAGCTAGTTTTGTATACGTTACACCAACTGCTGTTCCCTTAGCTAGTTTGGTATACGTTACACCAACTGCTGTTCCCTTAGCTAGTTTGGTATACGTTACACCAACTGATGTTCCCTTAGCTAATTTGTATACGTTACTCTTTCTACTGTTCCCTTAGCTAGTTTGATATACGTTACACCAACTGCTGTTCCCTTAGCTAGTTTGATATACGTTACACTTTCTGCTGTTCCCTTAGCTAGTTTTGTATACGTTACACCAACTGCTGTTCCCTTAGCTAGTTTGGTATATGTTACACTTTCTGCTGTTCCCTTAGCTTGTTTGATATACGTTATACTTTCTGCTGTTCCCTTAGCTAGTTTGGTATACTATACACATTTTGCTGTTCCCTTAGCTAGTCTGGTATACCTTACACTTTGTGCTGTTCCCTTAGCTAGTTTGGTATATTTTACACTTTCTGCTGTTCTCTTAGGTTGTTTGATATACATGTACGTTACACTTTCTGCTGTTCTCTTTAGCTAGTTTAGTATACGTTACACATTTTGCTGTTCCCTAAGCTAGTTGGTATACGTTACACATTTTGCTGTTCCCTTAACTAGTTTGGTATATGTTACACTTTCTGCTGTTTCCTTAGCTAGTTTAATATACTTTACACGGTTTGCTGTTCCCTTAGCTAGTTTGGTATATGTTACACCTTCTGCTGTTCCCTTAGCTAGTTTGATACACGTTGCACTTTCTGCTGTTCCCTTAGCTAGTTTGATATACTGTACACATTTTGCTGTTCCCTTAGCTAGTTTGATACACGTTGCACTTTCTGCTGTTCCCTTAGCTACATGTAGTCTGGTATGCCTTACTCTTTGTGCTGTTCCCTTAGCTAGTTTTGTATACGTTGCACTTTCTGCTGTTCCTTTAGCTAGTTTGGTATACGTTACACCTTCTGCTGTTCCCTTAGCTGGTTTGGTATACGTTACACCTTCTGCTGTTCCCTTTGCTAGTTTGGTATACGTTACACTTTCTGCTGTTCCCTTAGCTAGTTTTGTATACGTTACACCTTCTGCTGTTCCCTTAGCTAGTTGGGTATACGTTACACCTTCTGCTGTTCCCTTAGCTAGTTTGGTATAAGTTACACTTTCTGCTGTTCCCTTAGCTTGTTTGGTATACGTTACACCTTCTGCTGTTCCCTTAGCTAGTTTGATATACGTTACACTTTCTGCTGTTCTCTTAGCTAGTTTTGTATACGTTACACCAACTGCTGTTCCCTTAGCTAGTTTGGTATACGTTACACTTTCTGCTGTTCCCTTAGCTAGTTTGGTATACCTTACACTTTTTGCTGTTTACTTAGCTAGTTTGGTATACCTTACACTTTTTGCTGTTCCCTTAGCTAGTTTGGTATACGTTACACTTTTTGCTGTTCCCTAAGCTAGTTTGGTTTACCTTACACTTTTTGCTGTTCCCTTAGCTAGTTTGGTATAGGTATACGGCTCTCTATCTGTTAGTGACCTATGACCTATCTACCTTGGTGTACGGCCCTCTGTCTGTTGGTGAATTCACGGCCCTCTGTCTGTTGGTGACCTATGACCTATCTACCTTGGTATACGGCCCTCTATCTATTGGTGACTATACGGCCCTCTGTCTGTTGGTGACCTATGACCTATCTACCTTGGTATACGGCCCTCTGTCTGTTGGTGACCTATGACCTATCTACCTTGGTATACGGCCCTCTGTCTGTTGGTGACCTATGACCTATCTACCTTGGTATACGGCCCTCTATCTGTTGGTGACCTATGACCTATCTACCTTGGTATACGGCCCTCTGTCTGTTGGTGACCTATGACCTATCTACCTTGGTATAAGGTTCTCTGTCTTTTGGTGACTTATGACCTATAAACCCTGCACGCTTGAACTATCAAAATCATGTTTTACATACAATTTTCGGTGGGGGCGGTAACTGCGTAAAAACCGCATAATTTATGCGAAAGGCAATGGTAAGCTGAGTGTCTGATCACTTTGTTACATGTGTGTAGATAATGAAATTAGACATACATATCTGAACATGTTCCCCGACAAATTAATGGTGTGTAAAAACACATATTTCAAAACTCTGATTGGTTTTAAATCACTGCAGCACATTTGAGATGTTCCATTTCACCTGACACGACACGTAGACATTTTGATCTTTTGGCAATATTGGTCCTACCTGCTGTAACGACGGTAATGTGATCGTCAGGTGTAACAGGCTGGCGGGGAACCGACAGTGTTTACGGAATCCTGTGGCTGTGACAATACTAGGGCAGACGGTGAAACAGATCTGGGGGTGAATGTTTACCTGAATAAGTGATCCTTAAGCTGCTGTAAGGATCGAGCGTGGCGGCCGTGAATACCAATCACACAGATTACCCCAGGCTTTACATAGACAAGTAAGGTTCTGAAAAATGTTAAGAGATATTTATGGAAAAAAATAAGAAAAAATAAAATAATTCAGTTATGCTGAATCTAATGATGCGTTGCTGTGCTGTGAACGTGAACTAAATCTGTCTGTGAGTTGATGGGGTATCCTATGCACAACGATGACATTTGTCCTTTAACCTTGACCGATTAAAAGTTGCATCCAAAGATTGCTGGAAATAATGTCAACCTGAATGGGAATAGCGAAGCTTTAAACGTGATATAACATACAACCATAAATCAATCTGATTAAAATACAGATTCTCACTATTACTATCGTGTGTATGCAGTAGAAGGTCTTGTGCAGATGACCTTTGTATTCACCAATCAAATCGCTGCTTACCAGATTCTGAAAGTGAAAAGCGATTTCGGTTTGTAGTGGGACCGTGTTTCCAACGGCATTTTTTAGAGTGCCACCTCACTTGAATGCTACAGAGCAGATACTGCAACACCCACCCCAGACCATTTTATACTCCACCTAGGTTGTTGGAGTTGTGTGGGCAGGAGAAAAGTTTAAAAGTTATTATTATGTGATATCAATATTGCCAAACTGACGCCTTTTGGCCCCACCCATCATGCCCCTAGGGGGTAGGGTCCATCGTTTGTATAAATTTGAATCCCAGCCACCTAAGTATGCTACCACTGAAATAAAAATATCATACATTACTTAGATTCAGAGAAGAAGTCGTTGATATCAATAAGCGTGATTAACCCCTTTTGGTCCCACCTCTCAGGCCCCTGGGGGGTCAGCCCAACCGTTTGTACAATTTTGAATCCCTGCCCCAAAGTGATGCTACCAGGAAATTATGAGTGATATACATTGTTCCGTTTCAGAGAAGAAGTCATTTATATCAATATAACCAAATTGACCCCTTTTGGCCCCACCCCCAGGCCGTCGGGTGGTCAACCTCACCATTTGTACAATTTTGAGTCCCCACCCCATAGAGACGAATGCTGTTTAGCAGTTATGAAGAAGAAATCGATTGTTGACGGACGGATGGACGCCACAGTATGGCCTCAGCTCACCTTGGTCCTTTGGACAAGGTGAGCTAAAAAAAACAATGTAATTTACTTCAGTCTTTATTTAAAAATGTTTAAAAAGGGAACATATAACTAATACAAAGCATTAATATTCAGTAATACAGGCAAAAAATAAAACAAAACAAATATACGGCCAACATAACACGCTAGTACCTCACTTCGCAGCATAAGCACACTACCTCATACTGTGGTATACAAACACAGCATCTGCACATCATCATAATTGCTAATTATAGCCGTAAGTTTATAAACCACATTTCCATTAATTCTTCATTTACCGTATTTTACCGGGAATAAGCCCCCTCTCACGAATAAGCCCCCTCCCCACTTTGGCAAAGGTTCTTGGAACAGGGTGGGAGCCTGGGAATAAGCCCCCACCCTAAATTTTGTCTTTCTCTCTATAAAAAGTATGTTAATTTCTTTTTAATTTTGTGTCTGAACATAAAATATATCTAACTGTGGGCAGAAAAAAATATCTATAAAGCTAAACTTGAAATAAAACATTGTTCAGCTGGTGTTAAGAACACCATACTTTCATGTTTGAACTGGTGGTGCATTTTCCAAACTTTGAACAAAAACGAAATATTATTCTTGTACTTGATCCATTATATGCAAGTCTGTATTGAAAAAGAAAATAAAGAAAATATTTTTTATAGTGATAAAGCAAAAGTAAATTCATTTTGAAGTAGTTTGTTGCCAAGTAGTTTGTTTCAAATCTAACATTTCTGTCAATATCAGTTCGTTAAAATTGTCATTCTGAAATTTGTATCAACCGGCTCTCTGAGAAAACAAGATGGCTGCCTTCAGATGGCCTTAGCGTTTTTTGGAAGACTTTTATCCATAAATACATGTCTCTTGCTCTTAATGCTTCCAGACTCATTGCAGAAAGTTGGTTTGTTGTTTTTGTATGATTCATGCATTGGTTTTGTGTTAATTTTACATTGTTTACTCAAATTTCTTAAGCTATTTACTGCCTGTACATGTACCTGGCCTATCTCAAATCTCGTAATGGCGGTAGCCAAACAACAAGCAGTCTTATTGTCATGCTATTAATTCCTTTTACACATCTGAGTGTTATTACTGTATCTAAATGAATACTTATTAACTTATAAATGAAAATTCATTCAAGATTATGGTTGATAAATTGAATTATCTAGACCAATTGCTAATAGAAAATCTGTTAACAGCACCATCAATGGCATCAATTTGTAGTGACTGTTTTTAAACATTCTGAATGTAAATTGTTATTTTAACAAAACAAACAACTAGAATTACATTACTGGTATAGTGGGGACTGAGTTCCTAGATCAAAACAGTAGAATATCCAAGATGGCGGACTTTTGTGAACAGGGGTGTATTCGGGAATAAGACCCCTCCCTACTTTTGATCAATTATTTTTCTCAGGGGGTGGGGGCTTATTCCCGGTCAAATACGGTAAGTACTTTGGTGTTAAAAGTCAACATCAAATTATATACATAAATCTCCATATTTATGTATAAACTCATTAGATAGACTTACACAACTTTTATACATTATTTAAGATTCATTAATTTTACTTCAGAGATTTCTTTCCACAGGTTATGTTACATAAAATAACTAATTACCTACATGTGACGTTACCTTGACAAACTGCAATCTTGATACTAGTGTAAGTACCCATTAACAACTAGAGTATAAAGTTTCTTCAAGTAGATTGCACTGCATTGTCAACTAAATCAGAGCTATAGGACATAATTCTTTTCAAAATGACACTGACAATACATATCGTACATGTATACATTCTCTGAAAGTAATGGGAAGGGACATAACTCTTCTTTTGTAGCAATAAAACATCAGTGTGTACAGTTCTATGACCAGCCCCAATAATGTTAGTCAGAACTTTCGTTGTAGAATAAGTGGGGTTAATATTGCACTATTTTAAAACATGAATAAAGTTTTTTCAAATCGGATAGCTTGCAAACAAAACACTGGGACAGGAAAAGGAATTCATCGTATTTACTGTAAGACTGTTGTAATGTACCATACACATTCAGCACACAAATATCTTCACTTCACAATATACTGACTAGTATAGGAAGGTTCGGCGTACTTCATAACAATCAGGTAGGCAATGGGGGTTAATGCTAGCTGACAGACAGTATAATCTTAGTAACTAAAGCAAACATTCCTCAATGGTATCTTTTGATCCACAATTTTTAATTCACTCATCTTCTATTGCCATCAGTTAGCATTACCTCTGGATAACCCCATCGGTTCTCTAAGGGCAATCTCCTTCTTAATTATAAAATCATTAAACCTGACTCACTGGTGTTCTGGTTCGTTGGATAAAGAACATCAATACAAATGTATAGCACACTTTATGTTAATTATGATCACAATAAGTACATAATTAATTTCTCAGTAAATACATCAGTATGTGAAATACAAAACAAGGGAAATAACTCCTACCAAACCATACCATGATGAGAAGTACCTGGGATGACTCTTCCTGGTCATTAAAGGTAAGAAGGATCATAGCTGCATTTCACTATTAAGATAAATATAAGGATCAAGTTCTGCACACCTGTAAATTTCACCCAAGGAAAACATGGCATTCAGTACATTATATAGTTACAGTTTATCCATCAAGCATTACTCCTTATCGATCAATGATTAAAAAAAAGGGGGAACAAAAAATCCAAAATTATTTGATGACATTAGGGTACTGAAGATTCAACTTTTTGTTTCAACTATTCAACAATGCTTCAATAAACAAGAGGCCCAATGGGCCTGCATCGCTCACCTGGTATCAATCTCTGACTTATATTATAGTGTAACCCTAAAGTCCCCTAAAATCTTTTAATGTAAGACATTTAGAAGAACATCTTAAGATTTAAACATATTTTACCCCTGTGACCTTATAAGACAACATCATTTTCATTTTCAAATTTTGTTTGGCTTCATCCCAGGACGCTACCAGCCAAATATCATGTCTCTAGGCAAATAAAGATCAAAGTCATTTCTTTTCGCAACCTTCGTCAGGCTTCATCCAAGAAACCTTTCAGCTAAATGTCATGCTTCTAGGGCTTTTGGTACTTCCGAAGAAGTCGTTTGAATGTTTTAACAGATTTGACCCCTGTGACCTTGAATATAGGTCAAGGTCATTTCTTTTCGCAAACTTTGTCAGGCTTCATCCAAGGAACCTTCCAGCCAAATATCATGCTTCTAGGGCTTTTGGTATATCAGAAGAAGTCGTTTAAAGGTTTTAACAGATTTGACCCCTTTGACCTTGAATGTAGGTCAAGGTCATTTCTTTTCGCAAACTTTGTCGGGCTTCATCCAAGGAACATTTCAGCCAAATATCATGCTTCTAGGGCTTTTGGTATTTCAGAAGAAGTCGTTTGAAGGTTTCAACAGATTTGACCCTTGTGACCTTGAATATAGATCAAGGTCATTTTTTTTCGCAAACTTTGTTGGGCTTCATCCAAGGAACCTTTCAGCCAAATGCCATGTTTCTAGGGCTTTTTGTATTTCAGACGAAGTCGTTTAAAGGTTAAAATAGATTTAACCTCACTGTGACCTTGAATATTGGTCAAGGTCATTTCTTTTCGCAAACTTTATTTGGCTTCATCCAAGGAAGCTACTGGTCAAATATGAAGTCTCTATGCCTGACGGTATTTTAGAAGAAGTTGTTTGAAGGTTTCGACATTTTTGACCCCTGTGACCTTGAAATTAGGTCAAAGTGATTTTTTTTCGCAAACTTTGTTCAGCTCATTCCAAGAAATCTACCAGCCAAATTTCATGTCACTGGGCCTTTCAGTATTTTAGAAGAAGTCGTTTAAAGGAAAAAGTTGATGGACGCAGGACGAACGGACGGACGGACGGACGATGGACGCTGCACCATCACATAAGCTCACTTGGCCCTTCGAACCAGGTGAGCTAAAAACAAGAGGCCCATGGGCCTTAACGGTCACCTGAATTTTGATGTACTACATACATATATAGTACCAATAACTTTTCTTGTTGTGTCCTCACAATGAAATTATCATTAACCTAAAAACAAGTTTGAGCAAGAACACTGACAGGTAAGCAAGGGACTTGTTTATAAGTCTATATCTCCCAAAATCATCAATCCTTGAGCTTTGATGCCAACAATCAAACGCAGTGACTTTGATCTTTGTTCAACTGACTTCTCAAAAAAGAAAGTTACAAACAGCTTCCTTGACCTTTAAAACAGTGACCTTGACCTCTTTAACCTTGATTTCTGATCAACTTTATTCACTTTGATCTTTGTTCAACTGACTTTTCAAAAAAGAAAGTTACAAACAGCTTCCTTGACCTTTGAAACAGTGACCTTGACCTCTTTAACCTTGATTTCTGATCAACTTTATTCACTATGTCATAACAAAATGTTCATCAGTGAAAAGATACAAAATTTCATCTTGCCTTTTACCCAGTCAACTTGACTTTTGGTCAGTAGAATCCTTGTTAAATTCCAACCAACTTTGCTTCATAATGTCATAACACAATGTAAATCAGTGAAGAGCTATAAATATAAATGTTCACCTTAAGATTTGAGCCAGTGACCTTGACTCGTTGTGTGACCTCTATATAGCACTTCAATAAAATAAACATTTACAGCTAGACCATATACATAAAGAAATATACATATATTGTATTTCAACATTCAGTCTGAGGAGAATGCATGCATTTCTATTAATTTCAATCACATTGATATTTATCATTACAGATACGCAAGCTTTGGCATCAGGCTATATTGATGTTAATACTAGCATGAACTCAGAGAAACCTGTATTTTATTGTGTTTACAGGCAGCTCTAAAGGAACAGTGACTAGTTCTATTATAGAGGCTGAGAATACAGGTCACCTTACTAGCCTCGGCTAGAGGCAATTTCCCTTCAGTTACACGGTAGGGTGTCCAACTAGAGACTGAATGGTCACTACTTTGAACCCCAGTGGGGGCAGATTTGATTTTTCATAACTCATTCCTATTACACTACAAACCAGTGTAACCCCTGTAAATATACATTGTAGACTATAATATGTTTACCAGCTACAGAGGCAGCAATGAAGTAGGACAATAAGGAATGATATGCAGGCATGTTATAAATATTTCCAAGTTAGTCGTTTCTGTATCAGCTAATAGCACACTCAATACTGTCCGTAGAGCCAGCGGGGACACCAAAGATTTTGGCCAGAGCTCTGCACAGGTAGGACATGGTTCCGTAGCGTCCACTAGGAGCACTGTCGTAAAAGTGGTGGCATATTCCTGCGGCGCCCTCACACTCCAATGCCACGGCTGCTGGCATCTTCTGTTTGGGGGGAGAAACAGACAGGGCATCAATGACAAGTATGAAGTTAATCTGTACTTTGGCTTTGGTGAATGAGGAGAAATGTTTTATTTAAGACGTTAAACAACTTTTTACAACAAACAATGCACTTCAACATGAAAAAACATTTCAATATTGCCTGCTTATAACAACGCAAAACATATGTTTACTTTGACAGCCTAAAATATTGTTAAAATCAATTATGAATTTATAACTTGTTATTATTATATTGGGTTCAATATTTTTTCAACAAGTGATATCTGAAGACAACAAGTTTTGATACACAAGGATCAACTTATTGTGTCCATAAACATTGACTAAAGTGTCAAGTCCCTGGAGAGGATGTCTGTACATTGACATGTCATGTCCCTGGAGAGGATGTCTGTACATTGTCATATCATGTCCCTGGAGAGGATGTCTGTACATTGACATGTCAAGTCCCTGGAGAGGATGTCTGTACATTGACATGTCATGTCCCTGGAGAGGATGTCTGTACATTGACATGTCATGTCCCTGGAGAGGATGTCTGTACATTAAGATGTCAAGTCCCTGGAGAGGAGGTCTGTACATTGACATGTCATGTCCCTGGAGAGGATGTCTGTACATTGACATGTCATGTCCCTGGAGAGGATGTCTGTACATTGAGATGTCAAGTCCCTGGAGAGGAGGTCTGTACATTGACATGTCAAGTCCCTGGAGAGGATGTCTGTACATTGACATGTCATGTCCCTGGAGAGGATGTCTGTACATTGTCATGTCATGTCCCTGGAGAGGATGTCTGTACATTGACATGTCATGTCCCTGGAGAGGATGTCTGTACATTGAGATGTCAAGTCCCTGGAGAGGAGGTCTGTACATTGACATGTCATGTCCCTGGAGAGGATGTCGGTACATTGACATGTCATGTCCCTGGAGAGGATGTCTGTACATTGACATGTCATGTCCCTGGAGAGGATGTCTGTACATTGAGATGTCAAGTCCCTGGAGAGGAGGTATATACATTGACATGTCATGTCCCTGGAGAGGATGTCTGTACATTGAGATGTCATGTCCCTGGAGAGGATGTCTGTACATTGACATGTCAAGTCCCTGGAGAGGATGTCTGTACATTGACATGTCATGTCCCTGGAGAGGATATCTGTACATTGATATGTCATGTCCCTGGAGAGGATGTCTGTACATTGACATGTCAAGTCCCTGGAGAGGATGTCTGTACATTGACATGTCATGTCCCTGGAGAGGATGTCTGTACATTGTCATATCATGTCCCTGGAGAGGATGTCTGTACATTGACATGTCAAGTCCCTGGAGAGGATGTCTGTACATTGACATGTCATGTCCCTGGAGAGGATGTCTGTACATTGACATGTCATGTCCCTGGAGAGGATGTCTGTACATTAAGCTGTCAAGTCCCTGGAGAGGAGGTCTGTACATTGACATGTCATGTCCCTGGAGAGGATGTCTGTACATTGACATGTCATGTCCCTGGAGAGGATGTCTGTACATTGAGATGTCAAGTCCCTGGAGAGGAGGTCTGTACATTGACATGTCAAGTCCCTGGAGAGGATGTCTGTACATTGACATGTCATGTCCCTGGAGAGGATGTCTGTACATTGTCATGTCATGTCCCTGGAGAGGATGTCTGTACATTGACATGTCATGTCCCTGGAGAGGATGTCTGTACATTGAGATGTCAAGTCCCTGGAGAGGAGGTCTGTACATTGACATGTCATGTCCCTGGAGAGGATGTCGGTACATTGACATGTCATGTCCCTGGAGAGGATGTCTGTACATTGACATGTCATGTCCCTGGAGAGGATGTCTGTACATTGAGATGTCAAGTCCCTGGAGAGGAGGTATATACATTGACATGTCATGTCCCTGGAGAGGATGTCTGTACATTGAGATGTCATGTCCCTGGAGAGGATGTCTGTACATTGACATGTCAAGTCCCTGGAGAGGATGTCTGTACATTGACATGTCATGTCCCTGGAGAGGATATCTGTACATTGATATGTCATGTCCCTGGAGAGGATGTCTGTACATTGACATGTCAAGTCCCTGGAGAGGATGTCTGTACATTGACATGTCATGTCCCTGGAGAGGATGTCTGTACATTGACATGTCATGTCCTTGGAGAGGATGTGTGTACATTGAGATGTCATGTCCCTAGAGAGGATGTCTGTACATTGATATGTCAAGTCCCTAGAGAGGATTCTGTACATTGACATGTCATGTCCCTGGAGAGGATGTCTGTACATTGTCATATCATGTCCCTAGAGAGGATGTCTGTACATTGACATGTCAAGTCCCTGGAGAGGATGTCTGTACATTGACATGTCATGTCCCTGGAGAGGATGTCTGTACATTGACATGTCATGTCCCTGGAGAGGATGTCTGTACATTAAGATGTCAAGTCCCTGGAGAGGAGGTCTGTACATTGACATGTCATGTCCCTGGAGAGGATGTCTGTACATTGACATGTCATGTCCCTGGAGAGGATGTCTGTACATTGAGATGTCAAGTCCCTGGAGAGGAGGTCTGTACATTGACATGTCAAGTCCCTGGAGAGGATGTCTGTACATTGACATGTCATGTCCCTGGAGAGGATGTCTGTACATTGTCATGTCATGTCCCTGGAGAGGATGTCTGTACATTGACATGTCATGTCCCTGGAGAGGATGTCTGTACATTGAGATGTCAAGTCCCTGGAGAGGAGGTCTGTACATTGACATGTCATGTCCCTGGAGAGGATGTCGGTACATTGACATGTCATGTCCCTGGAGAGGATGTCTGTACATTGACATGTCATGTCCCTGGAGAGGATGTCTGTACATTGAGATGTCAAGTCCCTGGAGAGGAGGTATATACATTGACATGTCATGTCCCTGGAGAGGATGTCTGTACATTGAGATGTCATGTCCCTGGAGAGGATGTCTGTACATTGACATGTCAAGTCCCTGGAGAGGATGTCTGTACATTGACATGTCATGTCCCTGGAGAGGATATCTGTACATTGATATGTCATGTCCCTGGAGAGGATGTCTGTACATTGACATGTCAAGTCCCTGGAGAGGATGTCTGTACATTGACATGTCATGTCCCTGGAGAGGATGTCTGTACATTGACATGTCATGTCCTTGGAGAGGATGTGTGTACATTGAGATGTCATGTCCCTAGAGAGGATGTCTGTACATTGATATGTCAAGTCCCTAGAGAGGATTCTGTACATTGACATGTCATGTCCCTGGAGAGGATGTCTGTACATTGAGATGTCATGTTCCTGGAGAGGATGTCTGTACATTGACATGTCATGTCCCTGGAGAGGATGTCTGTACATTGTCTCTCACCTGATCCTGTATGTACAGGGTGTTAGCCTCACTGACCATCTCACCTGATCCTGTATGTACAGGTTGGTAGCCCCACTGACAGGTAAGCCCCACTGACCATATCTCACCTGATCCTGTATGTACAGGATGCTAGCCCCACTGACCATCTCACCTGATCCTGTATGTACAGGTTGGTAGCCCCACTGATCATCTCACCTGATCCTGTATGTACAGGATGTTAGCCCCACTGACCATATCTCACCTGATCCAGTATGTACAGGTTGGTAGCCCCACTGACAGGTAAGCCCCACTGACCATATCTCACCTGATCCTGTATGTACAGGGTGTTAGCCTCACTGACCATCTCACCTGATCCTGTATGTACAGGATGTTAGCCCCACTGACCATCTCACCTGATCCTGTATGTACAGGTTGGTAGCCCCACTGACAGGTAAGCCCCACTGACCATATCTCACCTGATCCTGTATGTACAGGTTGGTAGCCCCACTGACAGGTAAGCTCCACTGACAGGTAAGCCCCACTGACCATATCTCACCTGATCCTGTATGTACAGGTTGGTAGCCCCACTGACAGGTAAGCCCCACTGACCATATCTCACCTGATCCTGTATGTACAGGTTGTTAGCCTCGTGAACCATTTTATCAATATGGATGACATCACGGTAATCCGGTTTCCACTCATTTTCGCTGATGAGCGTAACCACCATGAGGGCCTCCACCATCAGCTGGCGGTACTCTGGCTGGGGGATTCGATTCAGTGCCATCTCAACACGCAGTGCAAATTTCAGCTCTCCTGAAGTCATCTACACAGAAATTCAGGAGTCTTTAGGATCTAATGCATGCACAACAACAAATCATTTCCTTACTTTTAAGTTCATGATCATATGGCAGATGCAATACAGCATTTTTTTCACAATTTCTATGTTTTTCAAGAATTTGTTAAGCAGGAACTGTGTGGTATCTTTCTGAACGAACTATTTCAAGGAAACCACTGTACAAGGGTGTTTACTCAGTATACGTACCTCCTTGGTAAGAGTCTGTGGTAAGTGCTCTCCTTCTACAGACACCCCGGCAACAAACTACAAACAGTCAGCAATTTAGTCAATGATAAACATAATCATAACAAATGTATGACTTAATATGTTCAACAGTTTGATAGGCATTTCACGACAGGATTTTACAGGCAGCTGCATGGATGTATTGGTCCGACAAGGCAGCCCTGCACACTAGATCCTCAGAATTTTATATGTTAGAACTATATGTGTTAATTTGATAATTGTATACAAATTATATCTATGTACTATAACACACTTTAGAGTAGTTTTTGTGAGCTAGATAGGGCTCTATATCAAATGTTGTATATGTATGTATAAGTATTGTGTTCTCTGCTATTTCTCTCCCAAATTGGTATTTGACGAGCTGATATTTTCCTTCTTTCACACTGTTACTTGCCAGGTTATGAGTTGGACAGATGCTGTCAGATCAAATCATTGAAAAGTCTATATCTTTACGTGACATATAGCATGTCTTTAAGTCCACTGAGTTACAAAGTTTTCACGAACTTACTCAATTTTGATGTAATATTTATCACAAAAACCTTAATTTGTGTGCTTTTCCAGAGATTATTTCGTGAGTTTTCCAGATTTCACACTCTAAAACTCAATGTTTATCTTATGGACAAAAAGTCTAAATTTTTTAGTCATTTCATCAATAATTTTAAATATCTAGGTATCTTAATTGCTCAAACTAAAATTCTGAGGTATTTTTTTTCACAAAAAATGTTTACCACACATTTACTATTCTAAAAGATATTTCAGGATTCAACATGCTTCATCCCAACTATCCTCTTGGGACGAATCGCAATGCTGTTATTTCAGCTTCAGCATCTCCACGCTTCAGTTAATCTCTTATTGATATAAAACAATCGCTGAAACCACTTCCTATTATACTTCCTAATATTGTTTTTATGTAATTTACTTGTTTTATGCTTCTTTGTGTCTTGACAAAGGAGCGGATTGCTCCGAAAATTTGACAGCACCAGTTTGTCTACACTGTTGGAATTACTTCTTTGCCTTTAAAAAATTTTCAGTAATTTGTATCCTATATATATCCATTTGTAAGGATCCAGTGTCATTTGGAAAACTACCGTTGATATTACTTCTTTGACCCATATTCATACATGTACAGTACATATACAATATTTTATGCATCTGATGATGGTGGGCTAAAAAGTTACAGAAGACATATGAGCTTAAGCGAGCGTCTTTTGTAACTTTTGAAAAATAATTAACTCAAGTGAAATAAATTTCATATCCAAACACCACAATATGTGTGACCTGTTTCTACCACAATAATATTGAGTTGGTAGTGTTTTCCTGTGTGAACGGCAGACTATTTGCGCGAAAACACATCATCTCGTATATATAAACCTGCCAAGTTGTGACAACGTCAACAATCCGCATGTGGCATAGAACCGCTTGATTGCCGGTCAAAGTTCACTTTCTCAACCAATCAAAAGTTTGGAAGGTCATATACCACTAGTTGTATATAACATACATTTATCCAACAGTCAGCACGTTTTTACAATGGTTTGAGAGTGAAATAACACAGGGTATTGTGGTAGAAATATATATTAACCATGAAGACTTTTCTAGAGTTGGTACTAATCAGGTATGAAAATTTTGTTGAAAAATAAGTGTGTTTTATATACATACAGCAGTACTTATGATTAAAGGCCCAATATATGCATCTTCAGGAAATTTTTCATGAGTCTATACAAAAATCTAGTTGATAAACCATGCAAAAGTAAGGCCAACATGAAGTAAACCTGCAACAGAGCAAGAAACTGTTGCCAGAAAATTCCAAAGAATTCAAAATATTTAGGTATGGACCAGTAAAACAACAAGCCAAAGTTAGACGACAACACAAAATGGATGTATGCATAGATTATACAGAGAGAAAAATGGTGCTTTGTAAAAACATGATATAAAGAGGAATGTGATATTAACAGGATCGAGTGATATAAAGTGGAGTCCACTGTACTGAGTTTCACCTGCTGCTGTACCGATACCCAAGTGAAAATTCATCTTGAATATATTACTGATATCAGTTATCTTAACTTAAATTAATCTATAAATATAATAAAATATAAGGCTTGATTTTTGCTTAAATGTTTTGCCGAAAATTAGGTATATTGGGCCTTTAAAATTTTGGATGATGTGTCTTTTCCCTTGGAATTGAAATAACTCTACCAGGCTAAGTACAACACAGCCTTGCATCTAAAGGTTTGAACCCTAAACAGCCCTAAATGTTAACCTCCAGGGCCTGTCACTTATAAATGAAGTCCCTCATCAATGACAAGTTGTAAGTTTACATTTCAACCAATAGCTGCCATAAAAGTTATACTTGAGGTCATATTTGGCCGAGATCGTTTGAAAAAAATACCCAAGCTTCTGCTGAATTGGTTTGATTATTTTAACGTCCTATCAACAGCTAGGTTACTTGAAGAACCGCCTCCCGGTGTATACGATGTGGGTGTTGAATGCCGTGTATTTGGGAGACTGTGATATGTTCGTGTAAGCCTCCTTGCGATAGTCCGGATCTTTTACCTATTCAAAGTGTTATCACACTGAAGTACACTGTGGAAGACCCCCAGCAGAACACCCCACCAAGTCACAGTATACTGACAACAAGTGAACACCCCATCAAGTCACAGTATACTTACAACAGCAGAACACTCCACCAAGTCACAGTATACTGACAACAGGTGAAAACCTCACCAAGTCACAGTATACTGACAACAGCAGAACACCCCACCAAGTCACAGTATACTGACAACAGGTGAACACCCCATCAAGTCACAGTATACTTACAACAGCAGAACACTCCACCAAGTCACAGTATACTGACAACAGGTGAAAACCTCACCAAGTCACAGTATACTGACAACAGCAGAACACTCCACCAAGTCACAGTATACTGACAACAGGTGAAAACCTCACCAAGTCACAGTATACTGACAACAGCAGAACACCCCACCAAGTCACAGTATACTGACAACAACTGAACACCCCATCAAGTCACAGTATACTGACAACAGCAGAACACTCCACCAAGTCACAGTATACTGACAACAGGTGAAAACCTCACCAAGTCACAGTATACTGACAACAGCAGAACACCCCACCAAGTCACAGTATACTGACAACAACTGAACACCCCATCAAGTCACAGTATACTGACAACAGCAGAACACTCCACCAAGTCACAGTATACTGACAACAGGTGAAAACCTCACCAAGTCACAGTATACTGACAACAGGTGAACACCCCATCAAGTCACAGTATACTTACAACAGCAGAACACTCCACCAAGTCACAGTATACTGACAACAGGTGAAAACCTCACCAAGTCACAGTATACTGACAACAGCAGAACACTCCACCAAGTCACAGTATACTGACAACAGGTGAAAACCTCACCAAGTCACAGTATACTGACAACAGCAGAACACCCCACCAAGTCACAGTATACTGACAACAACTGAACACCCCATCAAGTCACAGTATACTGACAACAGCAGAACACTCCACCAAGTCACAGTATACTGACAACAGGTGAAAACCTCACCAAGTCACAGTATACTGACAACAGCAGAACACCCCACCAAGTCACAGTATACTGACAACAGGTGAACACCCCACCAAGTCACAGTATACTGACAACAACTGAACACCCCATCAAGTCACAGTATACTGACAACAGCAGAACACTCCACCAAGTCACAGTATACTGACAACAGGTGAACACCCCACCAAGTCACAGTATACTGACAACAGGTGAAAACCTCACCAAGTCACATTATACTGACAACAGGTGAACACCCCACCAAGTCACAGTATACTGACAACAAGTGAACACCCCACCAAGTCACAGTATACTGACAACAGGTGAACACCCCACCAAGTCACAGTATACTGACAACAGGTGAACCCCCCACCAAGTCACAGTATACTGACAACAGGTGAAAACCTCACCAAGTCACATTATACTGACAACAGGTGAACACCCCACCAAGTCACAGTATACTGACAACAGGTGAACACACCCCACCAAGTCACATTATACTGACAACAGGTGAACACCCCACCAAGTCACAGTATACTGACAACAGGTGAACACCTCACCAAGTCACATTATACTGACAACAGGTGAACACCCCACCAAGTCACAGTATACTGACAACAGCAGAACACCCCACCAAGTCACAGTATACTGACAACAAGTGAACACCCCAACAAGTCACAGTATACTGACAACAGCAGAACACCCCACAAAGTCACAGTATACTGACAACAGGTGAACACCCCACCAAGTCACAGTATACTGACAACAGGTGAACACCCCACCAAGTCACAGTATACTGACAACAGGTGAACACCCCACCAAGTCACATTATACTGACAACAGGTGAACACCCCACCAAGTCACAGTATACTGACAACAGGTGAACACCCCACCAAGTCACATTATACTGACAACAGCAGAACACCCCACAAAGTCACAGTATACTGACAACAGGTGAACACCCCACCAGGTCACATTATACTAACAACAGGTGAACACCCCACCAAGTCACATTATACTATCAACAGGTGAACACCCCACAAAGTCACATTATACTGACAACAGGTGAACACCCCACCAAGTCACAGTATACTGACAACAGGTGAACACCCCACAAAGTCACAGTATACTGACAACAGGTGAACACCCCACCAAGTCACATTATACTGACAACAGGTGAACACCCCACCAAGTCACAGTATACTGACAACAGGTGAAAATCTCACCAAGTCACATTATACTGACAACAGGTGAACACCCCACCAAGTCACAGTATACTGACAACAGGTGAACACCCCACCAAGTCACATTATACTGACAACAGGAGAAAACCCCACCAAGTCACAGTATACTGACAACAGCAGAACACCCCACCAAGTCACAGTATACTGACAACAGGTGAAAACCCCACCAAGTCACAGTAAACTGACAACAGGTGAACACCCCACCAAGTCACATTATACTGACAAAAGGTGAACACCCCACCAAGTCACATTATACTGACAACAGGTGAACACCCCACCAAGTCACATTATACTAACAACAGGTGAACACCGCACCAAGTCACAGTATACTGACAACAGGTGAACACCCCACAAAGTCACATTATACTGACAACAGGTGAACACCCCACCAAGTCACAGTATACTGACAACAGGTGAACACCCCACCAAGTCACAGTATACTGACAACAGGTGAACACCCCACCAAGTCACAGTATACTGACAACAGGTGAACACCCCACCAAGTCACATTATACTGAGAACAGGTGAACACCCCACCAAGTCACAGTATACTGACAACAGGTGAAAACCTCACCAAGTCACATTATACTGACAACAGGTGAACACCCCACCAAGTCACAGTATACTGACAACAGCAGAACACCCCACCAAGTCACAGTATACTGACAACAAGTGAACACCCCACCAAGTCACAGTATACTGACAACAGCAGAACACCCCACAAAGTCACAGTATACTGACAACAGGTGAAAATCTCACCAAGTCACATTATACTGACAACAGGTGAACACCCCACCAAGTCACAGTATACTGACAACAGGTGAACACCCCACCAAGTCACATTATACTGACAACAGGAGAAAATCCCACCAAGTCACAGTATACTGACAACAGCAGAACACCCCACCAAGTCACAGTATACTGACAACAGGTGAAAACCCCACCAAGTCACAGTAAACTGACAACAGGTGAACACCCCACCAAGTCACATTATACTGACAAAAGGTGAACACCCCACCAAGTCACATTATCCTGACAACAGGTGAACACCCCACCAAGTCACATTATACTAACAACAGGTGAACACCGCACCAAGTCACAGTATACTGACAACAGGTGAACACCCCACAAAGTCACATTATACTGACAACAGGTGAACACCCCACCAAGTCACAGTATACTGACAACAGGTGAACACCCCACAAAGTCACAGTATACTGACAACAAGTGAACACCCCACCAAGTCACAGTATACTGACAACAGGTGAACACCCCACCAAGTCACAGTATACTGACAACAGGTGAACACCCCACCAAGTCACAGTATACTGACAACAGGTGAAAACCTCACCAAGTCACATTATACTGACAACAGGTGAACACCCCACCAAGTCACTGTATACTGACAACAGGTGAACACCCCACCAAGTCACATTATACTGACAACAGGTGAACACCCCACCAAGTCACAGTATACTGACAACAGGTGAAAACCTCACCAAGTCACATTATACTGACAACAGGTGAACACCCCACCAAGTCACAGTATACTGACAACAGCAGAACACCCCACCAAGTCACAGTATACTGACAATAAGTGAACACCCCACCAAGTCACAGTATACTGACAACAGCAGAACACCCCACAAAGTCACAGTATACTGACAACAGGTGAACACCCCACAAAGTCACAGTATACTGACAACAGGTGAACACCCCACCAAGTCACAGTATACTGACAACAGGTGAACACCCCACCAAGTCACAGTATACTGACAACAGGTGAACACCCCACCAAGTCACATTATACTGACAACAGCAGAACACCCCACCAAGTCACAGTATACTGACAACAGGTGAACACCCCACAAAGTCACAGTATACTGACAACAGGTGAACACCCCACCAAGTCACAGTATACTGACAACAAGTGAACACCCCACCAAGTCACATTATACTGACAACAGGTGAACACCCCACCAAGTCACAGTATACTGACAACAGGTGAACACCCCACCAAGTCACAGTATACTGACAACAGCAGAACACCCCACCAAGTCACAGTATACTGACAACAGGTGAACACCCCACCAAGTCACAGTATACTGACAACAGGTGAACACCCCACCAAGTCACATTATACTGACAACAGGTGAACACCCCACCAAGTCACAGTATACTGACAACAGCAGAACACCCCACCAAGTCACAGTATACTGACAACAGGTGAACACCCCACCAAGTCACAGTATACTGACAACAGGTGAACACCCCACCAAGTCACAGTATACTGACAACAGGTGAACACCCCACCAAGTCACATTATACTGACAACAGCAGAACACCCCACCAAGTCACAGTATACTGACAACAGGTGAACACCCCACCAAGTCACATTATACTGACAACAGCAGAACACCCCACCATGTCACAGTATACTGACAACAGGTGAACACCCCACCAAGTCACAGTATACTGACAACAGGTGAACACCCCACCAAGTCACATTATACTGACAACAGCAGAACACCCCACCATGTCACAGTATACTGACAACAGGTGAACACCCCACCAAGTCACATTATACTGACAACAGGTGAATAGTGTTCCAGATAAGCTGTGTACATGCATATTTTACGCATAAATTTTCATGAAATACACACCAGAAAAAAAATAAGTGTTCCATAACGCATACCAGTTAGGCTAGAAAATTTTGCTATTACACATACTAGTTAAAACGCTACATTCAATTAGGAGTAAACTGTAACAATTACCCAAAACAAATCAATAAAATAAGTGTTTTTCATGGAAAATATTAGACAGGTCTACGAAGACTTCCAATAACGTTTTTCTTGCCGAATTTTGAGGGTAGGGGGTGTCTACTGAGAGATGCGAGTGGTGTGCTAAAATGCCAGATACTGTAGTGCATTGCATGTTATACCATACATAACTGTATTTAAATTGATTGGAACGAAAATATGGGTCTAGCACACCTATTACACAGTCATCTTAAATTACAGTGTACCAGTACACACTGGTCAAAATACTAACTGGAACACTTGGTGAACAAATCTTTACACTCCTATAATACTGAGTGTCAAGCAGGGAGTAAAACTAACAGCTTCTATTGGAATAGGCTTGACAGAACTTAGTGTTTTTTATACCAAAGGACTACCTACCGTATTGAGGAAATGCCACACTCTGGGATAAAATCCAACAGGGACACGGTTTAGCGCACCGTCCAGTCTCCGTCTTCGGAGCCATTGACCTTGTCGATCCATCATGATATCTTCCTCCTCTGGGCCATCAAATACTGACTGATTTATGGACACCGTTGGTGCACCAGATATCACCTGTCAAATTGTACAGCCATATACGGATTATTTCTCTTTCATAAATAAATGATTTCACAAGCTAGTTATCTTAGTTCAGATTAGTTTTCTTATTATTTAAACTTTGACACTATGTAGTTTTTTGAAGTTAGATTTTATAATCTACAATCAAACACTGTTTTAAATAAAGTGGGTCTTTTTCTTTCAAGATGGCTATACATTGGTATACTTAAATTTCTAAAAATACAATATTGTATGCATAATATAACTCCAGTTTTTGAAATCAATTGCCTCAACAATTTTTTTCTGTACTAATTCCTCAAATCTGCATCACACTTATCAAGTTTCAATGTAAACAAGAGGCCGAAAGAGTCTGCATCATTCACCTGGATATCTGTGCAATCATGGGATAATACATTTTCAATAAAGTACTTCTAAAGAAATTGTTCAAAGGTCTTTTCAATTACGACTTATTGATCCTGTGACCTTGAAAGTAGGTCAAGGTCATATATTTGATGAAACTTCATATCATTTTGTCTAAGGTACATTGTACCTACTGGCTATGTATCAGTACTTTTCGTCACCTGGTTATTCTGAAGAAGTTGTATTTATCTTAGTTTTTAACATAATATTATTTGACCCCTGTGACTGTAGGTCAAGGTAATTTATTTGAAAAATAGATGTGTCAATGTGACATGAAATACTCACTGACTACCAAACATATAAGTATGGAAGTTTTTATATTTAGTGTCATTGCCTTGTAATAGGTGTACTCCTAACTTTTCACACTGTTGTTAAGTATGTTGACCAAGGCTGACATCAAAAGGTAGTTATTTTTTCACTTGTACATATCACTATAAAACAATCCAAATGACATATTATTGTGACTAGAGAATACAAATGTCACTAGTAAATGTGTGTATAATTGCAGATATAGACACTTTTTTGGTATTATTTCCATTACATGTATTGAAATCTGTCAATTTATAGAAGTCAAAGTATACCTGATGAAACTTTGGGTCAGAACAAGATATTTTAAAGACTTTTTTTCAAGTTTGAACCCTGTGACCTTCGAAGTGGTTCTCGGTCACTTATGTCAGGAAAAGGTCATGCCAGGTTCCTATGTAAGGCCTTCTGGAAAGAAGGTCAAGGTTATTTAGCTGAGAAAATTGTCTAGTTATTCATGCAGGAACTTAGTGGCCAAATATCTTAATCGATCCAGGTGTTCTGGTTACCTAGGCCATGTGACCTTAAAAGTAAATCAAGATCATTTATTTGGGAAAAATCTTTAATACTTCATGCCAGGTACATTATGTCTCTACTGGCAATAATGTACTTCCCTGGGCCTTTCAGATATTGCCGGAAATTGTTTTAAGCAAAAGATGCCGGCCAGCCAAGGCGAACCATGGCATATTAGCTCACTATACCCTTTAGCCTAGATGAGAACTCTCAGCTACAATTATTAAACATATGGTTGCTTAATTATCATGTTGCAGCAGTTTTAGTACAGTAAAGCATATTGGAAATTAAAGATAGTTTTGTACATGATAATGACATGTTCTAAACCAAATTTCACAGCAGTAAGATAGAATTTCTCCTTATAAGATAAATAGGTGCTGTTAATAATCTACTACTGTATCTTTCTTGTGTTTACATAATGCTAACAGATCTAGTGTTTCTACTTAAACCACAATTCCCTCACCTCAATAAATTAGCTGTCATACTAGCTGCTGTAATCTCTGACATGCAAATTAATGTATACAAGACTATGGTGTGTCGATAGAAATTCAAAGTCATCATGCATTATTCAGAAAATGAAGATAAATAGGAAAAGAAACAAGAGATCCCAGAGGAATCTTAGCGCCCACCATCGATGAATTTTCATTCATTCTTAGGAAGATGGACCTTTCCCCCCTTTTTTTAACTTTCATTTATGTTTTTAATCTTAGTTCTATGAATTGGTCTTGAAAATTAATAATAGTTGAAAGAAGATCTCTTGTCAGGAGTTTTGTTTTTCTGATCAATTCCAAATTAAACACTTTATTGTTCTCAAATCAGCTTAAAAAGTTGACAATGCACAACTAAGTGCCAAGGGGAACCCGCATGTGAAATTTGAGAAGGATCCATCCAGTACTTCTCAAGAAATAGCGATCACAAACTATTAATGCAAAATCCAAGTTGGCCGCCTGTCAGCCATATTGTTTTTCAGATCAGTTTAAAAAGTTGACAATGCTCAGCTACAGACAAAGGAGAACCTGCATGTGAAATTCGAGAAGGATCCATCCAGCACTCTCAAGAAATAGCAATCACAAGAATTGTTTAAGGATGGACAGACGGACCACGGACGCAGGGTGATTTGAATTTTAAAAAAACCCATACTTGGTCCAGATTGAACTGTCAGAAATTAAACTGCTGTTACAATGCAGTGATACACACACTTGGGAAATAGCTGCAGGAGGAACAGGGGAACAGAGTTTAAATTTCCATAGGGTTGTCAACCATACAATGGGAAACACAGCAAACTGGTATAAATTATGGTCGTGAAGATAAGCCATCATATCAGGAACACCCAAAAAGCCAATTTATAGAATTATGTCACATATCTGGTGAAGTGAGAAACCAACAGGAAGGTCATCTCAAACTACAGGCTAATCAGACAAACTAGATTATATATGTCATACACCACACCTGGTTGAAGGTTATACATTGGTGTAACTGTGTCGTCAGCCAGAACAAGACAAAAACAGGGTCATATAACTGTGTCGTCAGCCAAAACACCCTTCGTATCAAAATATTGACAACATACACTTATCACCTTACATTATCCAATTAGCACTTACCAATAATAACAGTTTTAGCAACACAACTTTTCCATAGAGCTCATAAAGTTACATTGAAATTCAGTTTCAATTCAAATGTGAACTATTCAGTAGTGATCTCATCATGATAATCTTATTGGTTAGAAAAATTTGGTTAGATATGAAATTACTTCAAAATTATCAAATTATTAAGAATCTCTTTGAAATATCTTACAACCGTTAAGATACATAAATTGATGGAAGGGCAATGAACACCAGCAGTAAACACAAGACCTTGTCAGGGATGTGTGGATTGAGGAAACCTGTCAAAGTTGCATAACAACAAGACAGTAGATGATGATCCCACTCAGCAGTAGGACTTACGGCACAGGACATCCTTTGTTCAGCCATCAAAGGAGGGAAGAGGTCAGCACTGTATACAGAGCTCTTCCGTCGCTCCATTAGGACAAACGGAGACAAAGACTCCAGACTACCACAACTACTCCTCCTCCTCCCAAAGTTCTGTGGTATCTCCAGGGTCAGCGGCCCTTCCATCGCAGTTGAGCCAACAACACTCTTGGCCTCCTGTCTCATTTTCAAGGCATACTGCTCATCTTCAAAACAACAAACCAACTCTCTCAAGAAGTCTCCCAATGCCTCAACACAGAAAGGTAGGGTTCGCAACAATTCATACCATGACAATGACAACATCAGTGGCAGCTCGACTCGGTGCTACACGCCAAATCATGCCACTGGTGTCACAAATAGGTGTCACTGAGGTTCAACATCGACTCGGTGCTACACGCCAAATCATGCCACTGGTGTCACAAAAAGGTGTCACTGAGGTTCAACATCGACTCGGTGCTACAAGCCAAATCATGCCACTGGTGTCACAAATAGGTGTCACTGAGGTTCAACATCTGAGTGATGTTGGGTTAATTCTTCACACTCAATTTCTGCTGCGTTGCAAATTTGCCAGTGATGTCAAGATCTGATATAGCAAACCCACTACAGAAAGTCCAGACCTTGGTGCTAAACACTGAAGCAGTGCGTGTTACGGTCGAGATATAAACAGCAGAATCGGTCAGAGGAAACATGCAAGATAAGATCATACAGTATGTGCCATATATACAAGTGGTGTCAGAGTGAGTATAACCTTGAATGGTAACTGATCAAACTGTTGATTGGCCACTTGAACCTGGGAAGGCACAGGCTAAAGAGTTACCCATTTGATGTACACTGAGCTGGTTCTATCAGTGGGATGGGGAGGAGAGGGGAGTGGTGAGTAGTAATGTGATACTACAGTTAGTAAACAACTAAAACAACCATTGGGAAAAACAACATAAAAGATTTGCAGAAAAAACAAAGTTTACATTAAGAAACAATCAGTCCCTTTTGACAAAGAGAAAAAATTTTAAAATCTGAAAACTAGATTGTATGAATATCCCATCAAAATTAAATCTAAGTTCCCAATTCATTATTCTAAGCTGACAAAGTTATATTTAGTATCAACATTTGATAGAAATTATTTTGCGAAAATGAAACCGACAAATTTTATGAAAACTGATGGGCTGCAGACTACATGCACTTGCTCTGTTCAACAATTAACACTGCATTATATATTACTGAAATGTAAATTGCTCTAGTTTCTATGTGTGAAGTCTTACATGTTGTAAGTAAGTTAAATGCAAAGAACTTAACTTAATTTGTTCATACACTAAATTTGAGGGAAATGTTTTATAATTTGAATACTAATAGCATGTGATGGTAGTTATTTCTTAAAATTAGATATATCAATTAAAATTAGATATACCAAGTTGACATTCATATTGACCTTAGGTATTTAGTTGGCATTCATATTGACCTAAGGCAGTTAAGCTGACATTCATATTGAACTTAGGTAGTTAAGCTGACATTCATATTGACCTTAGGTAGTTAAGCTGACATTCATATTGACCTTAGGTAGTTAAGCTGACATTCATATTGACCTTAGGTAGTTAGTTGGCATTCATATTGACCTTAGGTAGTTAAGCTGACATTCATATTGACCTTAGGTATTTAGTTGGCATTCATATTGACCTTAGGTAGTTAAGCTGACATTCATATTGACCTTAGGTATTTAGTTGGCATTCATATTGACCTTAGGTAGTTAAGCTGACATTCATATTGACCTTAGGTAGTTAAGCTGACATTCATATTGACCTAAGGCAGTTAAGCTGACATTCATATTGAACTTAGGTAGTTAAGTTGACATTCATATTGACCTTAGGTAGTTAAGCTGACTTTCATATTGACCTTAGGTAGTTAAGCTGACATTCATATTGACCTTAGGTATTTAGTTCACATTCATATTGACCTTAGGTAGTTAAGCTGACATTCATATTGAACTTAGGTAGTTAAGCTGACATTCATATTGACCTTAGGTAGTTAGTTGGCATTCATATTGACCTTAGGTAGTTAAGTTGACATTCATATTGACCTTAGGTAGTTAAGCTGACATTCATATTGACCTTAGGTAGTTAAGTTGACATTCATATTGAACTTAGGTAGTTAAGCTGACATTCATATTGAACTTAGGTAGTTAAGCTGACATTCATATTGAACTTAGGTAGTTAAGCTGACATTCATATTGACCTAAGGCAGTTAAGCTGACATTCATATTGAACTTAGGTAGTTAAGCTGACATTCATATTGACCTTAGGTAGTTAAGCTGACATTCATATTGACCTTAGGTAGTTAAGCTGACATTCATATTGACCTTAGGTAGTTAAGCTGACATTCATATTGACCTTAGGTAGTTAAGTTGACATTCATATTGACCTTAGGTAGTTAGTTGGCATTCATATTGACCTTAGGTAGTTAAGCTGACATTCATATTGACCTTAGGTATTTAGTTGGCATTCATATTGACCTTAGGTAGTTAAGCTGACATTCATATTGACCTTAGGTATTTAGTTGGCATTCATATTGACCTTAGGTAGTTAAGTTGACATTCATATTGACCTTAGGTAGTTTAGCTGACATTCATATTGACCTTAGGTAGTTAAGCTGACATTCATATTGACCTTAGGTATTTAGTTGGCATTCATATTGAACTTAGGTAGTTAAGCTGACATTCATATTGACCTTAGGTAGTTAAGCTGACATTCATATTGACCTTAGGTAGTTAAGCTGACATTCATATTGAACTTAGGTAGTTAAGCTGACATCCATATTGACCTTAGGTAGTTAAGTTGACATTCATATTGAACTTAGGTAGTTAAGCTGACATTCATATTGACCTTAGGTATTTAGTTGACATTCATATTGACCTTAGGTATTTAGTTGACATTCATATTGACCTTAGGTATTTAGTTGACATTCATATTGACCTTAGGTATTTAGTTGACATTCATATTGACCTTAGGTATTTAGTTGACATTCATATTGACCTTAGGTATTTAGTTGGCATTTAAGATGACCTTATCCCATTCAACCCTATCTAAAGACAATTAAGCTGAAATATATGTATATTACAATGTCATGTAATGTTATGAGCATGTATATAATTATATACTTAAGTGATTCCATAACCAGTTTTACCTGTCAGTTAATACAACTTTTCATTCTGTTGACATACCAATAGTTAACATGGTCATATTATTTACTTGGATTATAAAAAACACCTGCGATTTTTTGCTATTTGTACTTACAAAATTATTTCTATCTAAATGCAGTTTGCAGGAAATGTATGAGTCATCACTAAATACTATAAGAGATGTGTGGATTTCGATAAGTGGTATATCACTTTAGATAATTCACTTTTAATACTTTAAACAAGAATCCATTCAATATAACTTTGTTACACAACAGACAAGTATATAACATATTCTATGAGAGAACTATTCCAGGTATCCAGGTGACATCACACAAACTACAGGTAACACATCCTGCTATAATCCCTATAGCTATTATTAGACTATGAATGCCAACTGAAGCTGTATCTCATTAATTATGTTTAGATTTATAAGTCAATGGCAATATAAACACCTTATGTGGGGATTTACTGCTTAGTTTAGCAAAGTCAGTTGTTTCTTCTCTTTTCTTCTTTGTTTTCACGGACAAGTGGAAGTCTTCACCGGTACCGCCGTCACTTACTTCTACGGAGAGACATAATATGTGGCTTAAACAGTGACACACAAAACACATGCTGAAAACGCGTTAGCTGGTGATAACACACACTTAATAAATGTTGCTGAAGAACTCTTACAACTCATATTTAGACCTGTAATCAAACTGTAGTACCATATATTAAATTTCTGGGGTTATATATTGTTTCAATCATTTTAAATGCTCTTTTTCTGAAAATCTTTCATGGACAGTTCTTATTTCACAAAAAAGTGATAGTTATAACACAACATTGACATGATATTTAAATTTGAATATGGTCATGTTTAGATGCTTTTCATTACACTTACTATACTATACATATCTGAGAACTTACACTGTAAGAGCAATGTCACTAGGCCCTATAACTAAAGCATTTCAAATGCTAAAATTCTCAAATTCTAGGCAGTAAATTAATGCACCTAGAAACATAACAAAGCACAGAAAATTTATGATAATTTTCCAAATTAGACTGCTGATTACACTTAACATTAAGGCATGGGAAGGAAGGATATTTCCTTCCTTACGTATCTTTTAGTATAAGAGTTTTTTCACTGTTTCTTTCAGATATTATCCATCACTCCATAAATACCATTTGTGTGTGACATTTCGGACATCAAAGTCCAAATTACCATATCATAAACAAGAGATCCCAGAGGGATCTATGGCGCCCACCATTGATGATTTTTCATTCATTCTTAGAAAGTTGGATCTTTTCCCTTCTTTTTTTTTCTTTCATTTATGTATTTAATCTTAGTTCTCTTGGAATTAATAAAAGTTGAGAAAGAAATTTACTTGTCGGGAGTTTCAATTCTCTAATAAATTCCAAATAATAAAGAAATATGGAACCATCTTGTAATTTGAAAAAAAAAATAGTCAACATGGAAGATGGGCGTCTGGCGGCCATATTTTCCCCCTGGAGCAGTCTAAAAATTAAACCAAACAGAACCTGCTTATGAAATCTGAGAAGAATTCATTTGGTAGTTCTTAAGACATAGTGGTCACAAACTATCACTCTCAAAATCTAAGATGGCTTGTCCGTCTGAAACCAGATTGTTTAATGAATCACTTCAAAAAACAGGACAACACACAACTTCGAACCACGGGGAACCTGCTTAAAAACAAGATGGCCAATATTGTTTATCAGATCTGTCTAAAAATGGACAATGCAAAACTAGACATCAAGGGAAAGCTACATATTATAAGAAATTTGAGAAGGATCTATCCGAAGCTTCCTAAGAAATAGCAATCACAAACTATCAATGCAAAATCCAAGATGGCAGCCTGTCAGCTATATTGTATTTTAGATCAGCTAAAAAATTGAACAATGCACAACTAGACACCAAGGAGAAACCTATATATGGAATTTGAGTAAGATCCATACAGTATTTCTCAAGAAATAGCAATAACAACTTTTCAATGTCAAAATCTAAGATGGCTGCCTTTCAAACATTTGGTTTTTCGATCAGTCTCAAAATCAAAAGTGCACAACTAAGCACCAAGGGGAATTAAGCTACATACGGAATTTGAGTATGATCCATAAAGTACTTCTCAAGAAATAGTGATAACTGTGATAATTGTTTAAGGGCGTACGGACTGACAGACCACAGACGCAGGGAAATTTGAATAGCCCACCATCTGCTGATCATAAAAATATGACAAAGTAGTCATATTCCTGTTTAAGAAACATAATAAACAGGTAAGAAAAACAGTAATCAAAGCATGATGTAGCAAGTCACTCGATGAAGTGGAGCTCTCCGTTGTATTATTGTGCTACCACTAAATGGATATTTTTTGCTTAGTAAAATTAAAGAGAGGAAACCATGATATATATAAGTCTCAAAAGAAATGAAAAATGGAAACCACGAAATACAATCCCACTGAATTTGTTTCCAAGCATAAAACACAAAATTTAACCCCAACGAAAATAAATGCTTTTACAGTATTGGAGAAATTTCTGATACTTAGTTACAAGACTTACACAATTAATGCAAAATAACAATTTCAAATAAATCTACATCTTCATTCAAATGAAAATATGATGGAAAAACACAGCGGATATACAGGAAACAAAACAAATACAAATAAAAGGGGAAATAAACTGTAATAACCGGCCTGCATTGCTCACCTGGTATCAATCTCTTACTTGTAACCCAAAAGTCACCTAAAATATATTACTGTAAGACATTCAGAAGAACATGTTAAGATTTAAACATATTTTACCCCTGTGACCTTGAAAGTAAGTCAACATCATCTAGGCTTTTGGAATTTCAGAAGAAGTTGTTTAAATGTTTTAACAGATTTTAGCCCTGTGACCTTGAATATGGGTCAAGGTCATTTTCGTTTCACAAACTTTGTTTAGCTTCATCAAAGGACTTCTAAGCCTTTTGGTTAATCAGAAGTTGTTTTAAGGTTTTAACAGATTTGACCCCTGTGACCTTGATGTGAATCAAGGTCATTTATTTTTGCAAACTTAACTCAAGGAAGCTACCAATCAAATATAAGGTCTCTGTGCGTGACCGTGTTTCAGAAGAAGTCGTTTGGACATATTTGACCCCTGTGACATTGAAAGTAGGTCAAAGTTATTTATTTTCGCAAACTTTGTTCAGCTCCTTCTAACAAAGCTACCAGCCAAATTTCATGTCACTTAAGCCTTATTTCAGAAGAAGTTGTTTTAAAAAAAAGTTGTTGAACACAGGACGGACGGACGCCGGACCATTGCACTAGGGCCAGGTGAGCTAAAAATAGTCATAATGAAAATAAAAAAAAACAAACAACAAAAAATTCATACAATAAAATATATCAAGTGCTATCAAAACAATCACATTACAAAGTGCTTTTCAATATTTATATATCTATTCTGGAATAATTTCTTTTGATTACTTGTACATAGAAGATAAATCCAAAATTAGTACATTTCATGCTTGTTTTAAACTTATTAATTACAATAATTAATAAATATTGTTGTTGTTATGCAGTGTGACATTGTAGGTTCAAGTGCTTATACTTTAAATACACGTACTACATCCCAATTTTTTACACATTAATGTAAACCTTGATAATATAAGTGTGATTAGTGTTGAGTTATGACTCCTGTTATAGTTTCAGATTAATGGTACCGGGTACATACAGTAGTCACACCTGACAATTCCCAACTGACTTAAGTGTATTTCCACTAATTTGAAATTGTGACAATAACACTGTCAACGATTTTATTCAACTTTCTATGGTATACATCAGAATTAAGTAGAGTCTTTTCTAGACCTTTTGGTTAATCAGAAGAGGTTATTTAACAGTTTAACAGATTGACACCTGTGACCTTGAATATAGGTCAAGGTAATTTCTTTTCACAAACTTTGTCAGGCTTGTTCAAAGGAACGTTTCAGCCAAATATAATTATTCTATGGCTTTTGGTTAATTAGAAGAAGTCTTTTAAAGGTTAAAACAGATTTGACCCCAACAACTTTGAATATAGATCAAGGTTATTTCTTTTCACAAACTTTGTCACCAAGGAAGCTACCAGCCAAATATCATGTCTCCAGGCCATTTTGTTTATCATAAGAAGTTGTTTAAATGCTTTAACAGATTTGACCCCTTTTACCTTGAATATAGGTCAAGTTCATTTATTTTTGCAAACTTTGTTGGCTTCATCCAAGGATGCTACCAGTCAAATATAAAGTCTCTATGCCTGATGGTATTTCAGAAGAAGTCCTTTGAATGTTTCTACATTTTTGACCCCCTTGACCTTGAAAGAAGGTCAAAATGATTTTTTCCCCACAAACTTTGTTCAGCTCCTTCCAAGAAATCTACCAGCCAAATTTGATGTCACTAGGCTTTTCGGTATTTCAGAAGAAGTCGTTTAAAGGAAAAAGGTGATGGAGGCAGGACGGATAACAGACAGCCGGCCAGGTGAGCTAAAAATGGACCATGCATCAAGGGAAACCTAACATATGAAATTTGATCCATCCAGATCTCCTCAAGAAATAGAGATCACAAACTATCACTGTCAAAAAATCAAAGATGTTTATCGAATCTGTCCAAAAATGAACCATGCACAGCTAGGCTCCAATGGGAAGCTACAAATGAAATGTGAGAATGATCCATCCAGTACATGTACTTCCCAGGAAATAGTGATAACAAGAATTATTGAAGGACGGACGACGAACAGATGGATGGCACGAACCAAGGCGTTTAAAATAGCCCACCATCTGATGATGGTGGGCTAACAAAATTGTACAAACAAATTTGATTGAAATCGGTCAAGCTATTATTGTATGATGATATTTTTACAAGAATTACACATAACTAGATTGCAATTGCCAGCAATAGCGTAAGTCATCCCTCCCCGCAAGCCGATCCCCCCACAAACCCTTGTGAAACATGATAGTTGATTCTGTGATGCTATAATGAGTAATTGTAAAGATTTTAACATATTTGACCCCTGCGACCTTGAAAGTGGGTCAAGATCATTCATTTGAACAAACTTTGTAGCCCTTCATCCCAGCATGCTACAGGCCAAATATCAGTTCCCTAGGACTTTTGGTTATGGGTGAAGATGATTGCAGCTTTCAAGTCATGTGACCCCTGTGACCTTGAAAGCGGGTCAAGGTAAATCATTTGAACAAACTTGGTAGCCCTGCATCCTAGCATACTATAGGCCAAATATCAGTTGCCTGGGGATTTTGGTTATTGATAAGATGTTTCTTGAAAGATTTTAAAATATTTGACCTTGTGACCTTGAAAGTGAGTCAAGGGCATTCAGTTGAACAAACTTGGTAGCCCTTCATCCTAGCATGCTACAAGCCAAATATCAGAACCCTGGGCTATTGAGAAGAAATTGCTTAAATATTTTAACATATTTGACTCCTGTGACCTTGAAAGTAGGTCAAGGTCATTCATTTTAACAAACTTGGTAGCCCTTTATCCAAGCCAACTTCGCAAGCCAAGGGTGTACAATACGCTACTCTCCTTTTCACCCTTGGCGGATCTCACTGCAAATTCGAAGTTCCCGCACTGCGCCATCTATTGGACTATTGCAGTTGTGTCCCTTGTTTTACGTAATTCCTGACCAATCAATTAGCTCGTACTATTTGTGTACGATTCAACAAATAAACAGAAATGGCAGCGCCCTTTGATGAACATGCTATTTATGCGAAAAATTCAAAATTCAAGAATTTCGCGAGACACAGAGACAGAGACTATCAATCACCTCAATCAACAATGGAAATGATGTTTTTGTTGGAACAAGAACAGGGAAATAAGCTTGTGTTTTCTTTTTGTAACATTTCCATTTTATGAATGAGATCATAGTCGATAGTTTGTTCAACTTCGTAAAACAAAATCCACACACGTATATGCTATTTTAATCTGCCTGATCGGCGACATATCCCAAAATCTGACTCAACTGGTCGAAAACGGTGAATGTCGGGCCAAAAATCACACGTCTAGACTTCGTTGGTAACATGTTGTTACAGACACGACATGTTTCCGTGGGCGCTGCCATGTTTGTTATTTACAATTGTAGCGCGCGCTTTGATTGGTCGGCTAAACCTAGCCGCATCCAATCAAAATGCAGGAGCGGGAACTTCAAATTTGCCGTGAGATCCGCCAAGGGTGAAAAGGAGAGTAGCGTATTGTACATCCTTGGCTTGCGAAGTTGTATCCAAGCATGCTACATATATTATCAGCACCCTGGGCCTTTCGGTTATTGAGAAGAAGTTGCTTAAAGAGAAAGTTTACACACGGTGGACAGCAGGCGACAAGGGGGGGTGCAAGATGGCTATATATAGGGTCAGATGACCTAACAAGAGGCCCATTGGGCCTGCATCGCTCACCTGGTATCAATCTCTGACTTATATTATAGTGTAACCCTAAAGTCCCCTAAAATCTTTTAATGTAAGACATTAAGAAGAACATCTTAAGATTTAAACATATGTGACCTTATAAGACAACATCATTTTCATTTTCAAATTTTGTTTGGCTTCATCCCAGGACGCTACCAGCCAAATATCATGTCTCTAGGCATTTGGGTTTATCAGAAGAAGTCCCTCAAAGCTTTTAACCACTGATTTGACCACTGTGACCTTTAATATGGATCAAGCTCATTTTCCTTCCCAAATTTTGTCAAGCTTCATACAAGGAACCTTTCAGCCAAATATCATACTTCTAGGGCTTTTGGTATTTCAGGAGAAGTCGTTTAAAGGTTTTAAATAATTTGACCCCTGTGACCTTGAATATAGGTCAAGGTAATTTCTTTTCGCAAACTCTGTCAGGCTTCATCCAAGGAACATTTCAGCCAAATATCATGCTTCTAGGGCTTTTGGTACTTCAGAAGAAGTTGTTTAAAAGGTTTTAACAGATTTCACCCCTGTGACCTTGAATAAAGATCAAGGTCATTTCTTTTCGCAAACTTTGTCGTGCTTCATCCAAGGAACCTTTCAGCCAAAAATCATGCTTCTAGGGCTTTTGGTTTTTCAGAAGAAGTCGCTTAAAGGTTTTGACAGATTTGACCCCTGCGACCTTGAATATAGGTCAAGGTCATTTCTTTTCGCAAACTTTGTCAGGCTTCATCCAAGGAACCTTTCATCCAAATATCATGCTTCTAGGGCTTTTGGTATTTCAGAAGAAGTCGTTTGAAGGTTTTAACAGATTTGACTCCTGTGACCTTGAATATAGGTCAAGGTAATTTTTTTTCGCAAACTTTGTCGGGCTTCATCCAAGGACAATTTCAGCCAAATATCATGCTTCTAGGGCTTTTGGTATTTCATCAGAAGTCGTTTAAAGGTTTTAACAGATTTGACCCCTGTGACATTGAATATAAGTCAAGGTCATTTCTTTTCACAAACTTTGTCAGGCTTCATCCAAGGAACCTTTCATCCAAATATCATGCTTCCAGGGCTTTTGGTATTTCAGAAGTCGCTTAAAGGTTTTGACAGATTTGACCCCTGCGACCTTGAATATAGGTCAAGGTCATTTCTTTTTGCAAACTTTGTCGGGCTTCATCCAAGGAACCTTTCATCCAATATCATGCTTCTAGGGCTTTTGGTATTTCAGAAGAAGTCGCTTAAATATTTTGACAGATTTGACCCCTGCGACCTTGAATATAGGTCAAGGTCATTTCTTTTCGCAAACTTTGTCGGGCTTCATCCAAGGAACCTTTCATCCAAATATCATGCTTCTAGGGCTTTTGGTATTTCAGAAGAAGTCGTTTGAAGGTTTTAACAGATTTGACTCCTGTGACCTTGAATATAGGTCAAGGTAATTTCTTTTCGCAAACTTTGTCGGGCTTCATCCAAGGAACATTTCAGCCAAATGTCATGCATGCTTCTAGGGCTTTTGGTATTTCAGAAGAAGTTGTTTGAAGGTTTTAACAGATTTGACCCCTGTGACCTTGAATAGAAGTCAAGGTCATTTCTTTTCGTAAACTTTGTCGGCCTTTATCCAAGGAACATTTCAGCCAAATGACATGCTTCTAGGACTTTTGGTATTTCAGTAGAAGTCGTTTAAAGGTTTTAACAGATTTGACCCCTGTGACCTTGAATATAGGTCAAGGTAATTTCTTTTCGCAAACTTTGTCGGGCTTTATCCAAGGAACCTTTCAGCCAAATGTCATGTTTCTAGGGCTTTTTGTATTTCAGAAGAAGTTGATTAAAGGTTAAAATAGATTTAACTTCACTGTGACCTTGAATATTGGTCAAGGTCGTTTCTTTTCGCAAACTTTATTTGGCTTCATCCAAGGAAGCTACTTGTCAAATATGAAATCTCTATGCCTGACGGTATTTTAGAAGAAGTTGTTTGAAGGATTCGACATTTTTTACCCCTGTGACCTTGAAATTAGGTCAAAGTGATTTTTTTTCGCAAACTTTGTTCAGCTCCTTCCAAGAATTCTACCAGCCAAATTTCATGTCACTGGGCCTTTCAGTATTTTAGAAGAAGTCCTTTAAAGGAAAAAGTTGACGGACGGACGGACGGACGATGCACCATCACATAAGCTCACTTGGCCCTTCGGGCCAGGTGAGCTAAAAATGGTAGAAAACACTCAAGTCAAAGGAAAATGACAGATGTGACATTACTTAAGGCCAGGTACCTTTACATTGATATATCCTACCTTAACCAAGCTAAATATACACTGTTAATGGCGTTATGTAACAGTGAGAAGTGTGGAGTGTTTGAAACAGTGACCTCAGAGTGTAGTTTATAGTAGTAAGTTTTGCAATTTTCATCAATTGGTTTAGCAGCTTACATGGATAACAACATTATTCAGAACTGTCATTTATCCTTAAGGCTTAAAACACTCTGACCTATCCAGAATATTAGAACTATGGACACTAATGGGAACATCATTAACAGTGACCTTACCGGGGTAGTCTTAACCTGAACTCGTACATATAACTAAATCAAGAATTCTTATATACATGACCTTTTTATAAAGTCTTATCAAAATCTGTTAAATTGTTAAAGCGATGTCACTGAATGGAATGAACCTTTTTGAAGTAATAGTAACACTACTAGTCTTTGGCACTGTATTATAAATCCTGAAAACAGATTCATATGAAGTATTCTTACACTTGTACTTTGGATATTATTTTGATAAAAATCTGTTATGAAAAGAAGGTTTTAAGTGGCGTGATTACTGACTGATACATAACCCAGGAAGTTCCTGCCTCTGGACAGTTTTTACAGAAGTCACATTCTGGGATTGCATCTAAAGGTCACAACTGGAGGTCTCTGGGGTTCAACCCTGAGGGTCCTACATGAGGTCACATGTTTGAAGTTGCCTCTCCCTAACTTAAATGTGCACCCAATATAATATTATCAATTGTGATGAAAAGTTCTCAGTGCTTCATTTATGGTTTCAAATTTGAAGTCTAAATATTGTTTGCTTATCACAAACCAAGAAATAAATACAAACATTAAATCAAAATTTCTCCTTTTTTTTCTGTAAATTCCTTTATAAATGTTTTCATTGTATTTTTTCATTCATTCAAATAACCAAAAGAAGACCATCTAAAATGTATCTCAATATTGTCAGACAAATAAGAAATCACAAACCTCTTCAATATTGATTCAAAAGAATTTGAATTTAAAATCTTTCTGTAAGCTATTCTTGGAAGAAGCAAATGTTCAACCACAGAAAAATAATCTGTTTATGAAAACTGTAGACAGGTACATAATTATCTTAATTGAGGTATGTAGCCGCCTACAACACACTATCATTAGCATCACGGAAAAGAACAAAGCAACCAAAACAATTGGTGGAAAGTGTTGGCAAACGGTGCCATCATTGTGTCACTAATTAATAAGCATATATTCAAAGGTCATAGGTCATGAAGAACCATGTGTACACTATACCTGATATCTTGTTTTCTACAAGTGTTGTTATGGAAATTACAAAAATGAAAAATAAATTATCAAGAATTAAAAATAGAAAATGTAAGAGTCAAGGATAAAACCTTACCCATAACGTTTTGCAATATTGTATGTGACATCTTCATATCTGATAAAGTTCGTAACAGAAATAGCATTTTAAATATTTCAATTTAAATCCTTTCAGTAATAAAACACAAAGGAAAGATAACAATAAACTTTCTTGTGTAATGCTGATATAAAACAACATCTGCATCAAAGAATATTTCAAAGGGAACCTCTTTAATGTTAATGTTTTTAGAAACAAACATTTGTTCACTTTATCATCAAATATTTTGTATAACGATATTATATAAGACTTGAACATGACTCAACACATAGTTGTTCTTATAAATATCAATTGTAAAGAATAAGTCTGTTATCAGAATGAGCATACTAACTTACCTGAACTAATAACAAATTCTTTTCCACTCAGTATGTGATGCAGAAGGGTTTTCAGTTCAAAGGGAGATAAGTTCAGCAGATGATCCGATGCTTCATCACCTAAAACAAACTAGAACTATAAGCCAGAGTGAGCAAGTTCCGAGGCCTTCTCTTCTATATACCTGACAAGGGCGTAACTGGAGGTAATTTGATGTGCAAACCCCGCGACGTTTAAAAGGAGGGGAGGGGGTCCTTCAGGGAAAAAATCACCTTTGAACTTCAAATGGTGCCATTGTGTTGGACTTGTTTGAATAATCAATGTCTGGCCCATCATTATATAAATCATTACTGCGAGAATGGAATACGATATGTTTTACTTCTATGATGCATGGAAACAAAATAATCTATACGTTGAAAGAACCTAGGTCATTTACTCGTATTTAAGTAATAACAGAGACATATAAAACCATCTTTGATATGCATGCGTCTCTGTTAATAAGTAGCCTATATGTTATGTGATTATTTCATCTCAAGGAGTAAGAACTTTTACTTGTTTTCTTCAGCATAATTTTGTACAATTCGAACAGGCCAATTTTCACAAACGTTCCTCAACTTAAAAATCCTGATAGAAAAATGTTCCAGAAGTTACGGGAAAACTTAAGTTAAAGAAATTTTCCTTAAATGCTTTACTATGGACATGCTAAAGTTATGGAATTTTGGCCTGGCTCATTATTAATTGTATTTTGTTGACATTTTGTATGGACTGACCGGAAATTTAGTATAAATTGGTCAATTATTTGTTACTCTAAGAATGATAAAAGAAGGGTCACTTTTTATAATAAATCTAACACATATTTACTTACAAAAGTAAACCTAATATGACATGATTATACGAAAAAGTCGGCTTAAAGGCCCAGTATACGTAACTTTCGGCAAAACTTGATGCGAAAATCAAGCCTAATAACTTATTATTTTTATAGATTTAGTTAAGATTAACTGATATCAGCAATATTAAAGATGACTTCTTACACGGTAACCGGTACAGCAGCAGTTGAAACTCGGTATTTCTAAGCACGCGACTATTTTGACTGTCTTTTAACTTCGGCTTGTTATTGAAGTGGGCCCCATCTGAATTATTTTCAATTCTATGAATTTTTCTGTCAGGAGACACTTGTTAGTTACCGCTCAGGTTTACTTCGTTTTAAGCTTATTTTTGCATCGTTATCAACCGAATTTTTTTTTCAGAATTATTCAGATTGACGAACAATTTCCTGACGTTAGGTATATTGGGCCTATAGCTAACATACTTCCAGCAACTTTTTTCTGTTCATCGTCATGAAGAGTCGACAAAAAAAAGTTACAGTATCAGTTTGAGTATGAAGAATAGAAGTCGGATTATGAAATTTCTCGACTTTAACACACATACTTTGGAAAATGATGTGCAAGCACAGGCTTATGTGCTTACATGGCAGCTACGCCCCTGCCTGAACATTTAAATGTCTGAGCGAGTTCCGAGGCAATCTCTTCTATATACCTGAACATTTAAAAGTCTGAGCGAGTTCCGAGGCCTACATTTCTATATACCTGAACATTTAAATGTCTGAGCGAGTTCCGAGGCCTACATTTCTATATACCTGAACATTTAAATGTCTGAGTGATTTCCGAGGCCTACATTTCTATATACCTGAACATTTAAATGTCTGAGCGAGTTCCGAGGCCTACATTTCTATATACCTGAACATTTAAATGTCTGAGTGAGTTCCGAGGCCTACATTTCTATATACCTGAACATTTAAATGTCTGAGTGATTTCCGAGGCCTACATTTCTATATACCTGAACATTTAAATGTTTGAGTGAGTTCCGAGGCCTACATTTCTATATACCTGAACATTTAAATGTCTGAGTGATTTCCGAGGCCTACATTTCTATATACCTGAACATTTAAATGTCTGAGTGATTTCCGAGGCCTACATTTCTATATACCTGAACATTTAAATGTCTGAGCGAGTTCCGAGGCCTACATTTCTATATGCCTGAACATTTAAATGTGCGAGCGAGTTCCGAGGCTTACATTTCTATATACCTGAACATTTAAATGTTTCAGTGAGTTCCGAGGCCTACATTTCTATATACCTGAACATTTAAATGTCTGAGCGAGTTCCGAGGCCTACATTTCTATATACCTGAACATTTAAATGTCTGAGTGATTTCCGAGGCCTACATTTCTATATACCTGAACATTTAAATGTCTGAGCGAGTTCGGAGGCCTACATTTCTATATACCTGAACATTTAAATGTCTGAGTGAGTTCAGAGGCCTACATTTCTATATACCTGAACATTTAAATGTCTGAGTGATTTCCGAGGCCTACATTTCTATATACCTGAACATTTAAATGTCTGAGCGAGTTCCGAGGCCTACATTTCTATATACCTGAACATTTAAATGTCAGTGATTTCCGAGGCCTACATTTCTATATACCTGAACATTTAAATGTTTGAGTGAGTTCCGAGGCCTACATTTCTATATACCTGAACATTTAAATGTCTGAGTGATTTCCGAGGCCTACATTTCTATATACCTGAACATTTAAATGTCTGAGCGAGTTCCGAGGCCTACATTTCCATATACCTGAACATTTAAATGTTTGAGTGAGTTTCGAAGCCTACATTTCTATATACCTGAACATTTAAATGTGAGTGATTTCCGAAGCCTACATTTCTATATACCTGAACATTTAAATGTGAGTGATTTCCGAAGCCTACATTTCTATATACCTGAACATTTAAATGTCTGAGCGAGTTCGGAGGCCTACATTTCTATATGCCTGAACATTTAAATGTGCGAGCGAGTTCGGAGGATTACATTTCTATATACCTGAACATTTTAATGTTTGAGTGAGTTCCGAGGCCTACATTTCTATATGCCTGAACATTTAAATGTGAGTGATTTCCGAGGCCTACATTTCTATATGCCTGAACATTTAAATGTGCGAGCGAGTTCCGAGGCTTACATTTCTATATACCTGAACATTTAAATGTCTGAGCGAGTTCCGAGGCCTACATTTCTATATGCCTGAACATTTAAATGTGCGAGCGAGTTCCGAGGCCTACATTTCTATATACCTGAACATTTAAATGTTTCAGTGAGTTCCGAGGCCTACATTTCTATATACCTGAACATTTAAATGTCTGAGCGAGTTCCGAGGCCTACATTTCTATATACCTGAACATTTAAATGTCTGAGTGATTTCCGAGGCCTGCATTTCTATATACCTGAACATTTAAATGTCTGAGCGAGTTCGGAGGCCTACATTTCTATATACCTGAACATTTAAATGTCTGAGTGAGTTCAGAGGCCTACATTTCTATATACCTGAACATTTAAATGTCTGAGTGATTTCCGAGGCCTACATTTCTATATACCTGAACATTTAAATGTCTGAGCGAGTTCCGAGGCCTACATTTCTATATACCTGAACATTTAAATGTCAGTGATTTCCGAGGCCTACATTTCTATATACCTGAACATTTAAATGTTTGAGTGAGTTCCGAGGCCTACATTTCTATATACCTGAACATTTAAATGTCTGAGTGATTTCCGAGGCCTACATTTCTATATACCTGAACATTTAAATGTCTGAGCGAGTTCCGAGGCCTACATTTCCATATACCTGAACATTTAAATGTTTGAGTGAGTTTCGAAGCCTACATTTCTATATACCTGAACATTTAAATGTGAGTGATTTCCGAAGCCTACATTTCTATATACCTGAACATTTAAATGTGAGTGATTTCCGAAGCCTACATTTCTATATACCTGAACATTTAAATGTCTGAGCGAGTTCGGAGGCCTACATTTCTATATGCCTGAACATTTAAATGTGCGAGCGAGTTCGGAGGATTACATTTCTATATACCTGAACATTTTAATGTTTGAGTGAGTTCCGAGGCCTACATTTCTATATGCCTGAACATTTAAATGTGAGTGATTTCCGAGGCCTTTATTTCTATATGCCTGAACATTTAAATGTGCGAGCGAGTTCCGAGGCTTACATTTCTATATACCTGAACATTTAAATGTTTGAGTGAGTTCCGAGGCCTACATTTCTATATACCTGAACATTTAAATGTGCGAGCGAGTTCCGAGGCCATTACTTGGATGATGAGTCCCACTCTCAGCCTCAACATTTCGTGGAACAGCTTTGGCTCGGTCCTGATGAACATGGCCAGGTAGATTAGGATCTCCTATCAACACATACACATATAATCAGCATTAGAACAAGTCACAGAATTTAAGATTTACACAGTATGTTACAGATTTAATTTCCTTACAGCCTTCTGAAATAATGATTGACCGGACCTTGACACCCAATTTAGTACTCACTATTTAACAATGAAATAATTAAAATAAACCTGACAGTGATCTACCAGCTAGGGCAAGACTTTCCAAATCACAAAATCATACACATGAAGGATTATATAAGCAGGTGCTTACATTTCAAATAGTAAAATATACAAGAGGCCCAGAGGGCCTGTATCGCTCACCTGGATATATTGGTATCTAGGTTATCATGGTAAAATATTTTCCCCGCTCCTCAGCCCCCTGGGGGGGGGGGGGGGGGGGGGTGTCAGTCCCACCATTAGTACAATTTTGAATCCTAAGCACCTAGGGATGCTTTCTACCAAATAAGGTTGATTTCCAATCAGTGGTTATGGAGAAGAAGTCGCTAATATCAATACAGCTAAATAACTCTTTTTGACCCGCCCCTCAGCCCCCTGGGGGTCAGTCCCACTATTAGTACAATTTTGAATCCTGAGCACCTAGGGATGCTTCCTGCCAAATAAGGCTGATTTCCAATCAGTGGTTATGGAGAAGAAGTCGCTTAAACCATGATATAGATAAATAACCCTTTTTGGCCCCGCCATCAGCCCCCTAGGGGGTCAGTCCTACCTTTAGTACAATTTTGAATCCTGGGCACCTAGGATGCTTCCTGCCAAATAAGGTTGATTTTGAAACAGTAATTATGAAGAAGAAGTCGCTTAAACCAATATAGCTAAATAACCCTTTTTGGCCCAAACCCTCAGCCCCCTGGGGGGTCAGTCCCACCATAAGTACAATTTTGAATCCTGGTCACCTGAAGATGCTTCCTGCCAAATAAGGCTGATTTCCAATCAGTGGTTATGGAGAAGAAGTCGCTAATATCAATATAGCTAAACCAGGGCCAAATCAAAAACCATGATTGTGATCATCTCTTTATGCCCAGTAATTGTATGTATAGTTTTGGGGTGGGGATCTCAACCGTTTAAAAGTTATGACTCAGGGGTCAAATTAAAAGGGTGTGGCAGACCCCAGGGCCAAATCAAAAACCATGATTGTGATCATCTCTTAATGCCCAGTAATTGTATGTATAGTTTCGGGGTGGGGATCTCGACCATTCAAAAGTTACGACTCAGTAGTCAATTTGCAAGGGTGTGGCAGACCCTTGGATCAAATATGAAATCATGATTGTGATTGTCTCTTAATGCCGAGCAATTGTATATATAGTTTTGGGGTGGGGATCTCAACTCTTTAAAAGTTATGACTCCGAAGTCAATTTACAAGGGCGTGGCAAACCCTGGGGTCAAAACATAAACCATGATTGTGATCATCTGATAATGCCCAGCAATTGTATATATAGTTTTGGGGTGGGGATCTCAACCGTTTAAAAGTTATGACTCAGGGGTCAAATTAAAAGGGTGTGGCAGACCCCAGGGCCAAATCAAAAACCATGATTGTGATCATCTGATAATGCCCAGTAATTGTATATATAGTTTTGGGGTGGGGATCTCAACCGTTTAAAAGTTATGACTCAGGGGTCAAATTAAAAGGGTGTGGCAGACCCCAGGGCCAAATCAAAAACCATGATTGTGATCATCTCTTAATGCCCAGTAATTGTATGTATAGTTTCGGGGTGGGGATCTCGACCATTCAAAAGTTACGACTCAGTAGTCAATTTGCAAGGGTGTGGCAGACCCTTGGATCAAATATGAAATCATGATTGTGATTGTCTCTTAATGCCGAGCAATTGTATATATAGTTTTGGGGTGGGGATCTCAACTGTTTAAAAGTTATGACTCCGAAGTCAATTTACAAGGGCGTGGCAAACCCTGGGGTCAAAACATAAACCATGATTGTGATCATCTGATAATGCCCAGCAATTGTATATATAGTTTTGGGGTGGGGATCTCAACCGTTTAAAAGTTATGACTCAGGGGTCAAATTAAAAGGGTGTGGCAGACCCCAGGGCCAAATCAAAAACCATGATTGTGATCATCTCTTAATGCCCAGTAATTGTATATATAGTTTTGGGGTGGGGATCTCAACCGTTTAAAAGTTATGACTCAGGGGTCAAATTAAAAGGGTGTGGCAGACCCCAGGGCCAAATCAAAAACCATGATTGTGATCATCTCTTAATGCCCAGTAATTGTATGTATAGTTTCGGGGTGGGGATCTCGACCATTCAAAAGTTACGACTCAGTAGTCAATTTGCAAGGGTGTGGCAGACCCTTGGATCAAATATGAAATCATGATTGTGATTGTCTCTTAATGCCGAGCAATTGTATATATAGTTTTGGGGTGGGGATCTCAACTGTTTAAAAGTTATGACTCCGAAGTCAATTTACAAGGGCGTGGCAAACCCTGGGGTCAAAACATAAACCATGATTGTGATCATCTGATAATGCCCAGCAATTGTATATATAGTTTTGGGGTGGGGATCTCAACCGTTTAAAAGTTATGACTCAGGGGTCAAATTAAAAGGGTGTGGCAGACCCCAGGGCCAAATCAAAAACCATGATTGTGATCATCTCTTAATGCCCAGTAATTGTATATATAGTTTTGGGGTGGGAATCTCAACCGTTTAAAAGTTATGACTCAGGGGTCAAATTAAAAGGGTGTGGCAGACCCCAGGGCCAAATCAAAAACCATGATTGTGATTATCTCTTAATTCCTAGTAATTGTATATGTAGTTTTGGGGTGGGGATCTCAACCATTTAAAAGTTATGACTCAGGAGTCAAGTTTCAAGGGCGTGGCAGACCCTGGAGTCAAATATAAAATCATAATTGTGATTGTCTCTTAATGCCCAGCAATTGTATATATAGTTTTGGGGTGGGGATCTCAGCCGTTTAAAAGTTATGAGTCAGGAGTCAAGTTGCAAGGGCGTGGCAGACCCTGGGGTCATATCTAAATCCATGATTGTGATCGAGGTTACCAAAACATTTGTATAAATTTGAATTCAAGCAACCTTTGGATTCTACCACTAGAATATAGATGTCATACATTGCTTAGTTTCAGGAAAGAGATCATTTATACCAATATTGTCTAATGTGCCCCTTTTGGCCCCACCCCTCAGGCCCCTCCATGATCATAATCATATAATTTTGAATCCTAATCCCATAGTGATGATACCAGGCAAATATGAATAATATCCATTGCTTGGTTTCAGAGAAGAAGTCATTTTTATCATTATAGCCAAATTGACTCCTTTCGGCCACGCCCCTCAGGCCCCTGGGGGATCAGCCCCACCATTTATACAATTTTGAATCCACACCCCATGGTAATGCTACCAGGCAAATATAAGCGATATACATTACTGGGTTTCAGAGAAGAAATCGTTTATATCAATATAGCCAAATTGACCCCTTTTGACCCCGCCCCCCAGACCCCTTGGGGGTCAGCCCCACCATTTGTACAATTTTGAATCCCCACTCAATAGTGATGCTACCAGCCAAATATGAGCAATATATATTACTGGGTTTCAGAGAAGAAGTCGTTTATATCAATATAGCCAACTTACCCTTTTGGCCCCGCCCCCCAGGCCCCTGGGGGGTCAGCCCCACCATTTGTACAATTTTGAATCCCCAACCCATAGTAATACTACCAGCCAAATATGAGCAATATACATTGCTCGGTTTCAGAGAAGAAGTCGTTTATATCAAATAGCCAAATTGACCCCTTTTGGCCCCGCCCCCCAGGCCCCTGGGGGGTCAGCCCAACCATTTGTACAATTTTGAGTCCCCACCCCATAGGGATGCTTCTGACCAAATTTGGTCAAATTCCGATCAGTGGTTATAAAGAAGAAGTCAATTGTTGACGGACGGACGACGGACGACGGACGGACGACGGACGCCACGGTATCGCATAAGCTCACCTTGGTCCTTTGGACCAGGTGAGCTAATAATTCAAATATATTAACTATCTCTCTTACTTCTATATTCAACAACATGTATGACAAATATTTGTTACAGACTAGAAATGTCTGTGAGACATAAATGCCCCCACCTCCCTATGAAATCATTTCTGCAAAATTTCATGAAACATGAACAATATTGGGTTTTGACCAGTCAGAGGCCATGAAATATCTCCTATTTTGATTTCACAAAAGAATTTTGCCATTGTCTTCGTATTGCCAGATTACAGTAATTAAATTTCAACCAATCAAAAGCCTCTATTTTGCAGTCATCTTGAATCATAATGCCATGTTGGTTTTGTTTATAATGAGTATTGTGACTGTAAAGTAGAATAAAATTTATTACAGGATATGTTTTTATTCAAACAGAGGCCGTGGCGACAATCTTGATCCCCAAAAAAAGAGCAAGGTGCACAACATTAGACATCATGCTTGTTATGTATGCGAAGTTTGATGACAATCGCATCAGTAGTTATCTAAATTAGCTGGTTACATTACCATGGGACGAGACGAGACGAGACGGGACAGGACAGGACGGACATGAGTAACACTATGCCCCCTCCACATTTCATGGTGGAGGCATAAAAAGCTGATTCTTTACTGATTTATTTGATTGACAATTTCAATGAGCATCTGGAGTGGATTACATTTTTTCTTTTTGGTAGGATTACATTGTACCTCACTTTAACAGAACAAAAAGTGTGTGAGTTGATTCATGTTTTGTATTCAATAACTAATTGTAAGTATTTTCCTATATTTTTGAACACATATTTGGACTCCTACTTGGGTGAGGGATGCTGTACTCAGGTCTGCTCCGCAGGCATCAAATATAATGGTGGCCAGTTCATCTGGGGGCAGGGGGCTGAAACAAACATATAAATAATACAACTGATGTATAAATGGGGGCAGGGGGCTAAAACAAACATACAAATAATACAACTGGTGTATAAATGGGGGCAGGGGGCTGAGACAAACATACAAATAATACAACTGGTGTATATCTTGGGGCAGGGGGCTGAAACAAACATACGTATAATACAACTGGTGTATACCTGGGGGTAGGTAGACTGAAACAAACATACAAATAATACAACTGGTGTATACCTGGGGGCAGGGAGACTGAAACAAACATACAAATAATACAACTGGTGTATACCTGGGGGCAGGGAGACTGAAACAAACATACAAATAATACAACTGGTGTATATCTTGGGGCAGGGAGACTGAAACAAACATACAAATAATACAACTGGTGTATACCTGGGAGCAGGGAGACTGAAACAAACATACAAATAATACAACTGATGTATACCTGGGGGCAGGGAGACTGAAACAAACATACAAATAATACAACTGATGTATACCTTGGGGCAGGGAGACTGAAACAAACATACAAATAATACAACTGGTGTATACCTGGGGGCAGGGAGACTGAAACAAACATACAAATAATACAACTGATGTATACCTTGGGGCAGGGAGACTGAAACAAACATACAAATAATACAACTGATGTATACCTTGGGGCAGGGGGCTGAAACAAACATACAAATAATACAACTGGTGTATACCTGGGAGCAGGGAGACTGAAACAAACATACAAATAATACAACTGATGTATACCTTGGGGCAGGGAGACTGAAACAAACATACAAATAATACAACTGGTGTATACCTGGGGGCAGGGAGACTGAAACAAACATACAAATAATACAACTGATGTATACCTTGGGACAGGGGGCTGAAACAAACATACGTATAATACAACTGGTGTATACCTGGGGGCAGGGAGACTGAAACAAACATACAAATAATACAACTGGTGTATATCTTGGGGCAGGGGGCTGAAACAAACATACAAATAATACAACTGGTGTATACCTGGGGGCAGGGAGACTGAAACAAACATACAAATAATACAACTGGTGTATACCTGGGGGCAGGGAGACTGAAACAAACATACAAATAATACAACTGGTGTATAAATGGGGGCAGGGGGCTGAGACAAACATACAAATAATACAACTGGTGTATATCTTGGGGCAGGGGGCTGAAACAAACATACGTATAATACAACTGGTGTATACCTGGGGGTAGGTAGACTGAAACAAACATACAAATAATACAACTGGTGTATACCTGGGGGCAGGGAGACTGAAACAAACATACAAATAATACAACTGGTGTATACCTGGGGGCAGGGAGACTGAAACAAACATACAAATAATACAACTGGTGTATATCTTGGGGCAGGGAGACTGAAACAAACATACAAATAATACAACTGGTGTATACCTGGGAGCAGGGAGACTGAAACAAACATACAAATAATACAACTGATGTATACCTGGGGGCAGGGAGATTGAAACAAACATACAAATAATACAACTGATGTATACCTTGGGACAGGGAGACTGAAACAAACATACAAATAATACAACTGGTGTATACCTGGGGGCAGGGAGACTGAAACAAACATACAAATAATACAACTGATGTATACCTTGGGGCAGGGAGACTGAAACAAACATACAAATAATACAACTGATGTATACCTTGGGGCAGGGGGCTGAAACAAACATACAAATAATACAACTGGTGTATACCTGGGAGCAGGGAGACTGAAACAAACATACAAATAATACAACTGATGTATACCTTGGGGCAGGGAGACTGAAACAAACATACAAATAATACAACTGGTGTATACCTGGGGGCAGGGAGACTGAAACAAACATACAAATAATACAACTGATGTATACCTTGGGACAGGGGGCTGAAACAAACATACGTATAATACAACTGGTGTATACCTGGGGGCAGGGAGACTGAAACAAACATACAAATAATACAACTGGTGTATATCTTGGGGCAGGGGGCTGAAACAAACATACAAATAATACAACTGGTGTATACCTGGGGGCAGGGAGACTGAAACAAACATACAAATAATACAACTGGTGTATACCTGGGGGCAGGGAGACTGAAACAAACATACAAATAATACAACTGGTGTATACCTGGGGGCAGGGAGACTGAAACCAACATACAAATAATACAACTGATGTATACCTTGGGGCAGGGGGCTGAAACAAACATACAAATAATACAACTGGTGTATACCTGGGGGCAGGGGGCTGAAACAAACATACAAATAATACAACTGGTGTATATCTTGGGGCAGGGGGCTGAAACAAACATACAAATAATACAACTGTAGTATACCTAGAGGCAGGGAGACTGAAACAAACATACAAATAATACAACTGGTGTATACCTTGGGGCAGGGGGCTGAAACAAACATACAAATAATACAACTGATGTATACCTTGGGGCAGGGAGACTGAAACAAACATACAAATAATACAACTGGTGTATACCTGGGGGCAGGGAGACTGAAACAAACATACAAATAATACAACTGGTGTATAAATGGGGGCAGGGGGCTGAGACAAACATACAAATAATACAACTGGTGTATATCTTGGGGCAGGGGGCTGAAACAAACATACGTATAATACAACTGGTGTATACCTGGGGGTAGGTAGACTGAAACAAACATACAAATAATACAACTGGTGTATACCTGGGGGCAGGGAGACTGAAACAAACATACAAATAATACAACTGGTGTATACCTGGGGGCAGGGAGACTGAAACAAACATACAAATAATACAACTGGTGTATATCTTGGGGCAGGGAGACTGAAACAAACATACAAATAATACAACTGGTGTATACCTGGGAGCAGGGAGACTGAAACAAACATACAAATAATACAACTGATGTATACCTGGGGGCAGGGAGATTGAAACAAACATACAAATAATACAACTGATGTATACCTTGGGACAGGGAGACTGAAACAAACATACAAATAATACAACTGGTGTATACCTGGGGGCAGGGAGACTGAAACAAACATACAAATAATACAACTGATGTATACCTTGGGGCAGGGAGACTGAAACAAACATACAAATAATACAACTGATGTATACCTTGGGGCAGGGGGCTGAAACAAACATACAAATAATACAACTGGTGTATACCTGGGAGCAGGGAGACTGAAACAAACATACAAATAATACAACTGATGTATACCTTGGGGCAGGGAGACTGAAACAAACATACAAATAATACAACTGGTGTATACCTGGGGGCAGGGAGACTGAAACAAACATACAAATAATACAACTGATGTATACCTTGGGACAGGGGGCTGAAACAAACATACGTATAATACAACTGGTGTATACCTGGGGGCAGGGAGACTGAAACAAACATACAAATAATACAACTGGTGTATATCTTGGGGCAGGGGGCTGAAACAAACATACAAATAATACAACTGGTGTATACCTGGGGGCAGGGAGACTGAAACAAACATACAAATAATACAACTGGTGTATACCTGGGGGCAGGGAGACTGAAACAAACATACAAATAATACAACTGGTGTATACCTGGGGGCAGGGAGACTGAAACCAACATACAAATAATACAACTGATGTATACCTTGGGGCAGGGGGCTGAAACAAACATACAAATAATACAACTGGTGTATACCTGGGGGCAGGGGGCTGAAACAAACATACAAATAATACAACTGGTGTATATCTTGGGGCAGGGGGCTGAAACAAACATACAAATAATACAACTGTAGTATACCTAGAGGCAGGGAGACTGAAACAAACATACAAATAATACAACTGGTGTATACCTTGGGGCAGGGGGCTGAAACAAACATACAAATAATACAACTGATGTATACCTTGGGGCAGGGAGACTGAAACAAACATACAAATAATACAACTGGTGTATACCTGGGGGCAGGGAGACTGAAACAAACATACAAATAATACAACTGGTGTATACCTGGGGGCAGGGAGACTGAAACAAACATACAAATAATACAACTGATGTATACCTTGGGGCAGGGGGCTGAAACAAACATACAAATAATACAACTGGTGTATACCTGGGGGCAGGGAGACTGAAACAAATATACAAATAATACAACTGATGTATACCTTGGGGCAGGGAGACTGAAACAAACATACAAATAATACAACTGGTGTATACCTGGGGGCAGGGAGACTGAAACAAACATACAAATAATACAACTGATGTATACCTTGGGGCAAGGGGCTGAAACAAACATACGTATAATACAACTGGTGTATACCTGGGGGCAGGGGGCTGAAACAAACATACAAATAATACAACTGGTGTATACCTTGGGGCAGGGGGCTGAAACAAATATACAAATAATACAACTGATGTATACCTGGAGGCAGGGAGACTGAAACAAACATACAAATAATACAACTGGTGTATACCTGGGGGCAGGGAGACTGAAACAAACATACAAATAATACAACTGGTGTATACCTTGGGGCAGGGGGCTGAAACAAATATACAAATAATACAACTGATGTATACCTGGAGGCAGGGAGACTGAAACAAACATACAAATAATACAACTGATGTATACCTGGAGGCAGGGAGACTGAAACAAATATACAAATAATACAACTGGTGTATACCTGGGGGCAGGGAGACTGAAACAAACATACAAATAATACAACTGGTGTATACCTGGGGGCAGGGAGACTGAAACAAACATACAAATAATACAACTGATGTATACCTGGGGGCAGGGAGACTGAAACAAACATACAAATAATACAACTGGTGTATACCTGGGGGCAGGGAGACTGAAACAAACATACAAATAATACAACTGATGTATACCTGGGGGCAGGGAGACTAAAACATACATACAAATAATACAACTGGTGTATACCTGGGGGCAGGGGGCTGAAACAAACATACAAATAATACAACTGGTGTATACCTGGGGGCAGGGGGCTGAAACATACATACAAATAATACAACTGGTGTATACCTGGGGGCAGGGGGCTGAAACATACATACAAATAATACAACTGGTGTATACCTGGGGGCAGGGGGCTGAAACAAACATACAAAATAATACAACTGGTGTATACCTGGGGGCAGGGAGACTGAAACAAACATACAAATAATACAACTGGTGTATACCTGGGGGCAGGGAAGACTGAATCAAACATACAAATAATACAACTGGTGTATACCTGGGGGCAGAGGACTGAAACAAACATAATTATAGACTTACCAGGAGATCTCCTTCTCTCTGTGAGGTGGTAGACCGATAGACTTACCAGGAGATCTCCTTCTCTCTGTGAGGTGGTAGATCAATAGACTTACCAGGAGATCTCCTTCTCTCTGTGAGGTGGTAGACCAATAGACTTACCAGGAGATCTCCTTCTCTCTGTGAGGTGGTAGACAATAGACTTTCCAGGAGATCTCCTTCTCTCTGTGAGGTGGTAGATCAATAGACTTACCAGGAGATCTCCTTCTCCCTGTGAGGTGGTAGACAATAGACTTACCAGGAGATCTCCTTCTCTCTGTGAGGTGGTAGACCAATAGACTTACCAGGAGATCTCCTTCTCTCTGTGAGGTGGTAGACCAATAGACTTACCAGGAGATCTCCTTCTCTCTGTGAGGTGGTAGACAATAGACTTACCAGGAGATCTCCTTCTCTCTGTGAGGTGGTAGATCAATAGACTTACCAGGAGATCTCCTTCTCCCTGTGAGGTGGTAGACCAATAGACTTACCAGGAGATCTCCTTCTCTCTGTGAGGTGGTAGACAATAGACTTAACAGGAGATCTCCTTCTCTCTGTGAGGTGGTAGACCAATAGACTTACCAGGAGATCTCCTTCTCTCTGTGAGGTGGTAGACCAATAGACTTACCAGGAGATCTCCTTCTCTCTGTGAGGTGGTAGACCAATAGACAATAGACTTACCAGGAGATCTCCTTCTCTCTGTGAGGTGGTAGACCAATAGACAATAGTTTCTGTCTCACCAACAGATCTGTGGCAGCCTGTACAAACACATACAAGATATAGTATATACCACAGGTAACACTGGAACTATACACTGGGCAATCATTAATTTTTTCAAAAGAAAATAACATAACCTTGCAGAACTTTTATAAAAAATTGATAGCGATGAAATAGAAATTAGAAAATATCTGTAAGACGTATATGCTTCTGCTATCATGTGAAATTATTTTCAGCGTTCTATGAAAAATTATCATCACATTGACCTTGATGCCCTGAATGCAACATGCATACAGACAAGGTTTTACACTTGAAGTTGATTTAAAATCCTGGAAAAAGGAAGTTGCTTCGAGTTTTATTTGAATCAATTGATTGACCTTGGAACCATGAAACATGACGATGTCTGAAGTATACTCCTACTTAACCTTTTTATGAAGCTTGATAAAACAACTTTATCAAAAAGTAAAGATCAAATATATGCTCCTGTCTAAGTGGCAAGGGAACATAAAAATAAACACAAATTATGCATAATTATATGTCTCGTCTTTCTTACTTTGTTGATAACGTTAAAGTTCAAATGGAATATAATAATATGACAAAATACATACAGCAAGATGATATCAGTAACTTGGCCAGTTTAAATATGATTACATATCAATAATACAGTAAAAAGTGGATGTAAATGTAAAAACTCAATTCACATGTTTTTGCTCCAAAACAGCAAAACCTGCAAATAAATGTCCTCCAAATTTCAGTAAGGTGTTCAGTATGATGATATAATTAACTACTAAAGTTTCAATTCAATCGGATATCAGTAACACTTTAAAAAGTGGACTTTAACACAAATTCTCAAAATTCCCATGTTTTTGTTCCAAAATACCAAAACCAGACTTATGTAACACAATTTCTTTTAAATTGAGGTTCGGTATTAAGTATGATGGTTTGAGTAATGTGATCAACTTTCAATTTAATTGGATAACTATACAACTGAGAAACGTGGAATTGAAAGCCGCCGCCACCACCTTCGTCTTGCTTTTCTCGACTATTGTTGACAAAAATATACCTTAAAGTGTTATTTCCCCAAATAAACTACAGTAAAATTTTACCACCCCCACCCAAACCAAAGTAAAGCTTAGGTTACCTGACAAGAGGCACAGAGGGCCTGTATCGCTGACCTGGATACATTGGTATCAAGGTAATCATGGTAAAATATTTTCCAAAAAGATCCCATGGACAGGGACAGACCTGAAGACAAATCCTTGAGGCATATCTGTATAAATTTTAAGTTTGGTTAATGGGTGAGTTTCTCAACTGTTTTCAAGTTCAACTACGAAACTCCTGGGTCCCTTAGGGCTGTGACCAGACCCATACATCAATGCTTATATCATGATAGCTTTTATCTCTTTATGCCCAGCAATTGTATAGTATTTGGTTAGGAAGTCTACAAGGGCATGGTAGATCCTGGGATCAAATTTATATCAGTATTGTGATCGTCTCTTACTGCTCGGCAATTGTATATATAGCTTTGGTGATCTCAACTGTTTACAAGTTATGATTCAGAAATTGATTCTGTAAGAGCAGGACTCACCCCGTGACCAATCATAATATCATGATTGTGTTAGTCTCTTTATGTAAAGCAATAGTATCTATTGTAATGTTATAGGGAGGGGATCACAACCAAAACCAAGTTAAACAAGCTGCGATTTTAAAGTTTTCTCCTGTATTTCACAATTGGGCCTTGCCCCGCCTGCCCCTGGGGGTCAGAGTCACCATTTATACAAAATCTGTTTTCCTTCTCCAAAGGATGTTTCTGACCAATTAAAATGCTTTTCCTCTATTTCCCTATTTGGCCCCACCCCTCCGGCCCCAGGGGGTCAGAAGCACCATTTATACAAAATTTGTTCCACTCCCCTAAAGAATGTTTCTGACCAAATTTGATTCAAATCTATTCAGTACTTTATGACTAGTAGGCATTTAAAATGCTTTTCCTCTATTTCCCTATTGTGCCCCGCCTCTCCGGCCCCAGGGGGGGGGGGGTCAGAAGCACCATTTATACAAAATCTGTTCCCTTTCTAAAAAGGATGTTTCTGACCAAACTTGGTTCAAATCTATTCGACTAGTAGGCATTTAAAATGCTTTTCCTCTATTTCCCTTATTGGGCCCCGCCCCTCAGGCCCCAGGGGGATCAGAAGCACCATTTATACAAAATCTGTTCCCTTCCTTAAAAGGATGTTTCTGACCAAACTTGGTTCAAATCTATTCAGAACTTTATGACTAGATGGCATTGAAAATGCTTTTCCTCTATTTCCACTATTGGGCCCCGCCCCTCTGGCCCCAGGGGGGGTCAGAAGCACCATTTATACAAAATCTGTTCCCTTCCCCTAAAGGATGTTTCTGACCAAATTTAGTTCAAAACCATTCTGTACTTTATAACAAGTAGGGATTTAAAAGGCTTTTCCTCTTTTTCCCCTATTGGGCCCCGCCCCTGAGGCTCCAGGGGGGTCAGACCTACTGTTTATACAAACTTGAATCAAATTTACTCAAGGTTCCTTCAGACCAAATTTTGACAATATCCTGTCATTCCTACAGAAGAAGAAGGATTTTAAAGAATTTACTATATTTTTCCTGTTGGGCCATGACCCTCAGGCCCCAGGGGGGTCAGACCAACCATTTATACAAAATCCCTTCACCCAAGGATGTTTCTGGCCAAATTTGATCAAATTCCGGTGTGTGATTCAGAACTATAGTAGAGATTTATAGGAAAAGTTGACAGACGGACGATGGATGCTGCACCATGGCATAAGCTCACCGGCCCTTTGTGCCAGGTGACCTAAAAAGTAGAAATATCGACTAATTGAATATTGAAGATCATTCGACCTACACATTTAAAAAAAAAAGAAATTAACTGACTTCTGTCTGAATTTAACGGCTTTAAACTAGTTGTTTTTTTCATTACTTTGTATTTGCCTCTTCTGATTAAAAGCCACCTTACGACGACACTGTGCTACCATGGTAGTAAAATAGAGGCAGCGCCATTGGGAGGTAATTTGGTCCCAGTATACCAGACTTTACCCTACATGAAAACCTAAGTGATCTCTGGTGTGCTACCAGGACCAGTGTCCCTAAAGGATGATTAGTATTTGGTGATGTGACCCAATAATAACTCTCCAAGTCTGTTTTCTGAACAGCCAAGTTTATTTTTCCATACCAGTGCGAGGTCTTCCACTCGTTTCTTTAACATTCCCGCTGTATGTCTAACTAGCCACCATTGCTTCCAGTGCCCCGCCTACAACATAGACAACATAACAAGACAAGGTATACGTAAAGGATAGACCAATCGACTTATCACTGTACAAATTGTATTATATTGCTGCTAAACTAAATCAAATATATATACCTTTTCATACAGCTCCACCAAGAGTTCCCTAACCGAGCAGGTTTTACCTCCCACCTCTGTATCCCAGTCCAGACCCCTGTACAAATACATAGCAATAGTTACTGTCTAGTGACATTTACGTTATGTAAATCATTTTAGGAAATGATGCCCATGACTTCATTTAAAAACCATTACATTGTTTTGGAAAGGCTTATCCGTAATAAAAAGATAAACTTGATTTACAAATATGTTAATATGACCATTCTATTGTTACTGTGTAGACGTAATGATATATTAAGGACGCTGGTGTACATCAAGAGCACACTCTCAGAGCTAGAAATCTTGCATAGTCATTAGAAAGAATACTTACTTGAACTCTAAACAGACATATGGGTTTCAATGACAGATCAGTCACCTTGACCCTTAACTTGCTTCATGTTGTACCGTATGTGTACGTAGCTGGACCAGTAACCTTGACATTTAACTTACTTTTCTGTGTACAGGAAGTGACCAGTTCAGACTGACCTATAACATACTTTTTCTGTATAAAAAGTATACAGTTTCAGATCAGTGACTTTGACCTTTAACTTACTTTTCTGTGTATAGGAAAAGTTCAATGCTGGACAAGTGACCGTGATCTCTTACTAACATTTCTATGTACAGTACATGTATTAATGTTGGATCAGTGACCTTGACCTTTAACTCACTTTTCTGTGTAAATGAAAAGTACAATGCTTGACTAGTGACCTTGACCTTTAACTAACGTTTCTATGTACAGGACATGTACAGTGTTGGAATAGTGAGCTTGACCTCTAACTTACTTTTCTGTGTACAGTGATGTGTACAGTTTTGAACCAGTGACCTTGACCTTTAGCTTACTTTTCTTAATACAGAACATGTACAGTGTTGGACTATGACCTTGAGCTCTAAATTATTTTTCTGTGTACAGGCCATATACAGTTTTGAAACAGTGACCATTAACTTCCTTTTCCATGTACAGTACATATATCAATGTTGGACAAATGATATTGACATATATAACTCACTTTTCTGTGTACAGGAAGTGTACAATATCAGCCTGTTCTTGGAGAACCTCTGTATTGTTTAGCTGTTCGATGAGCTCTGTGATGCTAATGTTGTCCTGGTATGAATCCCGGTGAAATATAGCCTTGTGGGCCATCTTTGGGGATCCTACAGGACTGATCGGATCCTCCCCAAAATGACCACTCTTCAGGTGAATCTTGGGGTGCTGTTCATCATGAGAATCTGTGATAAATATAAAGTTCACCTAAAAATAGATCTGTTCCTTAAGATAATCATCATTTTTATCAAAAAAGAGCAGGGTATGCTAAGATTTCCATAATATAAATATATACATATGTATATGAAACTACATATCAAGTTTTCTTCATTCTCAACCCACCATTTTAGTTACGGTAGCAACCATGACTTTGTTATAAATATTACCAAACAAGCAGTCTGACTTCTGTTCAATGCCTAAGTCGTATCAAACTGGTGAATGATATTCTGTATCCTCTTTTTCAAGACATTAAGAATAAATGTTTTTATGATCTGGAACAAAAAATTATTAACAAGTTGGTACCATAACAATAAATCGAGCATGCAGTTTTCATACCAAAATGTAAACATGCTTAACTTTAAGATTGTAAGCCAATGGCTAACTTAAATACCCCCACTTCCCATCATAACAAGAACAAGAGGCCCATTGGGCCTTAGCGATCACATGAGTAATGCTATAGGTATGGTAACTCAATTTTAATGATGAAATCAACATGTTAACTAGGTGAAATATAACATTTGTCATGTCATTACAGGAAAAGAATGCTAAAACTTTTGAAATGAAATTGTCACGAAGTAGGAATAGTTTCCTATAAAAATATACCCAAAAGAGGTCCCTATATAAACTATAGTGAACTTTCTCCCCTCCTTGAGGATGAACATGCAGACAGCCCGGGGGTTAATTTTCCCTTTGGGGCCCCTGGGGTAGGGGCAGGAATCCCAATTTTACAGTTTGATTCCATCTTTCTCCAAGGATGTGTGTGACAAAGTAGGAATACTTTCCTACTTAAAGTGGTCGACAAAATATACCCAAAAGTGTTATTTCCTATATAAACTATAGTAATTTAAACTTTACCCCCTTCCCGAGGGGGAACGGATAGCCCACGGGTATTGAAATTTACAAATTAAATAAAGCCCCTGATGATCTTTCTATCCCTGTAGAGAAAAAGGCTGTAGTACCTCTGAATATGAAGAAGAACATTTTTGAAATTTAGTTTAATTTTCCTTTGGGGCCCTGTCCTAGCCCCTGGTAGGGGAAGAAATCCAAATTTTACATAGCTGTAAAAACTTAACGCACGTCGCATGACGATGGACGGAAAGTGCCTGTTTATAGTGATCCATTATCATGGCAACCTTGGAATTTAAACAGCTGCATACACATCTACATATATTCCCTAACATACATGTGAAAATCGGTCCCCAAGTAAAGGAGGAGTTGTGCAGACAAGGCTTGTTTACAGACAGACAGACGGACGGACAGACAGACAACCCAATTCCAGTATACCCAACTTCGTTGCGAGGGTATAGTTATCAAGTCCTTATTCAAGGAATGCGAATACTGCCACTTTTGATTGAAACAGTCTTTAGCCAACCGGACAAAATCTTACTTTTAAGTTATCAAGAAACACCAAAAACCATGGAAAATAGAGACCTACCCTCAGCGGGAGAACCTGGACTACTGGGATTGCTGCATGAGCTGCCATCTGGTGGTCAATAAGCAAAACGGTAAAGCTTTTAGTAATAACTGACAGTTCATATAAGGGTGATAACAAGTACACATTCAAAATGTCAAAATGCAAGAACAATCTCGAAACACAAACAGCAAACAACCAACTTTAATTATATTGCAAACTGTTTGTGATCAGTGTTTATTATCCTGTGTTTCGGAACTTATAATCTATTTTAATGCAGAGCAATTAACAAATATCATATAGTTATGTGTATTTCCTTTTTTAAAGCTATGAAATCACACAAATCTTGTGTCATCGACACAGATATCAATATCATATGTCACTGTACCAGTTATCAACATCACATGTCACTGTACCAGTTATCAACATCACATGTCACGGTACCAGTTATCAACATCACATGTCACTGTACCAGTTATCAACATCACATGTCACTGTACCAGTTATCAACATCACATGTCACGGTACCAGTTATCAACATCACATGTCACGGTACCAGTTATCAACATCACATGTCACTGTACCAGTTAGTGACTTGTGGTACTGACATAGATATCAAATTTGAGAACAATTATCAAGTACTTCTCAAGATAGAATGATTACAAAAGTTTAATTGTCAAAATCCAAGATGGCCACCTGTCAGCCATTTTTTTTTATATCAGTGCCAAAACCAATACAGCACAATAAAGCACCAAGGAACCTGAATATGAAATTTGGAAAAGATCCATCTAGTACTCAAGATATAATGGTAACAGATTTTCATTTTCAAAATCCAAGATGGCCACCTGTCAGCCATTTTGTTTTTTTGATCAGTCCCAAATCAATACAGCACCACTAAGGACCAAGGGGAACCGCATATGAAATTAGAGAAAAATCCATCCAGTTCTTCTCAAGATATAACAGTAACAAAATTTCATTGTCTAAATCCAACATGGCCGCTTGTCAGCCATTTTATTTTTCTGATCAGTCCATAAATCAATACAGCACAACTACGCACCAACGGCAACCTGCATATTTAAATCCCAGCCACCTAGGTATGCTACCAATGAAATATAAATGTTGTACATTGCTTAGATCCAGAGAAGAAGTTGTTAATATCAAAAATGACAAATTGACCCCTTTTGGCCCCACCCCTCAGGCCCCACCTCATAGGTGCTTCTGACCAAATTTGGTCAAATTCTGTTGAGTTGTTATGAAGAAGAAGTTGATTGTTGACGGACAAACAACAGACAGACAACGGATGCCACAGTATGGCATAGGTTCACATTGGTCCTTCGGACTAGGTGAGCTAAAAAGGCATGGAAAACATCAGGTTTTGTCAAAATATCGGTATGAATAGTTAACAAGGATTACAGAACTACAATTTTATAAAATACTTGGTGATATTTTAACAAGATATCCCAGAGGGATCTTGGCGACCACCATCATTGATTTTTCATTCATTCTTTGAAAGATGGATCTTTTCCCTTCATATTTTAACTTTCATTTATGTATTTAATCTTAGTTCTATGATTATTTCTCTTAAAAGTTAAATAGTTGAGAGAAGGTCTCTTGTCAGGAGTTTTGTTTTTCTGATCAGTTCCAAATTCCAAGTCCATCTTGTATTTCTTAAAGGAGAGGAGTCCTTCATATGAAATTTGAGGAAGAACCATCAAGTATTCTCAAGAACTCAAGAAATAGCGATCACAAACTACTATTAAAATGAATGAAAATTCCAAGATAGCCGTCTATCGGCCATATTTTTTTTCGGATTTTTTTTTTTTTTTTAATTGATTATGCAGGGACAAAGGGGAATCTGCATATGAAATTTGAGAAGGATCCATCCAGTACTTCTCAAGAACTAGTGATCACAAACTATTAATGCAAAATTCAAGATGGCCGCCATTATCGGCCATATTGTTTTTCAGATCGGCTTTAACAGTTCACCATTGCGCAACTAGGGACCAAGGGGAACCTACATATAAAGTTAGAGAAAGATCCATCCATTACTTTCCAAGAAATAGCGATCACAAGAATTGTTTAAGGACGGACAGACAACGGACGACGAATATTAGTATCATATACATAGAGTTCAATGAAGTCTTTGTTAGTGTGGACTCTAAAAGCCTGGAAACCACCCATTTAAGTTCATAATTAAGAAAGCATCAAACACATAGAATTGCAGATAACAAGAAAATAATTATTTATCATGATAGTATCCATACATTGGGATTGAAAATAACTTAATAATAACTTAATATTCAATAGCTGAAATAAAATATTCTGAAGAAAAAAATATCACAATTGTTTGTTTTGTTTATATATATATTTCACCTACAAATAAAACTTTCTGAAAGTAACATTTGATTACATGTGCTATTTCACAAGAAACACATTTGATAGCAACTAGATAATCAGAAAGATTTTTAAAAATGAAAAACAAACATATGCATTATAAGATCTCACATTCTAGGATTTATGTAGATATATAGCCAATATAGCGTATGATTATAAATTAAAGTACACAGCAGGTCTAAGGCTACAGTCACCGATATTTAGTAATGAAAATCACATATGTTCCTCCCATTGATAAAAGCGTGTGTGCAGGTTTCTATACGATTCATGAAGTATATAGTTGGATGCAAATGTATACAACATAAACTGTAAACAATATTAGGAAATCTCATTTAAGAACCGACTGCATGCATGAATTTTTTGGAGTATTTTTCAAACTTTCATTTTAATTGACTTTAGCAGTTACAATTATATTACCTTGTGTATTACCTTTATCATTATATACATATCCTTGACCAGACTGGCATGTTCATTTGCATTTGTTGGACTGTATTAAATGGAAATAGACCATGCAAGTAACATAATGAATTATGTAAATGCATGATAAGCCTTCCTCCTGGTTCTAACATATTTGAAGCTTGCTTACAGATACATGTATGTTCCCACTACACACAAAATTTGGCACAAAAACACAATCACACATGCGGTTAGATTAAAACACACAGTTCAAGAGGAAACACAAAGTTCTAGCAGAAGTGTGGTTATAAGCTACAAGACATGACTAATATCATAGGTTATAAGAGCTATATAATGTCACACATTGTGATGACTAAGATCAAACATTGTGAGGACTTAAAGATCAAATGTTGCTATGACTAAGACCTCGAGTAGGTGGCTCCACCTACCTGACTGGCCACTTCTGTCTAGCCTCTTCAGGGAAGCGTGGAGAGCTCAAGAACAAACACAGAAAGTACTAACATAACATACAGCAGCAAATAACTAGCATGTAATGAAAGAATTCATTCTCTCAAAGATTTGTATTTGGAGAATTAACAAGAGGTCAAAATGGGCCTGAATCACTCACCTGGTATCATTATCTCTCTGTTGTAATTATCTTTAAGAAGAATAAAATCTATGTATCAGGTCACTAATTGGCTTTCAGGTATTTCATAAGGTCATTTCTTTTCAAAAAACTTGCCAGGATTCATCCAAGGAAGCTACTAGCCATCATGTCTCTATGCCTTTTGCAAGGTTTATTAATCTCCTAGGGCCTTCCATGAACTACCAGCCAAACATCATTGCTCTAAGCCTTTCAGTATTTCAGATGAATTTCTTTGAAAGTTTGACATTTAATTTGATGAGATTTAATTTAATGAGATTTAATTACCCTTATAGCATTGAGTATGGTTCAATTAAGGTTATTTCCTTTTTGCAAAGTTGGTTCAGCTTCTTGCATGGAAGCTTCTAGCTAAATACCATGTCTGAAGGCCTTTCTGTATTATAAGAATTTGTTTAAATGTTTGTGACTTATTTGACACTTGTGACCGAGGCCAAAAGTTTGTTGTTGGCCAATCTTTTGGGGCTCCATCAAATGAAGCTATTAGCCAAATTTCATGTCTCTAATATTAACCTTTCAGTATTTCAGAAGAAGTCGTTAAAAGGAAAACAGACAGGTGTTACAACACAACATAAGTTAACTAATGCCCTTTGGGTAGGTAAGCCAAAAATACACCTTCATCACCTTTGGAGCTTTGAAAATAAATTCCTTCATGACATCACCTGTTTTCACATCTCTACAACTTATTATCTTACATTTCCACAGCCTTAATAAAACTTTGTTTGTTCTTACATTAACACAGCCTCATTCAACATCAGCAGGATACAAGACGAATATTACAAGACATCTTACTTCACATCAACATGTGTGAAGTATTTGGCTGGAACAACACCACATAACAAACTTTAAACAAGCATGACAAGAACATCAATTCAACAGTACTAATGCATTCAATAATAACATATAATGCCTGAAGTAAATACAACTGAACATAAGAAATACTATAGATACAATAATGAGAGTTTTTGCATCAAAATATTCAAATAGAGAGAAGTAAATGTGATTTTACACTATAGATTTGTGACATATTCCATATCATGACTCTAACAAAGTACGATGATCCATGTACATGTTGTAGACCTTCTATATGTTAAAACTTTAATTAAAACAATAGACTAAATAACAAATATTCGGTATTTAGTCTTAGTGTAAACTACATGTATTGACTAATGTAAGGCCAAACTAGAACTGTAAGCCAATGTCTAACTTAACACTCCCCACCTTTGCAATAAAAGTTTTTTATAATTAGCTCACCTGGCCCGAAGGGCCAAGTGAGCTTATGTGATGGTGCAGCGTCCGTCGTCCGTCCGTCCGTCCGTCCATCCGTCGTCCGTCGTCCGTCCGTCCTGCGTCCGTCAACTTTTTCCTTTAAACGACTTCTTCTAAAATACTGAAAGGCCCAGTGACATGAAATTTGGCTGGTAGATTTCTTGGAAGGAGCTGAACAAAGTTTGCGAAAAAAAATCACTTTGACCTAATTTCAAGGTCACAGGGGTCAAAAATGTCGAAACCTTCAAACAACTTCTTCTAAAATACCGTCAAGCATAGAGACTTCATATTTGACCAGTAGCTTCCTTGGATGAAGCCAAATAAAGTTTGCGAAAAGAAATGACCTTGACCAATATTCAAGGTCACAGTGAGGTTAAATCTATGTTAACCTTTAAACAACTTCTTCTGAAATACAACAAGAGGCCCAACGGGCCTTAACGGTCATCTGACTACCAATTGTAAAATCACTATGAAAATACGTGTAGTCATTAAATCAAGTTATAATATGCCTGTATAGATTGCCAAGTTCAAGATAGTGGCCTTCTTGGATTTCTGATGGGCTTGAAAAATAACAACACTTTGTTGGGACCATCTCAGGATATCATTTCTGGCAAGTTTCATCTCAATTCCACTGGTAAAACTTGAGAAGTTTAAAATGTGTATTCAAAATGGCGGCTGTGGTGGCCATCTTGAATTTTGAACAAACCTAAAAATAACAACACTTAATCAGCATCATCTCAGAATCATTTCTGGCAAGTTTCAGCTTATTCCTAGTGAGTAAACTTGACAACAAACCCTTTTGGCCCCTGTGACCTTGAATGAATGTCAGGGTCATTTCTTTAAACAAACTTGACACACCTTTATCCCAGCATGCCACAAGCCCAATATCACATCTCTGTGCCTTTTGGTTATTCAGAAAAAGTTGTTTTAAAGATTTTGACCCTTTTGGCCCCGGTGACCTTGAATGAAGTTCAAGGTCATTTATTTGAACAAACTTGGTAGACCTTTATCCCAGCATGCCACAGGCCTAATATCAGGTCTCTGAGCCTTTTAGTTATTCAGAAGAAGTTGTTTAAAGATTATGACCGTTTTGGCCTCTGTGACCTTGAATGAAGGTCAAGGTCATTTCTTTGAACAAACTTGGTAGCCCTTTATCCCAGCATAACACAGGACCAATATCAGGTCTCTGGGCCTTTTGGTTATTCAGAAGAAGTTGTTTAAAAAGATTTTGACCGTTTTGGTCCCTGTGACCTTGAATGAAAGTCAAGATCATTTCTTTGAACAAACTTGGTAGCCCTTTATCCCAGCATGCCACAGGCCCAATATCAGGTCTCTGGGCCTTTTGGTTATTCAGAAGAAGTCGTTTAAAGATTATGACAGTTTTGGCCCCGGTGACCTTGAATGAAAGTCAAGGTCATTTCTTTGAACAAACTTGGTAGCCCTTTATCCCAGCATGCCACAGGCCCAATATTAGGTATCTGGGCCTTTTGGTTATTCAGAAGAAAATGTTTAAAGATTATGACCGTTTTGGCCCCAGTGACCTTAAATGAAAGTCAAGGTCATTTGTTTGAACAAATTTGGTAGCCCTTTATCCCAGCATGCCACAGGCCCAATATTAGATCTCATGGCCTTTTGGTTATTCAGAAGAAAATGTTTAAAGATTATGACCGTTTTGGCCCCAGTGACCTTGAATGAAAGTCAAGGTCATTTCTTTGAACAAACTTGGTAGCCCTTTATCCCAGCATGCCACAGGCCCAATATTAGGTCTCTGTGCCTTTTGGTTATTCAGAAGAAGACGTTTAAAAATTATGACCGTTTTATCCCCTGTGACCTTGAATGAAGGTCAAGGTCATTTCTTTGAACAAACTTGGTAGCCCTTTATCTCAGCATAACACAGGACCAATATCAGGTCTCTGGGCCTTTTGGTTATTCAGAAGAAGTTGTTTAAAAAGATTTTGACCTTTTCGGCCCCTGTGACCTAGAATGAAGGTCAAGGTCATTTGTTTGAACAAACTTGGTAGCCCTTTATCCCAGCATAACACAGGCCCAATATCAGGTCTCTGGGCCTTTTGGTTATTCAGAAGAAGTCGTTCAAAGATTTTGACCTTTTTGGCCCCTGTGACCTTGAATGAAGGTCAAGGTCATTTGTTTGAACAAACTTGGTAGCCCTTTATCCCAGCATGCCACAGGCCCAATATTAGGTCTCTGGGCATTTTGGTTATTCAGAAGAAGTCGTTTAAAAATTATGACCGTTTTGTCCCCTGTGACCTTGAATGAAGGTCAAGGTCATTTGTTTGAACAAACTTGGTAACCCTTTATCCCAGCATGCCACAGGCCCAATATCAGGTCTCTGGGCCTTTTGGTTATTCAAAAGAAGTCGTTCAAAGATTTTGACCTTTTTGGCCCCTGTGACCTTGAATGAAGGTCAAGGTCATTTGTTTGAACAAACTTGGTAGCCCTTTATCCCAGCATGCCACAGGCCCAATATTAGGTCTCTGGGCCTTTTGGTTATTCAGAAGAAGTCGTTCAAAGATTTTGACCTTTTTGGCCCCTGTGACCTTGAATGAAGGTCAAGGTCATTTGTTTGAACAAACTTGGTAGCCCTTTATCCCAGCATGCCACAGGCCCAATATCAGGTCTCTGGGCCTTTTGGTTATTCAGAAGAAGTCGTTCAAAGATTTTGACCTTTTTGGCCCCTGTGACCTTGAATGAAGGTCAAGGTCATTTGTTTGAACAAACTTGGTAGCCCTTTATCCCAGCATGCCACAGGCCCAATATTGGGTCTATGGGCCTTTTGGTTTATGAGAAGAAGATGTTTAAATGGAAAAGTTTACGGACGGCGCACGACGCACGGCGCACGGCGCACGACGCACGGCGCACGACGACGGACGAAGCATGATGACTATAGGTCATCCTGACCCTTCGGGTCAGATGACCTAAAAAGCCCTAGAAACATGGCATTTGGCTAAATAGTTCCTTGGATGAAGCCCGACAAAGTTTGTGAAAAGAAATGACCTTGACCTATATTCAAGGTCACAGGGGTCAAATCTGTTAAAACCTTTAAACGACTTCTTCTGAAATACCAAAAGCCCTAGAAGCATGATATTTGGCTGAAAGGTTCCTTGGATGAAGCCCGACAAAGTTTGCGAAAAAAAATGACCTTGACCTATATTCAAGGTCACAGGGGTCAAATCTGTTAAAACCTTTAAACGACTTCTTCTGAAATACCAAAAGCCCTAGAAGCATGACATTTGGCTGAAATGTTTCTTGGATGAAGCCCGACAAAGTTTGACAAAAGAAATGACCTTGACTTATATTCAAGGTCACAGGGGTCAAATCTGTTAAAACCTTCAACGACTTCTTCTGAAATACCAAAAGCCCTGAAAGCATGATATTTGGCTGAAAGGTTCCTTGGATGAAGCCCGACAAAGTTTGCGAAAAGAAATGACCTTGACCTATATTCAAGGTCACAGAGGTCAAATCTGTTAAAACATTTAAATGACTTCTTCTGAAATACCAAAAGCCGTAGAAGCATGAAATTTGGCTGAAAGGTTCAATGGATGACGCCCGACAAAGTCTACGAAAAGAAATGACCTTGACCTATATTCAAGGTCACAGGGGTCAAATCTGTTAAAACCTTTAAACAACTTCTTCTGAAATGCCAAAAGACCTAGAAGCATGACATTTGGCTGAAAGGTTCCTTGGATGAAGCCCGACAAAGTTTGCGAAAAGAAATGACCTTGATCTTTATTTGCCTAGAGACATGATATTTGGCTGGTAGCGTCCTGGGATGATGCCAATCAAAATTGGAAAATGAAAATGATGTTGTCTTATAAGGTCACAGTGGTAAAATATGTTTAAATCTTAAGATGTTCTTCTAAATGTCTTACATTAAAAGATTTTAAGGGACTTTAGGGTTACACTATAATATAAGTCAAAGATTGATACCAGGTGAGCGATGCAGGCCCATTGGGCCTCTTGTTTTTATAAGGCAATACTGATGACGAAATGTTTATCTGCAGATAAATCTACACATCATCCCTAATATCCCTGAGTAGTTTCATTGAAATTGGTTCACAGGTTAAGGAACATTTTTTCAGCCAAAATTTTTATATTGTTAAAGGGTGGGAATCGCAACCAAATCTAAGTTAAACAAGTATTGATTTAAAAAGTTTTTCATGTACCTCTATTCCCCCTATGGGGCCCTGCCCCTCTGGCCTAAGGGGGGTCATATCACCATTTATGCAAAATCTGTTCTCCTTCCCCTAAGGATGTTTTTGACAAAATTAGGTTAAAATCTGTTCAAAACTTTATGACAAGTAGCCATTTAAAGGAATTATCTCAATTTTCCCTATTGGGCCCCTGTTAAAATAAATGCAGTACTTAATGACTAGTAGCGATTTAAATTGCTTTTCCTATATTTCCGCTATGGGCTCCTGCCCTTTGGCCCTACGGGGTAGTCACTATTTATGCAAAATCTATTTCCCTTCCCCTAAGGATGTTTCTGACCAATTTTGGTTAAAATCAATGCAGTACTTAATGACAAGTAGCAATTGAAAAGGATTTTCCTCTATTTCCCCCATTGGGCCCCACCCCTCTGGCCTATTAGGGGCGAGAGTCACAATTTATGCAAAATTTGTTCCCCTTTCCCCAATGATGTTTCTGACCAAAATGGGTCAAAACCTATTCATATCTTTATGACTAGTATCAATTTAAAAGAAATTACTTCTATTTCCCCCCATTGGGCCCTGCCCTGATGGCCCATTGGGGGGGGGGGGGTCAGAGTCTGTTTCCCTTCCCCCATTAGGATGTCTCTGACCAAAGGACTATGTATGGTTTTGCCTGTTTTTGGCTCCCAAATCCATCAAATTTTGAATTTCATTGTTAAACTCTCAAATCATTTTATTTCAAATTACGAATACATACCTTATACGATTGCAATAATATTTATGTGTTGCTTGTGCTATAGTTGCCATGGTAACTTTCCCGAATATGCATAAATTATGTACATTATTATGTAAATGTACATATTTGGTAAATTTTGGTAAATTTTACATACCCGGTAGTTTTTCACGTAGCAACCATAGAGCGCATTCTTGAACAAACTTATATTTCTCTTAAAGACGTGGTATAAGTGCCCACATATTCTCATTTGATATTAAGTTTGTTCAAGAATGCCCTCAATAGTTTCTAATAGAAAAACTATTGAATATGGGCCAAAATTGACTAAATGGTCAAATTTCCCTAATTTATGCATATTTGAAATGGTTGCCATGACAACCAGAGTTGAAACAACAAATGATTATTGTCTATATTTGAAATACATTGATTTGAGAGTTTAATAATCAGTTTCAAAATTTGATGATTTGGGGGCCAAAATAGGCCCAAACCATGCATAGTCCTTTGGCAAAAATCAAATCAGGACTTTTTGACTAGTAGCGATTTGAAGCAAATTCTGACAGATGATGGACGGATGGACGGCCGACAGACCCCGCGCCATGGCATAAGCGAGATCACCAGGCCTTCAGTCCAGGTGGGCTAAAAATAACCATAATATACTTTCATAGTCAACATACAAGATGACCATCTGGCGGCCATATTATTTCACCTAGAGTAGTAAAACAAGAGCACCGCAAGCGGAGGCATGATACGCCCGCCGTACCCTGTCATTCAGGAAAACACAATTTCATGTCATAATGACTAAACCTAGTTTTGAAGATATTGATTGAAAATTGTAGGAGAAAATCTCTGGACAAACAACAATTTACAATAGAAATGCATTTTCTATATATAAATGCATAATGTTGCAATTGCAACTATGCGATGCTGTTACGCGAAAAATTGAAAGAACTCAACAAAACCCGTAATATATGTTAAATATTATAGATATTCAAAGGACCATACAAAATTTTAGAGGAATTGAAGAAAAAGAAAAAAGTTCAGACATTTTTTACATAAGGTCTGAAATTGCATCAGATACGGAGTTCCAAAGGGCCATAACTCTCGTAAATATTGTTGAAACAAACTGTTATTCATGAAAACACAACTTCATGTCATGATGATTAAGCCTAGTAAGTTTGAAAGATATCGGTTGAAAACTGTAGGAGAAGATCTCCGGACAAAACAACAGTTTACAACAGAAATGCATTTTCTACATAAAGCCTATAATTTGCAATTGCAATTTTGCAACGCTGTTATGCGAAAAGTTGAAATAACTCAACAAAACCCGTAATATATGTTAAATATTATAGATATTCGAAGTACCATACAAAATTTTAGAGGAATTGAAGAAAAAGCAAAAAAGTTCTGACTTTTTTTACAAAAGGTCTGAAATTGCATCAGATACGGAGTTCCAAAGGGCCATAACTCTCGTAAATATTGTTGAAACAAACTGTTATTCATGAAAACACAACTTCATGTCATGATGATTAAGCCTAGTAAGTTTAAAAGATATCGGTTGAAAACTGTAGGAGAAGATCTCCGGACAAAACAACAGTTTACAACAGAAATGCATTTTCTACATAAAGCCTATATATAATTTGCAATTGCAATTTTGCAACGCTGTTATGCGAAAAGTTGATATAACAAAACAAAACCCGTAATATATGTTAAATATTATAGATATTCTAAGGACCATACAAAATTTTAGAGGAATTGAAGAAAATGCAAAAAAGTTCTGACATTTTTTACAAAAGGTCTGAAATTGCATCAGATACGGAGTTCCAAAGGGCCATAACTCTCGTAAATATTGTTGAAACAAACTGTTATTCAGGAAAACACAACTTCATGTCATGATGATTAAGCCTAGTAAGTTTAAAAGATATCGGTTGAAAACTGTAGGAGAAGATCTCCGGACAAAACAACAGTTTACAACAGAAATGCATTTTCTACATATTAAAGCCTATATATAATTTGCAATTGCAATTTTGCAACGCTGTTACGCGAAAAGTTGATATAACAAAACAAAACCCGTAATATATGTTAAATATTATAGATATTCTAAGGACCATTCAAAATTTTAGAGGAATTGAAGAAAATGCAAAAAAGTTCTGACATTTTTTACAAAAGGTCTGAAATTGCATCAGATACGGAGTTCCAAAGGGCCATAACTCTCGTAAATATTGTTGAAACAAACTGTTATTCATGAAAACACAACTTCATGTCATGATGATTAAGCCTAGCAAGTTTAAAAGATATCGGTTGAAAACTGTAGGAGAAGATCTCCGGACAAAACAACAGTTTACAACAGAAATGCATTTTCTACATATTAAAGCCTATATATAATTTGCAATTGCAATTTTGCAACGCTGTTATGCGAAAAGTTGATATAACAAAACAAAACCCGTAATATATGTTAAATATTATAGATATTCTAAGGACCATACAAAATTTTAGAGGAATTGAAGAAAATGCAAAAAAGTTCTGACATTTTTTACAAAAGGTCTGAAATTGCATCAGATACGGAGTTCCAAAGGGCCATAACTCTCGTAAATATTGTTGAAACAAACTGTTATTCATGAAAACACAACTTCATGTCATGATGATTAAGCCTAGCAAGTTTAAAAGATATCGGTTGAAAACTGTAGGAGAAGATCTCCGGACAAAACAACAGTTTACAACAGAAATGCATTTTCTACATAAAGCCTATATATAATTTGCAATTGCAATTTTGCAACGCTGTTATGCGAAAAGTTGATATAACAAAACAAAACCCGTAATATATGTTAAATATTATAGATATTCTAAGGACCATACAAAATTTTAGAGGAATTGAAGAAAATGCAAAAAAGTTCTGACATTTTTTACAAAAGGTCTGAAATTGCATCAGATACGGAGTTCCAAAGGGCCATAACTCTCGTAAATATTGTTGAAACAAACTGTTATTCAGGAAAACACAACTTCATGTCATGATGATTAAGCCTAGCAAGTTTAAAAGATATCGGTTGAAAACTGTAGGAGAAGATCTCCGGACAAAACAACAGTTTACAACAGAAATGCATTTTCTACATAAAGCCTATAATTTGCAATTGCAATTTTGCAACGCTGTTACGCGAAAAGTTGAAATAACTCAACAAAACCTGTAATATATGTTAAATATTATAGATATTCTAAGGACCATACAAAATTTTAGAGGAATTGAAGAAAAAGCAAAAAAGTTCTGACATTTTTTACATAGGGTCTGAAATTGCATCAGATACGGAGTTCCAAAGGGCCATAACTCTAGTAAATATAGGTGAAACAAACTGTTATTCAGGAAAACACAACTTCATGTCAAGATGATTAAGACTAGCAAGTTTGAAAGATATCAGTTGAAAACTGTAGGAGAAGATCTCCGGACAAAACAACAGTTTACAACAGAAATGCATTTTCTACATAATGCCTATATCTAACTATGAAATGCTGTTACGCAAAAAGTTAAAATTACTCAACAAAACCCGTAATATATGTTTAATATTAAAGTTATTCGAAGTACCATACCAAATTTCAGAGGAATTAAAGAAAACACAAAAAAATTTTGACGTTTTCTAAATAATGCCCGAATTTGCGTCTCAAAGGGCCATAACTCTGGTGAATATTCTCGAATCAAATTGTCTTTCAGGAAAACACAACTTCATGTCATGGTGATTAAGCCTAGCAAGTTTGAAAGAAATCGGTTGAAAAATGTAGGAGGAGATCTCCGGACAAACAAAAGTTTACGACGGACGTACGGACGGACGGACAACGCCATACCATAATATGTCCCGTCATTTTTGACGGGCATATAAAAATTAGATGCACAACTGGGGACCAAACAGAACATGCTTATGAAATTTGGAAAGAATCCCTACTTATCAAGAAATAGCGATCACAAACTATCACTGTCAAAATCCAAGATGGCTGCCTGTCAGCCATATTGCTTATAGTCTGAAAATGGACCATGGACCGACCATACACAACTAGGCACCAAGGGGAACATACATATGAAATTTTGGAAAGATCCATCCAGTACTTCTGAAGATATAACGGTAACAAAATTTTCATTATCAAAATTCCAAGATGGCCGCCTGTTAGCCATGCTTATGAAATTTAGGACAGATTCATCCAGTACTTGTCAAGATATTAACCGTAACAAATTAGTTATTTAAGGATCAACGGATGGCGGATGAAGAATCATGGATGCAGGGTGATTTGAATAGCCCACCATCATCAGAAGGTGGGCTAAAAATTTGAAGATTTATCAAAATATGTTTTAGAAATCAAATTAATTGCATAATATGGTAACTTAAGCTGTTGCAATAAAAGAAAAGCTGAGGCAGCAATATTTATTAATGTTCATTATATATATGTTAAAAACTATAGGAGGAGAAAGAAAACAAGAGGCTCAAGGGCCTTAACGGTCATCTGACTATCAATTGTTAAAGTACACCATACTAATGTGTAAAACAGTGATTGCACAATAATGTCACAAAATGACCGCATCGGGTGCCATGTCAAAGTTTTCTCGATTTCTTTGATTTCTTTGATTTTGGACCAACCCGAAAAATAGCATAAATTGGTTGGGACCATATCAGGATCTTTTCAGGTAATTTCAGCTCAATCGCATCAGTGGAACTTGAGAAGAAGTTTGAAATTTGTTTTTCAAGATGGCGATTTTGGCAACCATCTAGAATTTCAGACCAACCTGAAAAATAACAACACTTGGTCGGGACCATATTAGGATTGTTTCAGGCAAGTTTCAGCTCAAACACATCAGTGGAACTTGAGAAGAAGTTTGAAATGTGTTTTTCAAGATGGTGACTCTGACGGCCATCTTGGATTTCGGACTGACCCGAAAAATAACAACACTTTGTCAGGACCATCCTGGGATCACTTCTGGCAATTTTCAGCTCAATCGCATCAGTTGAGCTTGAGAAGAAGTTTAAAATGTGAAAAGTTTATGGATGTTGCACGGCACACAACGACGGACGAAGCACGATGACTATAGGTCATCCTGACCCTTTGGGTCAGATAACCTAATGATGCAAATTAACATGATGTTAAAATTAAAAGTATGATCAAATGATGCCTTACTACCAGTTATTGAAGACTCTATGACAAGCAGCCTATCGAAGTGACAATATATCAGCGGCAGTAGGTGCATAGGTGTTCTAGATCTGCTAATTAATACCGTAAATCAAATGAAGCCAATGAATGCAGAATAGAACATATACAACTTACCATACAATGATTGACCTCGCTCTACAGACACAAAACAATCTAACATAGAATCTAGACTACAGTTTAAGCATACACTTGGTTTTAGGAAAGGATTAGTTTGCTTTAAAGCCATTTTCTTTAACATTTAACAAAGAAAATCTATAAAATACAGATTCGAGCCAAAGTATGGCCATGCAATTTTCCTCTCCTTGCCTTCTGCACTTTGTAAGGGAGTAACCATTATCTACTGCACTTTGTAAGGGAGTAACCATTATCTACTGCACTTTGTAATGGAGTAACCATTATCTACTGCACTTTGTAAGGGAGTAACCATTATCTACTGCACTTTGTAAGGGATTGTAATCATTATCTACTGCACTTTGTAAGGGATTGTAATCATTATCTACTGGACTTTGTAAGGGATTGTAACCATTATCTACTGGACTTTGTAAGGGATTGTAACCATTATCTACTGCACTTTGTAAGGGATTGTAACCATAATCTACTGCACTTTGTAAGGGATTGTAACCATTATCTACTGCACTTTGTAAGGGATTGTAACCATTATCTACTGGACTTTGTAAGGGATTGTAACCATTATCTACTGGACTTTGTAAGGGATCGTAACCATTATCTACTGGACTTTGTAAGGGATTGTAATCATTATCTACTGGACTTTGTAAGGGATTGTAACCATTATCTACTGCACTTTGTAAGGGATTGTAACCATTATCTACTGGACTTTGTAAGGGATTGTAACCATTATCTACTGGACTTTGTAAGGGATTGTAATCATTATCTACTGGACTTTGTAAGGGATTGTAATCATTTCCTACTGGACTTTGTAAGGGATCGTAACCATTATCTACTGGACTTTGTAAGGGATTGTAACCATTATCTACTGGACTTTGTAAGGGATCGTAATCATTATCTCCTGCACTTTGTAAGGGATTGTAATCATTATCTACTGGACTTTGTAAGGGATTGTAACCATTATCTACTGGACTTTGTAAGGGATTGTAATCATTATCTACTGGACTTTGTAAGGGATTTTAATCATTATCTACTGCACTTTGTAAGGGATTGTAACCATTATCTACTGCATTTTGTAAGGGATTGTAACCATTATCTACTGGACTTTGTAAGGGATTGTAACCATTATCTACTGGACTTTGTAAGGGATTGTTACCATTATCTACTGCACTTCGTAAGGGATTGTAACCATTATCTACTGGACTTTGTAAGGGATTGTAATCATTATCTACTGGACTTTGTAAGGGATTGTAATCATTATCTACTGGACTTTGTAAGGGATTGTAACCATTATCTACTGCACTTTGTAAGGGATTGTAATCATTATCTACTGCACTTTGTAAGGGATTGTAACCATTATCTACTGGACTTTGTATGGGATAGTAACCATTATCTACTGGACTTTGTAAGGGATTGTAATCATTATCTACTGGACTTTGAAAGGGATTGTAACCATTATCTACTGGACTTTGTAAGGGATTGTAATCATTATCTACTGCACTTTGTAAGGGATTGTAATCATTATCTACTGGACTTTGTAAGGGATTGTAATCATTATCTACTGGACTTTGTAAGGGATTGTAATCATTATCTACTGGACTTTGTAAGGGATTGTAATCATTATCTACTGCACTTTGTAAGGGATTGTAACCATTATCTACTGGACTTTGCATGGGATAGTAACCATTATCTACTGGACTTTGTAAGGGATTGTAATCATTATCTACTGGACTTTGTAAGGGATTGTAATCATTATCTACTGGACTTTGTAAGGGATTGTAACCATTATCTACTGCACTTTGTAAGGGATTGTTATAATTATCTACTGGACTTTGTAAGGGATTGTAACCATTATCTACTGCACTTTGTAAGGGATTGTAACCATTATCTACTGCACTTTGTAAGGGATTGTAATCATTATCTACTTGACTTTGTAAGGGATTGTAACCATTATCTACTGGACTTTGTTAGTGATTGTAACCATTATCTACTGGACTTTGTAAGGGATTGTAATCATTATCTACTGGACTTTGTAAGGGATTGTAACCATTATCTACTGGACTTTCTACTGGACTTTGTAAGGGATTGTAATCATTATCTACTGGACTTTCTACTGGACTTTGTAAGGGATTGTAATCATTATCTACTGGACTTTGTAAGGGATTGTAATCATTATCTACTGGACTTTGTAAGGGATTGTAAAGCATTATCTACTGGACTTTGTAAGGGATTGTAACCATTATCTACTGGACTTTGTAAGGGATTGTAACCATTATCTACTGGACTTTGTAAGGGATTGTAACCATTATCTACTGGACTTTGTAAGGGATTGTAATCATTATCTACTGGACTTTGTAAGGGATGTAACCATTATCTACTGAACTTTGTAAGGGATTGTAACCATTATCTACTGGACTTTGTAAGGGATTGTAACCATTATCTACTGGACTTTCTAAGGGATAGTAACCATTATCTACTGGACTTTGTAAGGGATTGTAACCATTATCTACTGGACTTTGTAAGGGATTGTAACCATTATCTACTGGACTTTGTAAGGGATTGTAACCATTATCTACTGGACTTTGTAAGGGATTGTAATCATTATCTACTGGACTTTGTAAGGGATCGTAATCATTATCTACTGGACTTTGTAAGGGATTGTAATCATTATCTACTGGACTTTGTAAGGGATTGTAATCATTATCTACTGCACTTTGTAAGGGATTGTAACCATTATCTACTGGACTTTGTATGGGATAGTAACCATTATCTACTGGACTTTGTAAGGGATTGTAATCATTATCTACTGGACTTTGTAAGGGATTGTAATCATTATCTACTGGACTTTGTAAGGGATTGTAACCATTATCTACTGGACTTTGTAAGGGATTGTAACCATTATCTACTGGACTTTGTAAGGGATTGTAATCATTATCTACTGCACTTTGTAAGGGATTGTAACCATTATCTATTGGACTTTGTAAGGGATTGTAACCATTATCTACTGCACTTTGTAAGGGATTGTAATCATTATCTACTGGACTTTGTAAGGGATTGTAATCATTATCTACTGGACTTTCTAAGGGATTGTAACCATTATCTACTGCACTTTGTAAGGGATTGTAACCATTATCTACTGGACTTTGTAAGGGATTGTAATCATTATCTACTGCACTTTGTAAGGGATTGTAACCATTATCTACTGCACTTTGTAAGGGATTGTAATAATTATCTACTGGACTTTGTAAGGGATTGTAACCATTATCTACTGCACTTTGTAAGGGATTGTAACCATTATCTACTGCACTTTGTAAGGGATTGTAATCATTATCTACTGAACTTTGTAAGGGATTGTAACCATTATCTACTGGACTTTGTTAGGGATTGTAACCATTATCTACTGGACTTTGTAAGGGATTGTAATCATTATCTACTGGACTTTGTAAGGGATTGTAATCATTATCTACTGCACTTTGTAAGGGATTGTAATCATTATCTACTGGACTTTGTAAGGGATTGTAACCATTATCTACTGGACTTTGTATGGGATAGTAACCATTATCTACTGGACTTTGTAAGGGATTGTAATCATTATCTACTGGACTTTGTAAGGGATTGTAATCATTATCTACTGGACTTTGTAAGGGATTGTAACCATTATCTACTGGACTTTGTAAGGGATTGTAACCATTATCTACTGGACTTTGTAAGGGATTGTAATCATTATCTACTGCACTTTGTAAGGGATTGTAACCATTATCTACTGGACTTTGTAAGGGATTGTAACCATTATCTACTGCACTTTGTAAGGGATTGTAATCATTATCTACTGCACTTTGTAAGGGATTGTAATCATTATCTACTGGACTTTCTAAGGGATTGTAACCATTATCTACTGCACTTTGTAAGGGATTGTAACCATTATCTACTGCACTTTGTAAGGGATTGTAACCATTATCTACTGCACTTTGTAAGGGATTGTAACCATTATCTACTGCACTTTGTAAGGGATTGTAATAATTATCTACTGGACTTTGTAAGGGATTGTAACCATTATCTACTGCACTTTGTAAGGGATTGTAACCATTATCTACTGCACTTTGTAAGGGATTGTAATCATTATCTACTGGACTTTGTAAGGGATTGTAACCATTATCTACTGGACTTTGTTAGGGATTGTAACCATTATCTACTGGACTTTGTAAGGGATTGTAATCATTATCTACTGGACTTTGTAAGGGATTGTAACCATTATCTACTGGACTTTGTAAGGGATTGTAATCATTATCTACTGGACTTTGTAAGGGATGTAACCATTATCTACTGAACTTTGTAAGGGATTGTAACCATTATCTACTGGACTTTGTAAGGGATTGTAATCATTATCTACTGGACTTTCTAAGGGATAGTAACCATTATCTACTGAACTTTGTAAGGGATTGTAACCATTATCTACTGGACTTTGTAAGGGATTGTAATCATTATCTACTGGACTTTGTAAGGGATTGTAACCATTATCTACTGGACTTTGTAAAGGATTGTAACCATTATCTACTGGACTTTGTAAGGGATGTAACCATTATCTACTGAACTTTGTAAGGGATTGTAATCATTATCTACTGGACTTTCTACTGGACTTTGTAAGGGATTGTAATCATTATCTACTGGACTTTGTAAGGGATTGTAATCATTATCTACTGCACTTTGTAAGGGATTGTAAAGCATTATCTACTGCACTTTGTAAGGGATTGTAACCATTATCTACTGCACTTTGTAAGGGATTGTAATCATTATCTACTGGACTTTGTAAGGGATTGTAACCATTATCTACTGGACTTTGTAAGGGATTGTAATCATTATCCACTGGACTTTGTAAGGGATGTAACCATTATCTACTGAACTTTGTAAGGGATTGTAACCATTATCTACTGGACTTTGTAAGGGATTGTAATCATTATCTACTGGACTTTCTAAGGGATAGTAACCATTATCTACTGGACTTTGTAAGGGATTGTAACCATTATCTACTGGACTTTGTAAGGGATTGTAACCATTATCTACTGGACTTTGTAAGGGATTGTAATCATTATCTACTGGACTTTGTAAGGGATTGTAATCATTATCTACTGGACTTTGTAAGGGATTGTAACCATTATCTACTGCACTTTGTAAGGGATTGTAACCATTATCTACTGCACTTTGTAAGGGATTGTAATCATTATCTACTGCACTTTGTAAGGGATTGTAACCATTATCTACTGGACTTTGTAAGGGATTGTAATCATTATCTACTGGACTTTGTAAGGGATGTAACCATTATCTACTGAACTTTGTAAGGGATTGTAATCATTATCTACTGGACTTTGTAAGGGATTGTAACCATTATCTACTGGACTTTGTAAGGGATTGTAATCATTATCTACTGCACTTCGTAAGGGAGTAACCATTATCTACTGAACTTTGTAAAGGATTGTAACCATTATCTACTGGACTTTGTAAGGGATTGTAATCATTATCTACTGGACTTTGGAAGGGATTGTAACCATTATCTACTGGACTTTGTAAGGGATTGTAATCATTATCTACTGGACTTTGTAAGGGATTGTAACCATTATCTACTGCACTTTGTAAGGGATTGTAACCATTATCTACTGCACTTTGTAAGGGATTGTAATCATTATCTACTGCACTTTGTAAGGGATTGTAACCATTATCTACTGAACTTTGTAAGGGATTGTAACCATTATCTACTGGACTTTGTAAGGGATTGTAACCATTATCTACTGCACTTTGTAAGGGATTGTAACCATTATCTACTGGACTTTGTAAGGGATTGTAACCATTATCTACTGCACTTTGTAAGGGATTGTAACCATTATCTACTGGACTTTGTAAGGGATTGTAATCATTATCTACTGGACTTTGTAAGGGATTGTAATCATTATCTACTGGACTTTGTAAGGGATTGTAATCATTATCTACTGGACTTTCTACTGCACTTTGTAAGGGATTGTAACCAGTATCTACTGAACTTTGTAAGGGATTGTAACCATTATCTACTGGACTTTGTAAGGGATTGTAACCATTATCTACTGCACTTTGTAAGGGATTGTAACCATTATCTACTGGACTTTGTAAGGGATTGTAACCATTATCTACTTGACTTTGTAAGGGATTGTAACCATTATCTACTGGACTTTGTAAGGGATTGTAATCATTATCTACTGGACTTTGTAAGGGATGTAACTATTATCTACTGAACTTTGTAAGGGATTGTAACCATTATCTACTGCACTTTGTAAGGGATTGTAATCATTTTCTACTGGACTTTCTAAGGGATAGTAACCATTATCTATTGGACTTTGTAAGGGATTGTAACCATTATCTACTGGACTTTGTAAGGGATTGTAATCATTATCTACTGGACTTTGTAAGGGATTGTAATCATTATCTACTGGACTTTGTAAGGGGTTGTAACCATTATCTACTGGACTTTGTAAAGGATTGTAACCATTATCTACTGGACTTTGTAAGGGATGTAACCATTATCTACTGAACTTTGTAAGGGATTGTAATCATTATCTACTGGACTTTCTACTGGACTTTGTAAGGGATTGTAATCATTATCTACTGCACTTTGTAAGGGATTGTAACCATTATCTACTGGACTTTGTAAGGGATTGTAACCATTATCTACTGGACTTTGTAAGGGATTGTAATCATTATCTACTGGACTTTGTAAGGGATTGTAACCATTATCTACTGGACTTTGTAAGGGATTGTAATCATTATCTACTGGACTTTGTAAGGGATAGTAACCATTATCTACTGGACTTTGTAAGGGATTGTAACCATTATCTACTGGACTTTGTAAGGGATTGTAACCATTATCTACTGGACTACTTTGTAAGGGATTGTAACCATTATCTACTGCACTTTGTAAGGGATAGTAACCATTATCTACTGGACTTTGTAAGGGATTGTAACCATTATCTACTGGACTTTGTAAGGGATTGTAACCATTATCTACTGCACTTTGTAAGGGATTGTAACCATTATCTACTGCACTTTGTAAGGGATAGTAACCATTATCTACTGCACTTTGTAAGGGATTGTAACCATTATCTACTGGACTTTGTAAGGGATCGTTACCATTATCTACTGGACTTTGTAAGGGATTGTAACCATTATCTACTGGACTTTGTAAGGGATTGTAACCATTATCTACTGGACTTTGTAAGGGATAGTAACCATTATCTACTGGACTTTGTAAGGGGTTGTAACCATTATCTACTGGACTTTGTAAGGGATAGTAACCATTATCTACTGGACTTTGTAAGGGATTGTAACCATTATCTACTGGACTTTGTAAGGGATTGTAACCATTATCTACTGAACTTTGTAAGGGATTGTAACCATTATCTACTGGACTTTGCAAGGGATTGTAACCATTATCTACTGGACTTTGTATGGGATTGTAATCATTATCTACTGAACTTTGTAAGGGATTGTAACCATTATCTACTGCACTTTGTATGGGATTGTAATCATTATCTACTGAACTTTGTAAGGGATTGTAACCATTATCTACTGCACTTTGTAAGGGATTGTAACCATTATCTACTGCACTTTGTAAGGGATTGTAACCATTATCTACTGGACTTTGTATGGGATTGTAACCATTATCTACTGGACTTTGTAAGGGATTGTAACCATTATCTACTGGACTTTGTAAGGGATTGTAACCATTATCTACTGGACTTTGTAAGGGATTGTAACCATTATCTACTTGACTTTGTAAGGAATTGTAACCATTATCTACTGGACTTTGTAAGGGATTGTAACCATTATCTACTGGACTTTGTAAGGGATTGTAACCATTATCTACTGAAATTTGTATGGGATTGTAATCATTATCTACTGAACTTTGTAAGGGATTGTAACCATTATCTACTGGACTTTGTAAGGGATCGTAACCATTATCTACTGCACTTTGTAAGGGATTGTAACCATTATCTACTGCACTTTGTAAGGGATTGTAACCATTATCTACTGGACTTTGTAAGGGATTGTAATCATTATCTACTGGACTTTGTAAGGGATTGTAATCATTATCTACTGCACTTTGTATGGGATTGTAATCATTATCTACTGCACTTTGTAAGGGGTTGTAATCATTATCTACTGGACTTTGTATGGGATTGTAATCATTATCTACTGGACTTTGTAAGGGGTTGTAATCATTATCTACTGGACTTTGTATGGGATTGTAATCATTATCTACTGGACTTTGTATGGGATTGTAATCATTATCTACTGCACTTTGTAAGGGGTTGTAATCATTATCTACTGGACTTTGTAAGGGATTGTAACCATTATCTACTGCACTTTGTAAGGGATTGTAACCATTATCTACTGGACTTTGTAAGGGGTTGTAACCATTATCTACTGCACTTTGTATGGGATTGTAATCATTATCTACTGCACTTTGTAAGGGATTGTAACCATTATCTACTGCACTTTGTAAGGGATTGTAACCATTATCTACTGGACTTTGTAAGGGATTGTAACCATTATCTACTGGACTTTGTAAGGGATTGTAACCATTATCTACTGGACTACTTTGTAAGGGATTGTAACCATTATCTACTGCACTTTGTAAGGGATTGTAACCATTATCTACTGGACTTTGTAAGGGATTGTAACCATTATCTACTGGACTTTGTAAGGGATTGTAACCATTATCTACTGGACATGAGGCCAATCTTTTGCAAGCAAGGAATCCAAGGTATCATTGTCTACAGCACATCACTACAGAGGATGTATTCAACTTTTCATCAATAGATTGTTATGCAATAAGAGAATGTTTGAGGGTATGTTATCATTTGCATTAATGATGGGAATTGATCAAGTCTCTCTGTTAAGTTGGATAGAAACTGAAAATTACATTTCCTGACAGCTGTAGACAGTATAACTGAAGAAAACAAGTGACTTGATAGGCACCAAACAGCAATTTCTTCATTTAGTTGAAATAGCATACAGCCAGTAAATGATCCAGGTCTTAGGGGCCTCTTACAATTAAACATTCATTTAAAGACGAGTAATGTGTTAGTAATGAAATATAAATTCTGGACATATGTTCCAAAGGTTTGCAATGTAGTTGCTTTAAAGTATTCTTTATGTATGTACCACATACTATGTTCCACTGTTGTATTCTATCATTAATGTTAAGTAAATACACTTAAAGATGCATATACTGATCTACAAATTAAGGGCAAACATAACATGATTTATCAACCCCTATGTGGCATTTTATCTCTAACATAATATTATATACCTACCTATTATTATACATGTAGATACTTTTGTAGGTAATAATCTTTTGTAATTTTCATGCTGTTGACACAAGATAGTTTGCTTAGAAACTGAAAGACTAATGCCTTATACACAGAAATTGGAAAATATGTGTTGCCGTGATTGCATAGAAACGTTAATCAAGGGGCCATAACTCTGCCAAATAAAGTTCGCCGAAAGTGGCAAATCAACTCCACCGAACACTTTTAGCATTTAACCTTGTTACCAAGTTTCAAGAAAAGATAATATTTGTTGGTTTTATTGCGCGGAAAAGGCACAAAATAGCTTTTTTTTTTGTTAATGAAGGGGCCTTAATTCTGCCAAATAAAGTCTGTCAAAAGTTGCTATCGAACTTGATCGAGCCCTTTAGGCATTTTACATTGTAACCAAGTTTTAATCAAAAGTACTGGAAGTACTGAAGGAGGCGTTATCGGTTGTTTTGACATGGTAAAAGAATGAAATGTGAAAGTTAAATGCAAACTGGCTGTAACAAATTCTCAGGTCCCTGCATTCACTGTGTCAGACTTTGTGCTACCAATCTGATCGGCCAGTTTCTACGATTTAGATAAAAGGAACAATAATGCATTAAGTAATAATAACATTTAAAGTGCACTGAATAAAGTTTTTTTGAAGAGAAGTAAAGTAAAACTGTGGCCTAGTTGTCCGACATCGTTACCAGAAATAAAAATTTCCGTACCTGTCATAATTTTAGGTGAACGCACAGCGACAAATATCAAGATTTGAAACACTGTGCTAATTTCAAACTCTGTGTTATTTCAGTGTTTGCCCGCCATGGACAAAAGAAATCAAAGCAATGCAATTACTGAAAGTGAACATTTTTGTGAAGTTCACAGAATAAAGTTGAAGATATAACTATAACTAAGACTTTTTGGTTGGACAATCTAAAGTAAACTTCCACCTAAAGGGTAATATTTTGTTAACTTAATTATTTGATTAAACGTAGAATTTTCCCGTTAACATCATAGAAATAATATATTTTTTTAATTGTACATCATAATAGGGGAACTTTCTGTTTATGAATTTGTATTTTCTAAATTGTAATATTTTCGGCGATTCTCTTGTAAAACATCCATGACAAGGTTACTTAAAAGCTTTGTTTTTTTCAGTCTTTCATTCATCTTACTGCAAATTGCAGCATGTTAACTTATTCTTAGTTAAGATATGATTTAAAGTTTCATCACAGATAAATATTTTAAGAAATATCCTTTCTGATACCGGGTAATCGAACTGGAAATATAGATAGATTCATTGTTTGGTACCAATGAACGAGTCTACCTTTGTCAAATGTGTGTTGCCCAATATTTCCTACTTAAGTAGCCAATATAAAAAGAACTAATTTAAGTGTTGCTGATTAAGATCGATACATCTAATCGATTATTAATTATTTTGCAACATGCAAACTCTTTATTTCTATCAGAATTGATGTTAGGGAAGGACAGTTTCACCTCACTTTGACTGTCTCAACATTTGACGTCAGGGAAGGACAGTTTCACTTCACTTTGACTGTCTCGACATTTGACGTCAGGGAAGGACAGTTTCACTTCACTTTGACTGTCTCAACATTTGACGTCAGGGAAGGACAGTTTCACCTCACTTTGACTGTCTCGACATTTGACGTCAGGGAAGGACAGTTTCACTTCACTTTGACTGTCTCGACATTTGACGTCAGGGAAGGACAGTTTCACCTCACTTTGACTGTCTCAACATTTGACGTCAGGGAAGGACAGTTTCACCTCACTCTGACTGTCTCGACATTTGACGTCAGGGAAGGACAGTTTCACTTCACTTTGACTGTCTCGACATTTGACATCAGGGAAGGACAGTTACACTTCTCTTTGACTGTCTCGACATTTGACGTCAGGGAAGGACAGTTTCACCTCACTCTGACTGTCTCAACATTTGACGTCAGGGAAGGACAGTTTCACTTCACTTTGACTGTCTCGACATTTGACGTCAGGGAAGGACAGTTTCACCTCACTTTGACTGTCTCGATCGACATTTGACGTCAGGGAAGGACAGTTACACTTCTCTTTGACTGTCTCAACATTTGACATCAGGGAAGGACAGTTTCACCTCACTTTGACTGTCTCGACATTTGACGTCAGGGAAGGACAGTTTCACCTCACTCTGACTGTCTCGACATTTGACGTCAGGGAAGGACAGTTTCACCTCACTTTGACTGTCTCGACATTTGACATCAGGGAAGGACAGTTACACTTCTCTTTGACTGTCTCGACATTTGACGTCAGGGAAGGACAGTTTCACCTCACTCTGACTGTCTCAACATTTGACGTCAGGGAAGGACAGTTTCACTTCACTTTGACTGTCTCGATCGACATTTGACGTCAGGGAAGGACAGTTTCACCTCACTTTGACTGTCTCGATCGACATTTGACGTCAGGGAAGGACAGTTACACTTCTCTTTGACTGTCTCAACATTTGACATCAGGGAAGGACAGTTTCACTTCACTTTGACTGTCTCGACATTTGACGTCAGGGAAGGACAGTTTCACCTCACTTTGACTGTCTCGACATTTGACGTCAGGGAAGGACAGTTTCACCTCACTTTTACTGTCTCGACATTTGACGTCAGGGAAGGACAGTTTCACCTCACTTTGACTGTCTCGACATTTGACGTCAGGGAAGGACAGTTTCACCTCACTTTGACTGTCTCAACATTTGACGTCAGGGAAGGACAGTTTCACTTCACTTTGACTGTCTCGACATTTGACATCAGGGAAGGACAGTTTCACTTCACTTTGACTGTCTCGACATATGATGTTAGGGAAGGACAGTTTCACTTCACTTTGACTGTCTCAACATTTGACGTCAGGGAAGGACAGTTTCACCTCACTTTGACTGTCTCGACATTTGACGTCAGGGAAGGACAGTTTCACTTCACTTTGACTGTCTCGACATTTGACGTCAGGGAAGGACAGTTTCACTTCACTTTGACTGTCTCGACATTTGACGTTAGGGAAGGACAGTTTCACCTCACTTTGACTGTCTCAACATTTGACGTCAGGGAAGGACAGTTTCACCTCACTTTGACTGTCTCGACATTTGACGTCAGGGAAGGACAGTTTCACCTCACTTTGACTGTCTCGACATTTGACGTCAAGGAAGGACAGTTTCACCTCACTTTGACTGTCTTGACATTTGACATCAGGGAAGGACAGTTTCACCTCACTTTGACTGTCTCGACATTTCACGTCAGGGAAGGACAGTTTCACTTCACTTTGACTGTCTCGACATTTGACGTCAGGGAAGGACAGTTTCACCTCACTCTGACTGTCTCAACATTTGACGTCAGGGAAGGACAGTTTCACTTCACTTTGACTGTCTCGATCGACATTTGATGTTAGGGAAGGACAGTTTCACCTCACTTTGACTGTCTCGATCGACATTTGACGTCAGGGAAGGACAGTTTCACTTCACTTTGACTGTCTCGACATTTGACGTCAGGGAAGGACATTTTCACTTCACTTTGACTGTCTCAACATTTGACGTTAGGGAAGGACAGTTTCACCTCACTTTGACTGTCTCGACATTTGATGTTAGGGAAGGACAGTTTCACTTCACTTTGACTGTCTCAACATTTGACGTCAGGGAAGGACAGTTTCACCTCACTTTGACTGTCTCAACATTTGACGTCAGGGAAGGACAGTTTCACTTCACTTTGACTGTCTCGACATTTGACGTCAGGGAAGGACAGTTTCACCTCACTTTGACTGTCTCGACATTTGACGTCAGGGAAGGACAGTTTCACCTCACTTTGACTGTCTCGACATTTGATGTTAGGGAAGGACATTTTCACTTCACTTTGACTGTCTCGACATTTGACGTCAGGGAAGGACAGTTTCACCTCACTTTGACTGTCTCGACATTTGACGTCAGGGAAGGACAGTTTCACCTCACTTTGACTGTCTCGACATTTGACGTCAGGGAAGGACAGTTTCACCTCACTTTGACTGTCTCGACATTTGACGTCAAGGAAGGACAGTTTCACCTCACTTTGACTGTCTTGACATTTGACGTCAGGGAAGGACAGTTTCACTTCACTTTGACTGTCTCGACATTTGACGTCAGGGAAGGACAGTTTCACCTCACTTTGACTGTCTCGACATTTGACGTCAAGGAAGGACAGTTTCACCTCACTTTGACTGTCTTGACATTTGACGTCAGGGAAGGACAGTTTCACTTCACTTTGACTGTCTCGACATTTCACGTCAGGGAAGGACAGTTTCACTTCACTTTGACTGTCTCGACATTTGACGTCAGGGAAGGACAGTTTCACCTCACTCTGACTGTCTCAACATTTGACATCAGGGAAGGACAGTTTCACTTCACTTTGACTGTCTCGATCGACATTTGACGTCAGGGAAGGACAGTTTCACCTCACTTTGACTGTCTCGATCGACATTTGACGTCAGGGAAGGACAGTTTCACCTCACTTTGACTGTCTCGACATTTGACGTCAGGGAAGGACAGTTTCACCTCACTTTGACTGTCTCGATATTTGTCGTCAGGGAAGGACAGTTTCACTTCACTTTGACTGTCTCGACATTTGACGTCAGGGAAGGACAGTTTCACCTCACTTTGACTGTCTCGACATTTGACGTCAGGGAAGGACAGTTTCACCTCACTTTGACTGTCTCGACATTTGACGTCAGGGAAGGACAGTTTCACTTCACTTTGACTGTCTCGACATATGACGTCAGGGAAGGACAGTTTCACCTCACTTTAACTGTCTCAACATTTGACGTCAGGGAAGGACAGTTTCACCTCACTTTGACTGTCTCGACATTTGATGTCAGGGAAGGACAGTTTCACTTCACTTTGACTGTCTCAACATTTGACGTCAGGGAAGGACAGTTTCACCTCACTTTGACTGTCTCGACATTTGACGTCAGGGAAGGACAGTTTCACTTCACTTTGACTGTCTCGACATTTGACGTCAGGGAAGGACAGTTTCACCTCACTTTGACTGTCTCGACATTTGACGTCAGGGAAGGACAGTTTCACCTCACTTTGACTGTCTCGACATTTGATGTTAGGGAAGGACAGTTTCACTTCACTTTGACTGTCTCGACATTTGACGTCAGGGAAGGACAGTTTCACCTCACTTTGACTGTCTCGACATTTGACGTCAGGGAAGGACAGTTTCACTTCACTTTGACTGTCTCGACATTTGACGTCAGGGAAGGACAGTTTCACTTCACTTTGACTGTCTCGACATTTGACGTTAGGGAAGGACAGTTTCACCTCACTTTGACTGTCTCGACATTTGACGTCAGGGAAGGACAGTTTCACCTCACTTTGACTGTCTCGACATTTGACGTCAGGGAAGGACAGTTTCACCTCACTTTGACTGTCTCGACATTTGACGTCAAGGAAGGACAGTTTCACCTCACTTTGACTGTCTCGACATTTGACGTCAGGGAAGGACAGTTTCACCTCACTTTGACTGTCTCGACATTTCACGTCAGGGAAGGACAGTTTCACTTCACTTTGACTGTCTCGACATTTGACGTCAGGGAAGGACAGTTTCACCTCACTTTGACTGTCTCGATCGACATTTGACGTCAGGGAAGGACAGTTTCACCTCACTTTGACTGTCTCGATGGACATTTGACGTCAGGGAAGGACAGTTTCACCTCACTTTGACTGTCTCGACATTTGACGTCAGGGAAGGACAGTTTCACTTCACTTTGACTGTCTCGATCGACATTTGACGTCAGGGAAGGACAGTTTCACCTCACTTTGACTGTCTCGACATTTGACGTCAGGGAAGGACAGTTTCACCTCACTTTGACTGTCTCGACATTTGACGTCAGGGAAGGACAGTTTCACCTCACTTTGACTGTCTCGATATTTGACGTCAGGGAAGGACAGTTTCACTTCACTTTGACTGTCTCGACATTTGACGTCAGGGAAGGACAGTTTCACCTCACTTTGACTGTCTCGACATTTGACGTCAGGGAAGGACAGTTTCACCTCACTTTGACTGTCTCGACATTTCACGTCAGGGAAGGACAGTTTCACTTCACTTTGACTGTCTCGACATATGACGTCAGGGAAGGACAGTTTCACTTCACTTTGACTGTCTCGACATTTGACGTCAGGGAAGGACAGTTTCACCTCACTTTGACTGTCTCGACATTTGACGTCAGGGAAGGACAGTTTCACCTCACTTTGACTGTCTCGACATTTGACGTCAGGGAAGGACAGTTTCACTTCACTTTGACTGTCTCGACATATGACGTCAGGGAAGGACAGTTTCACCTCACTTTAACTGTCTCAACATTTGACGTCAGGGAAGGACAGTTTCACCTCACTTTGACTGTCTCGACATTTGATGTCAGGGAAGGACAGTTTCACTTCACTTTGACTGTCTCAACATTTGACGTCAGGGAAGGACAGTTTCACCTCACTTTGACTGTCTCGACATTTGACGTCAGGGAAGGACAGTTTCACTTCACTTTGACTGTCTCGACATTTGACGTCAGGGAAGGACAGTTTCACCTCACTTTGACTGTCTCGACATTTGACGTCAGGGAAGGACAGTTTCACCTCACTTTGACTGTCTCGACATTTGATGTTAGGGAAGGACAGTTTCACTTCACTTTGACTGTCTCGACATTTGACGTCAGGGAAGGACAGTTTCACCTCACTTTGACTGTCTCGACATTTGACGTCAGGGAAGGACAGTTTCACTTCACTTTGACTGTCTCGACATTTGACGTCAGGGAAGGACAGTTTCACTTCACATTGACTGTCTCGACATTTGACGTTAGGGAAGGACAGTTTCACCTCACTTTGACTGTCTCGACATTTGACGTCAGGGAAGGACAGTTTCACCTCACTTTGACTGTCTCGACATTTGACGTCAGGGAAGGACAGTTTCACCTCACTTTGACTGTCTCGACATTTGACGTCAAGGAAGGACAGTTTCACCTCACTTTGACTGTCTCGACATTTGACGTCAGGGAAGGACAGTTTCACCTCACTTTGACTGTCTCGACATTTCACGTCAGGGAAGGACAGTTTCACTTCACTTTGACTGTCTCGACATTTGACGTCAGGGAAGGACAGTTTCACCTCACTTTGACTGTCTCGATCGACATTTGACGTCAGGGAAGGACAGTTTCACCTCACTTTGACTGTCTCGATGGACATTTGACGTCAGGGAAGGACAGTTTCACCTCACTTTGACTGTCTCGACATTTGACGTCAGGGAAGGACAGTTTCACTTCACTTTGACTGTCTCGATCGACATTTGACGTCAGGGAAGGACAGTTTCACCTCACTTTGACTGTCTCGACATTTGACGTCAGGGAAGGACAGTTTCACCTCACTTTGACTGTCTCGACATTTGACGTCAGGGAAGGACAGTTTCACCTCACTTTGACTGTCTCGATATTTGACGTCAGGGAAGGACAGTTTCACTTCACTTTGACTGTCTCGACATTTGACGTCAGGGAAGGACAGTTTCACCTCACTTTGACTGTCTCGACATTTGACGTAAGGGAAGGACAGTTTCACCTCACTTTGACTGTCTCGACATTTGACGTCAGGGAAGGACAGTTTCACTTCACTTTGACTGTCTCGACATATGACGTCAGGGAAGGACAGTTTCACTTCACTTTGACTGTCTCGACATTTGACGTCAGGGAAGGACAGTTTCACTTCACTTTGACTGTCTCGACATTTGACGTCAGGGAAGGACAGTTTCACCTCACTTTTACTGTCTCGACATTTGACGTCAGGGAAGGACAGTTTCACCTCACTTTGACTGTCTCGACATTTGACGTCAGGGAAGGACAGTTTCACTTCACTTTGACTGTCTCGACATTTGATGTAAGGGAAGGACAGTTTCACCTCACTTTGACTGTCTCGACATTTGACGTCAGGGAAGGACAGTTTCACCTCACTTTGACTGTCTCGACATTTGACGTCAGGGAAGGACAGTTTCACCTCACTTTGACTGTCTCGACATTTGACGTCAGGGAAGGACAGTTTCACTTCACTTTGACTGTCTCGACATATGACGTCAGGGAAGGACAGTTTCACTTCACTTTGACTGTCTCGACATTTGACGTCAGGGAAGGACAGTTTCACCTCACTTTGACTGTCTCGACATTTGACGTCAGGGAAGGACAGTTTCACCTCACTTTGACTGTCTCGACATTTGACGTCAGGGAAGGACAGTTTCACTTCACTTTGACTGTCTCGACATATGACGTCAGGGAAGGACAGTTTCACCTCACTTTAACTGTCTCAACATTTGACGTCAGGGAAGGACAGTTTCACCTCACTTTGACTGTCTCGACATTTGATGTCAGGGAAGGACAGTTTCACTTCACTTTGACTGTCTCAACATTTGACGTCAGGGAAGGACAGTTTCACCTCACTTTGACTGTCTCGACATTTGACGTCAGGGAAGGACAGTTTCACTTCACTTTGACTGTCTCGACATTTGACGTCAGGGAAGGACAGTTTCACCTCACTTTGACTGTCTCGACATTTGACGTCAGGGAAGGACAGTTTCACCTCACTTTGACTGTCTCGACATTTGATGTTAGGGAAGGACAGTTTCACTTCACTTTGACTGTCTCGACATTTGACGTCAGGGAAGGACAGTTTCACCTCACTTTGACTGTCTCGACATTTGACGTCAGGGAAGGACAGTTTCACTTCACTTTGACTGTCTCGACATTTGACGTCAGGGAAGGACAGTTTCACTTCACATTGACTGTCTCGACATTTGACGTTAGGGAAGGACAGTTTCACCTCACTTTGACTGTCTCGACATTTGACGTCAGGGAAGGACAGTTTCACCTCACTTTGACTGTCTCGACATTTGACGTCAGGGAAGGACAGTTTCACCTCACTTTGACTGTCTCGACATTTGACGTCAAGGAAGGACAGTTTCACCTCACTTTGACTGTCTCGACATTTGACGTCAGGGAAGGACAGTTTCACCTCACTTTGACTGTCTCGACATTTCACGTCAGGGAAGGACAGTTTCACTTCACTTTGACTGTCTCGACATTTGACGTCAGGGAAGGACAGTTTCACCTCACTTTGACTGTCTCGATCGACATTTGACGTCAGGGAAGGACAGTTTCACCTCACTTTGACTGTCTCGATGGACATTTGACGTCAGGGAAGGACAGTTTCACCTCACTTTGACTGTCTCGACATTTGACGTCAGGGAAGGACAGTTTCACTTCACTTTGACTGTCTCGATCGACATTTGACGTCAGGGAAGGACAGTTTCACCTCACTTTGACTGTCTCGACATTTGACGTCAGGGAAGGACAGTTTCACCTCACTTTGACTGTCTCGACATTTGACGTCAGGGAAGGACAGTTTCACCTCACTTTGACTGTCTCGATATTTGACGTCAGGGAAGGACAGTTTCACTTCACTTTGACTGTCTCGACATTTGACGTCAGGGAAGGACAGTTTCACCTCACTTTGACTGTCTCGACATTTGACGTCAGGGAAGGACAGTTTCACCTCACTTTGACTGTCTCGACATTTGACGTCAGGGAAGGACAGTTTCACTTCACTTTGACTGTCTCGACATATGACGTCAGGGAAGGACAGTTTCACTTCACTTTGACTGTCTCGACATTTGACGTCAGGGAAGGACAGTTTCACTTCACTTTGACTGTCTCGACATTTGACGTCAGGGAAGGACAGTTTCACCTCACTTTTACTGTCTCGACATTTGACGTCAGGGAAGGACAGTTTCACCTCACTTTGACTGTCTCGACATTTGACGTCAGGGAAGGACAGTTTCACTTCACTTTGACTGTCTCGACATTTGATGTAAGGGAAGGACAGTTTCACCTCACTTTGACTGTCTCGACATTTGACGTCAGGGAAGGACAGTTTCACTTCACTTTGACTGTCTCGACATTTCACGTCAGGGAAGGACAGTTTCACTTCACTTTGACTGTCTCAACATTTGATGTTAGGGAAGGACAGTTTCACTTCACTTTGACTGTCTCGACATTTGACGTCAGGGAAGGACAGTTTCACCTCACTTTGACTGTCTCAACATTTGACGTCAGAACCAAACAGAAGTATTCTACTTTTGTCTCTAGATACAAATACAGCGACAGATGGGAGATCTTACTTCAGAATCCGGACTTCCGATTGAACATTGCAATTTTGTCACGATCAACAGTGAGGGCCACTTTTATCAAAAAAGACTTTTGTCAAGATTAGCAGCCAAAGGGTTTTAGTCTGATGTGAGGTTTCAACAATAACTATGTGTTAAGTTTATGTAAGATTCATGTAAGAAGTGTTCCGCTTGTCCATATTTACCCAAATGTCCCACAGTATTCTGAACGAAGCACCAGATACTGTAAAAGTTGTCTCCCTTATTTAGAGTAATTACAGAGATTATCCCTATAGGTGTCTCAAATTCTGTATATCCAGTTTTTAACTAATCGCTATATGAACGGCGTTAACTAACACCTCCATAAAACAAGAGGCCCATGGGCCTTAATGTTAATTTTTTGTTGGTAATTGTTTAAAGATATTACCATATTTTACCTGTTACCTAAGAGGGTCAGTGAACAAACTTGTTATTCCTTCATCGCATAGTGATACTACCCGCAGAATAGCCTTATCCTTGGACTTTAGAGTTACTGAGAAGAAGCGTTTGAAACATTTTAAGACATTTAACCCCTATGACCTTGACTGCAGATCAAGGTCATTCATTTGAACAAACTTGGTAGCCCTTCATCCCAGTATGCTACAGGCCAAATATCCATACCCTAGGCCTTTCTGTGATGTAGAAGAGGTACTTGAAGATTTTAAATATTTTTGACCACTGTGACCTTAAAAGTAGGTAAAGGTTAATTATATGAACAAACTTGGTAGCTCTTCATCCAAGAATTATACAAGCCAAATATCAGTTCATTGGGCATTTAGGTTATTGAGAAGAAGTTCTTTGAAGATTTTTAACACATTTGACCCTTGTGATCTTGAAAGTAGGCCAAGTCATTCATTTGAACAAACTTGATAGCTCTATCCCAGCATGCTACATGCATAGTATCATCATCCTAGGTCTTATAGGTACTGAGAAGTTGTTTGAAAGATTTTTAACACATTTGACCCTTGTGACCTTGAAAGTAGGTCAAGGTTATTCATTTGAACATATCAGTACCGTGGGCCTTTCGGTTATTGAGAAGAACTTTCTTAATTTTTTTTTACATATGTGACCCCTGTGACCTTGGTCAAGGTCATTGATATGAGGAAACTTTGTAGCACTCTATCCCAGGTACCTACTGGCCATATAACAGCATCCTAGGCCTTTTGGTAATTGAGAAGAAGATTCTTAAAAATGTTTTTTTTACATATTTGACCCCTGTGACCTTGAAAGTAGGTCAAGGTCATTGATATGAGGAAACTGTGTAGCACTCTATCCCAAGTACCTACTGGGCAAATATCAGCAATTTGGTTATTGAGAAGAATATTGTTAAAGGAAAAGTTTACGGACGGCGCACGGCAGACGACAATGGACGAAGCACGATGGCAATAGGTCATCCTGACCATTTGGGTCAGATGACCTAAAAATTGGATAATATTTGTTGCCCTTTTTTGTATTGTAAATGAAAGAAAATGACATTTTCATTAATCAAAGGGCCATAACTCTGCCAAATTTGGCGATCAAACTTGACCAGTCCCTTTAGGCATTTTACCTTGTAAACAAGTTTCAAGAAAATCAGATAATGTTTGTTAGACAGACAAACGGACTGACTGACGGCGAACCCAATTAATATCCTCCGTGTCGGTGAAAGTGGATGATGAAAATAGTAATTATCAATTTATATTTAATACATGTTATTTACATTCCATTTATACTTGAATTCAGTATGATGTGTATAAAACTGGTTATTACTGTAAGGATAGGGCACTTATAGGTTTTTCCTGTTGCCTAATCCACTGTATCAAAGGAGAAATATTAGGAAATGAAAAATAAAATCAGCTATAAAACAAAATCTCATCAAAACTCTCATATCTCTAGATCGGCCCTTATTTAGACAAATCATGCCATATTAGAATTAAAATTGTATATATGGGACAACATCAATAATAAACATAAAAATTATGTCATTTTTCAGTTACCTGGTATATGTTCAGGATCTATCTGTATTGATCTCGTCCTCCTCACAATACCAGCCACTGATGACTTTGAGAATCGTCTCCCTTTCTTCCCCTTCTTGTATGACAGCAGTCTCGGTCTGGGACACGTACCATAGTACAGACCCTCAGTGATACTGGCCACATATTCGTCTGAAATAAAACAATTTAGTATTAGACCTTCAATACTGGTCACAGACTCATCTGGAGTACAACAATGTGGTACAGACCCTCAGTGATACTGACCACATACTCGTCTGGAGTACAACAATGTGGTACAGACCCTCAGTGATACTGACCACAGACTCGTCTGGAGTACAACAATGTGGTACAGACCCTCAGTGATACTGACCACATACTCGTCTGGAGTACAACAATATAGTACAGACCCTCAGTGATACAGGCCACAGACTCGTCTGGAGTACAACAATGTGGTACAGACCCTCAGTGATACTGACCACATACTCGTCTAGAGTACAACAATATAGTACAGACCCTCAGTGATACAGGCCACATATTCGTCTGGAGTACAACAATGTGGTACAGACCCTCAGTGATACTGACCACTTACTCGTCTGGAGTACAACAATGTGGTACAGATCCTCAGTGATACTGACCACATACTCGTCTGGAGTACAACAATATAGTACAGACCCTCAGTGATACTGACCACAGACTCGTCTGGAGTACAACAATGTAGTACAGTCCCTCAGTGATACTGACCACATACTCGTCTGGAGTACAACAATATAGTACAGACCCTCAGTGATACTTACCACATATTCGTCTGGAGTACAACAATGTGGTACAGACCCTCAGTGATACTGACCACATCAAGATCTCAACCACTTCAATGTTGTGACACATGGTTCAAGTCTGCAAAGGCGTGGCAGACCCTGGGATCAAATTTAAAATCCTAATTGTGATTGTCTCTTCATGTTCAGCAATTGTATATAGTTTGTGGCTGGAGATCTCAATCGCTTGAAAGTTATGACTCAATTAGTTAAGTCTGCAAATGTGTGGCAGACCCTGGGGTCAAATCTAAAACCATATTTGTGATCGTCTCTTCATGCTTAGCCATTGTAAGTTATGACTCAGGTGTTATATCTGCAAGAGAGTGGCAGACCCAGGGTAGAATCTAAAATCATATTTGTAATCGTCTCTAAATACCAAGCAATTGTATATATGATTTTGAGGTGGGGATCTCAACAGTTTAAAAGTTATGACTCAATAGTTAAGCCTGCAAGGGCGTGGCAGTCCCTGGGGTCAAATCTACAATCATATTTGCGATCGTTTCTTTATGTTCAGCAATTGTATATATATATAATTTTGGGGTGGGGATCTCAACCGTTTCAAAGTTATATGATATCCATATGGTCAAACAGATGCCTTTTGGCCACGCTCATCAGGCCCCTGGGGGGTGAGCTCAATCATTTGTATAAAAAAATTGAATCCCGGGCCACCTAGGTATGATACCACTGAAATATAAATGTCATACATCATTTAGATCCAGAGAAGAAGTTGTAAAAAACACCAATAATGCCAAATTGACCCCTTTTGACCCTGTCCATCAGGCCCCTAGGGGGTTAGCCCAATCATTTGTTCAATTTTGAATCCCTGCCCCATAGTGACGCAACCAAGAAAAAGTGAGCAATATATATAGCTCAGTTTCAATCAGTTTCCTTTGGACTAGGTGAGCTAAAATTAGATTCAAGCTAATCCTTATAATTTATTTAACCTATACCTACCAAAATTCACTTTATTGATGGACTCTTTTCTCTTACAAATTATTACACTGCTGCATCAGCCAATCAAAAGCGACGTTATAATTGGCGATGTCATTTTTTACGATATGGGCTGACAACATAATTCTTTCAGCCAATGGAAATGCTTGTTCCAAACACGATTAAATTATATATAGTAATATCCCTGTTTCAGTGAAAGTGGAGGGAAATTATTTAAATGATTCAGTATGACGTACAGTCCTAATCATTGAAAGTCTGCCTATAGATGTAACACAATACACATTGTAGGAGGAGATGAGCTTAATTAAACACTGAGGTAAATTTAGGGAATGAAAAATATTTGTTTGCAAACTGTATGTTAAATGCATAGCGGATTCTTACAAAAGTTTGTAAACAAATTTTTGTTCATTCCCCTATGAAACTAAAATCAATATACTGAAAGTACTGAAAGGTATCAACCAATCTGAAAAAGTCAGAGTTGTCGGTGGAAAGTTAATTTATTAAGCGCTCCAAAGGAAATAATGAGTTTTATAGTCACCAGTGTTACGGCATTAAATCAAACAATTAGAAATTAGAAAACTTAAATAAGAAGATAATATGATATTCAGTAGTCAAAACAAGAAATCTCAGAGGAATCTTGGTGCCCACCATCAATGATTATTCATTCATTCTTAGAAAGATAGATCTTTTCCATCTTATTTTAACTTTCATTTATGTACTTAATCTCTTAAGTTCTATGAATTTCCCTTGAAAATTAATAATAGTTGAAAGACGGTCTCTTGTCAGGAGTTTTGTTTTTATGATCAGTTCCAAATTCCAAATTCATTTTGTATTTAAAAAAATAACCATAACATACTTTCATAGTCAACATACAAGATGGCCATTTGGCGGCCATATTTTCCCCCTGGAGCAGTCCAAAAATTAGACCATGCATAACTAAGGACCGAACAGACACAATCTATATCTAGTACTTTTCAAGAAATAGCGATAACAAACGATCACTGTCAAAATCCAAGGTGGCTGTCTGGTGGTCATATTGTTTTTCGAACCAACTCATAAACTGGATATTACACAACTAAGAACAATGGTGAACCTGAAATGAGAATGATCCATCCAGTACTTCTCAAGAAATAGCGATAACAAACTATTAATCACAAATTCAAGATGGCCGTCTGTAGGCCATATTGTTTATGGAATCTGTCTGAAATGAACAATGTACATTTAGGCACCAAGGGGAACCTACATATAAAATTTGAGAATGATCCATCCAGTACTCCTCAAGAAATAACGGTAACAAACTATTTCTAACAAATCCAAGACGGCCGCCTGTCGGCCATATTGTTTAACGAGTCTGTCCGAAAAATGACTATGCACACCTAGAGATCTAGGGGAACCTACATATGAAACTTGAGAATGATCCATCCAGTATTCTTAAGAAATAGCAAAAACAAGATTTGTTAAAGGATTGATGACAAACAGACCACGGAAGCTGGTAATCTGATGATGGTGGGCTAATAATGGACCATGCACAACTAGGCACCAAGGGGAACCTACATATGAAATTTGAGAATGATCCATTTAGTACTTCTCAAGAAAAAGCGATAACAACCTATTACTCAGAAATCCAAAATGGCCACATGTCGGCCATATCGTTTATCTGATTTGTCCAAAAATGGACCGTCTATGCACAACTAGGCACCAAGGGGAACCTTGACATGAATTTCAGTAAGATCAATCAAGTACATCTGAAGAAATAGCGATAACAAACTTTCAATGGCAAAATCCAAGATGGCTGCTTTTCAGCCATTTTTTTCTGATCAGTCCCAATATGTAAAGGGTGCAACTGAGGACCAAGGAAACCTACATATGCAATTTGAGAAAGATCCATGAAGTATTTCTCAAGAAATAACGATAACAACTTTTAATGACAAAATCAAAGATGGCCGCCTTCAGCCATTTTGTTTTTCAGATCAGTCCCAATATCACCAGGGCACAACTAGGCACCATGAGGAACCTATACATGTGAAATTTGAATAAGATCCATTCAGTACTTCTCATAAAATAGTGATAACAAAATTTCAATGTCAAAATAAAAATGGCCGCCTTTCAGCCATTTTGTTTTTCAAATCAGGCCCAAAATCAAAAGGGCACAACTAGGCACTAAGGGGAACATACACATGTAATTTGAGTAAGATCCATCAAGAACTTCTCAAGAAATAGCGATAACAAACTTTCATTTAAAAATCCAATATTGCTGCCTTTCAGCCATTTTGTTTTTCCGATCAGTCCCAAAAACAAAAGGGCACAACTAGGGACCAAGGGGAACCTAGATATACAATTTGAGAAAGATTCATTCAGTACTTCTCAAGAAATAGCGATAACAAGAACTGTTTAAGGACGGACCACGGACGCTGTGAGGGTGATTTGAATAGTTATGGTGGGCTGGACATTTTGTATAAATATTTGATCTTAAATTGAAAATATTTCATAAAATTAATATGTTTTGTTTTTTTAAGTCTGTCAATCAAAATCATTTTTAAGTATAAAACAAATGTACAGTTGTGGTAATGCATAATGCACCGAAAATTGCGTTATTACATTGTGCACGAAGCCTTCACATATCGTTCATCCATGGTGCACACACCTGGGCAATCCAAAGATCATTAATTCATCTGTGTGGTTTCCTTCGTACATACGCACAATTTGGTACAACTGGTCGACAAATATTACCGAATAAAAAAGTTATTGAAACCCTCTTGTCGAAACACTATGTAAATTTGCATCAATTTTATATTCATTGAGATTAGGTTAATTTTACAATTAACATACAGTAAATTGTATTACAGTGACCATGAGACGGTCAAGAACGGGTTAAGCTCCCAGGTAACAGAACAGGTATAGCACATGGGCTCATTCCCCGAACACCAACTCTGGTAACATGAAAGAAAGGTGTTTATATAGGAAATCCTTTGAAGTTTAAGTTATAGTCTGTTTCAACTAAGAATGTCAAATCATTTAATTTGTAGATATGATACTTAGTCAGTATTAAATGAAATTAACAAAATATTCTCATGTATTATAGCTGTAAATAATAGAAAATTATCATTAAATATTATATTTCCGATTCAATAAATAGAAAGTAATCATTAAATTACATTACTTGAAAACAAATTCCTTAATCAAATTATTTAAAGCATATATTGATAATAAAATGAATTTTCTATTAATACATGTATGTCAGTATCTTAACTGAAAACCATTAAATGAAAATGACATATAAAACACACAATAACAGAAAATATCAAACTGATGTCACACAAATTAAGCACAAATCTTTCCAAGTTTAACTTTTATATTCTGTGATAAAAATAAGACATTTGACAGGGTTCGGCATGTAGGTATTTGCACAAAAATGGTATAAAAAGGAAAATTATTTGAGTGGTTAAGAGCTTAATACATTGATGGATACCAAGCAAATACCTTCATATCTGCAAGAGTTCTTCAAGGATCTGTTCTCTGGCCCTTTTTATTTCTATCATTTATTGATATAACAGCTGATGTACTTCTTTATTAACTTGTTTGCAATTGATATTACTTCTCTATATGTTATTGAAGATAGTGATGGTGACCTTAATACGCATGCTGATCATACTAAATGATGACATTTCATCAATCTCTGCTTGGGCTAATCAATGAATAGCAAGTTATTTTAAATCCATGCAACTAAAACAGTAGCATTAACTTTAACTCTTAGCTTTCTAATCCTCATTCCCCTCTTTTCTTTAATAACCATACTATAACAAAGCATGACTGCCACAAACATATTGTTTCTATATATGGGTGATCTTTAAGGATCAAATAATTTAGATGTCTTTTCAATGGTGTAGTTGGTATGTCAGATGAAATAAATTCAACTATACTTAATTATACTACCTCATACATTTATATACATTGTGTATAAAGCACTAAAACACTTTATATGTATAAGTAATTCATATTTTAATAAGGTAGTTCTAAATATGTAATTTAAAAAAAAATCATAATAAAGGTATAAGAGTGTTTGAGAAAGGGATCTTCAATTGATAAAACATTATACTACTAATTAAGTTTCTTCTCCATCTACACCGAAATAAAATTTGAATTGTCAATGTATATAATACAAAATGGATAACGGAAACTGGTTATCTTTTTTTGGGAAAGACTTAAATAGGCTCAGCCTGCTTTTATTGATACATTTGTATACTATTTCTTTTTAGTTCTTGTTTATATGTCTTGTATAAATGCTAAAATATTTTGAAATTAAATATATAACAATAATTTACACAAATCTGAAACTTAAATACATATCAATAAATATATGATAATTTACACATACATATATCTGAAAGAAGGTGTAATAAATCATTAAAATGATTTTCCTAAATGCGCAGTTGTTTTATGCAGTACCTATTTATCATTATTTGTTTGCAAATATCATTAGTTATTGAGTATCTAATTAGTTACCAGAAGTTGATTTACCTGTGTAATTTACCTGTACAACATTTCTGCTATAGACTATAACTCGCTATAATCACAACTGACCACCTAAGTAAACATGTGTTTATAAGCAGAGTTGGTGTTCGGGGAAGTCCCCAGCACATGTTGGTACCTGCCTTGTGTTTGGAGATGACAGGTGATATGCAATGGCGTGTGACCATTATGGAAACAAAATTGGAAGCCTATGACTATCTACAGCTTCCACCCCTCACCTATGTTTTCACACCTAGGGGAGTTATGTAAGTGCCTTGGGCCAGAGACGCATACATATCTGGTCCATGTACAGGTGACTTAACATCTGGCAATTTTTACCAGTACTAGAAATGTCTGTGAGACATAAATGCCCCTGCCACCCCATATGAAATAAGTTCTTCTTGCTTATTACATAATTTTGCGAAGTTTGATGACAAACGAATCAGTAGTTATTTAAATAAGCTGGTTACATTACCATGTGACAGTTAGGATGCATCACGGGACAAGACGGACATGGGTAATACTATATGCCCCCCCCCCCCCATTTCATGGAAGGGGCATAATGAAAACGTGTCATGATCAGTATATATGTGCTGAAGTTGACCTGTGTCTTTTTGTTTTGTTTAAAAAAGCCCCAAAATGTCCACTTCTAATTCTAAGAAAAATACAGATAGAAAGATCAGCTTATATATGTAGCTGAATTAAACTATAGATATATGCTTAAAGCAGTGAACATGAAAACACATATCTGCATGGTTAAGCCATTTCTCAATTTACACCAAACATAATGCTCATTGCATAAGTTAGTTTACTGCATCCTTCTCATATCGTGCACACACTGTTCACATATAGTGCGCACATCACATTGTGCGATCCCACAATTGTATATATATTCACACGAAAATGTAAAGGTGTGCGATCCCACAACTGTATATATTCACATGAAAATGTAACGGTGTGCGATCCCACAACTGTATTCACATGAAAATGTAACGATGTGCGATCCCACAACTGTATTCACACAAAAATGTAACAGTGTGCGATCCCACAACTGTATTCACACAAAAATGTAACGGTGTGCGATCCCACAACTGTATTCACACGAAAATGTAACGGTGTGCGATCCCACAACTGTATTCACACGAAAATGTAACGGTGTGCGATCCCACAACTGTATTTACACAAAAATGTAACGGTGTGCGATCCCACAACTGTATTCACACAAAAATGTAACGGTGTGCGATCCCACAACTGTATTTACACAAAAATGTAACGGTGTGCGATCCCACGACTGTATTCACACGAAAATGTAACGGTGTGCGATCCCACAACTGTATTCACACAAAAATGTAACGGTGTGCGATCCCACGACTGTATTCACACGAAAATGATTTTTAGGACAGCACTGCTATATAAGCCAAACTGTCACGGCAAAACAGACATGAATTGACCCCGGTTTGTTTAAGTGTAATAAGACCAAATACACACCTCAAAATAGGAAATATTAATAATACATAAACATTAGCATAACAATCGCTTGATATCAAGAACAAACTTAAGGGACTAAATTACGACAAACATAGTCTTATTTTGTCTTTACTCACGTAAAACTTCATATAGTTCAACTGCTGTCTCTGACTGGGGTCTGCTTTCTCAAGCCCAAAGTCTGTTTTACAGTGACAGATCATTGCAATTGTTAGCATCGATGGAAAGCATGATTTATAAACGATGTCTAAATTAAAACCATAAATTCCTCAAAAAAAAAAACTTCTATTTTCTACTCACTTGTCACCTGCTGATCTGAAAATGAGACTTCAGTATAAGTTTGTTACACCACGGACTCTGAAAATGAGACCTTGATTCAACCTTGTTCAACCAACCTGTAAGAAACCAAATGTGGAAGAATCTCCCTCCACTGGCTTTTCCAATATGGGAGACTTTAAGAGATTTTTATTTCATTAATTATTTATTTCTAGTTCTTAGTATATTTTGATTCAATTACATGATTTTGGTAACTCCTTATTTATCTACAAAGAAAAAATTAATAAAATAATTTTTTTTAATGACAAGTAAAATCCGGATTTTTTACACCGGTTTCCCATTCTTTTATTACTTTCACTTAAAATGGCGGCCATTACATTTGGCATGACTTCGTGGGGTCTTTCTGAATATTTGCCACATTCATGTCGTTTTCATGTAAGTAAATCATTGTTAGTCATAATAAGTGTTTGTTTTTGAAGTGATACTTCTTAATTCTTATCACAAATTAAATATGATTAATGAACTGTGAATTCGAATGACAGGTCTGATTTGGCCATTGGACTTTAGACGGTCAGAGACATAATGAATGTGTAACAGGAGAAAGAGAAAATGTAGCGTCCAGACCGGGATTCGAACCAGGGACCTTCCAAACTCTAGACGAACACTCTACCACTGAGCTACCTGGTCGCCGATGATCGACCCAGTCCAGTTCCGCTACATTCCTCCCTCCTTTTCTCCAAGTCTTTGCCCTCGAAGACAACTATTTACAAGTTAGTATATATCCCTTGCTAAGCGTTACCTCTCAATGCTTTAAACAAGGGTTGGCAAGCTCACCAATTTTGTAACAGGAGAAAGAGAAAATGTAGCGTCCAGACCAGGATTTGAATCCGGGACCTTCCGACCTCTAGACGAACACTCTACCACTGAGCTACCTGGTCCCGGATGAACGACCCAGTACAGTTTCGCTACACAGGACTATAACTGCTTTAATTGTGTGGCCTAAGAGTGTCAGGCTACTGGTAATTGATTCACACCTGTATGGTACTTGTGTGCCTATTCAAGTCCAGTCCCAAGCTAAAATGACCAGTTATGGCTTCGTGTGAGATGGAGGGAGAATCCTTCATGACTGCATGAGAATTTTAGGTCATGTGGCATGAGGATTGTTTTAGCGTGAGGGAGGTTTCCATATATAGTAACAGATCTTTTATTCTTGTTATAACAGACTGATTATATGATGAAGCATTTGAGCTGTATTTCACTGTGGTATCATGCAATTTATATCAAATTTATGAAAATAACCTCTCAAGAATGCTCATTTACGTAGCTTCATTTAGAAAATTAAACGTATTGGGCTCTAAAATTTACTTACCTTGAAGAGGATCGTCGGACACAAAGCTAAGCTTGGTCACACAGGACGTGGACAGGAAATCGCTAAGCTTCCCCATATGGACACTAGAACAGATCAATAGCATAAGACCCTCAGTAATCAGACGTTAGACATCAAATAGTCATAAATACTGAATCATTATGACCTAAACCATATTCCTTGTTTTTTCTTCTAATTTCTTATAACATTGCTCACAAAGGAACTTGCAGTATATGTAGGTATCTAAAAATAACACCATCAACATTATTTGCAAACTTTGATTGAATTCCTTCCTTGGGAGCCTTCACCCAAATATCATGTCTCAAGGCCTTAAGGTATTTCAGAAGAAGTTGCTTGAATATTTTGATATGTTTGATAACAGTGACCTTGAAATTTTACTTAATTTGACCCCTTTTGCCCCCTCCTTCAGGCCCTTAGGGAGTTAGGACCATATAATTCACAATTTTGGCGCATCTTTGGCCAGGGAAGGTTCCTGCTAAATTTCATTCAAATTGGTGTAGGAGTTTTTGAGAAGAAGTCGAAAACGTAAAATGTTAACGGAAGCACGACGCACACCGCACTATGACGGACAAAAGAAGATTAAGATAGGTCATTTGAAACTTCTTCTCAGGTGACCTTAAAATACGCTCTTCACATGTAATAGGAGAAACGAAAGATCCTTTCAGTTTGCTGTATTTATAAGATAAACTAGAACTGTAATCCAATTAATGGCTGACTTATACCCTTGGCAATAAAAACTTTTATAAGGCAATATTGATGACAAACAAACTTTTTTCTGCAGAAACATCTACACATCATCCCTTAAACATCCCTTTGTAGTTTCATTGAAATCAGTTCATAGGTTTAGGAACATTTTTCCAGCCAAAATTTTCCAACAAAACCTGTTTATAGTGACCTGGTTACCATTGCAACCAAAAGTCAGCAAAAAGTAATCTGCATGCATATCTACACATGGTCCATAGCACAGGCTGTCCAGCACTTTTTGACATAAAATTAGGGCTAATTTTAGGGCTAATTTAGGGCTAAAATTAGGAATTTTGAAACCAAATTAAGGTATCTGTAGACATTTAAACGGACTGACCTTTGCATACACTGTATTTGACACAAAATAAAACTTACTAATAATGCGTTAGTTTATGGGTACATTTTCTTTAACAAGAGGCCCAGGGGCCTCAACGGTCATCTGACTATAAAGATCTATATCATTTGTGTTTGTTTTTGCCAAGTTGTTCAAAGATATCTACATACATGTTTATAACCCCTGTGACCTTGAAAGTATAAGTGAAGGTCTATATGAGGAATCTTTGCACCAATCTGTCCCAGGTACCCATTGGCCAAATATCAGCACCTAGGGCCTTTTGGTAAGCGAGAAGACGTTTGTTAAAAGATTTTTACATGTTTTACCCTTGCGACCTTGAAAGTAGGTCAAGGTCATTCATACAAGGAAACTTTGTAGCACTCCATTAGAGGTACCTACTGGCTAAATATCAACACCCAGGGCCTTTAAGTTGTTGAGGAGAAGATTGTTAAAGGTATTTTTACATGTTTGACCCCTATGACCTTGAAAGTAGGTTGAGGTCCATTGTATGAGGAAAGTTTGTAGCACTCTATCCCAGGTACCTACTAGCCAAATACCATATTACTCTGGGGGATTTGGTTAGCGAGAAGAAGATTGTTAAAAGATTTTACATATTTGACCTCTGTGACCTTGAAAGTGGGTCAAGATCATTCATATGAGGAAACTTGATAGCACACTATGCCAGGTACCTACCAGCCAAATATCAGCACCCAGGGCCTTTTGGTTATTGAGAAGAAGATTGTTAAAGATTTTTACATATTTGACCCCTGTGACCTTGAAAGTGGGTCAAGATCATTCATATGAGGAAACTTGATAGCACACTATGCCAAGTACCTACCAGCCAAATATCAGCACCCAGGGCCTTTTGGTTATTGAGAAGAAGATTGTTAAGATTGTTAAAGATTTTTACATATTTGACCCCTGTGACCTTGAAAGTAGGTCAAGGTCATTCATATGCGGAAACTTTGTAGCACTCCATGCCAGGTACCTACTGGCCAAATATCAGGACCCTGGGGCTTATGGAACTTGAAAAGAAGATTCTTAAAACTTTTTACCCATTATAGCCCCAGTGAACCTTTGACCCCGTCCAGCGCTTAAAGTTGAACTTTGACCTAAACACAATATATCAGAAAAAGATTTGCATTGCCAGTCTACATATAATATATGCAAGTATCATCGGTCTAGATCATTCGGTTCATTAGATAATGTTGTGTAGATATTTTAACATATTTGACCCATTTGACCTTGAAAGTAGGTCAAGGTCATTTATATGAGAAAACTTTAGAGTACTCCATCCCTGGTACCTACTGGCCAAATATCAGAACCCTGGGCCTTATGGAACTTGAGAAGAAGATTCTTAAAGCTTTTTACCTATTATAACCCATGTTAACCTTTGACCCCGTCCAGCACTCAAAGTTGACCTTTGACCTAAACACAATATATTAGAAAAAGATTTGCATTGCTGGTCTACATATCATACAAAAATATCATTGCTCTAGATCATTTAGTTCTTTAGATAATGTTGTGTAGATTTTTTAACATATTTGACCCCTGTGACCTTGAAAGTAGGTCAAGGTCATTTATATGAGGAAACTTTAGAACACTCTATCCCAGGCTCCTACTGGCCAAATATCAGAACCCTGGGCCTTATGGAACTTGAGAAGAAGATTCTTAAAGCTTTTTACCTATTATAACCCATGTTAACCTTTGACCCCGTCCAGCACTCAAAGTTGACCTTTGACCTAAACACAATATATTAGAAAAAGATTCGCATTGCTGGTCTACATATCATACAAAAATATCATTGCTCTAGATCATTTAGTTCTTTAGATAATGTTGTGTAGATTTTTTAACATATTTGACCCCTGTGACCTTGAAAGTAGGTCAAGGTCATTTATATGAGGAAACTTTAGAACACTCTATCCCAGGTACCTACTGGCCAAATATGATCACCCATAGCCTATTGGTTAGTGAGGAAAAGATTGTCAAACGCTTTTTTACATATTTGACCCCTGTGACCTTGAAAGTTAGTCAAGGTCATCGATATGAGGAAACTTTGTAGCACTCTATCCCAGGTGCCTACTGGCCAAATATCATTACCCTAGACCTTTTGGTTACTGAGAAGAAGATTGTTAAAGGTTTTTACATATTTGACCCCTGTGACCTTGAAAACAGGTCAAGGTCATTGAAATGAGGAAACTTTGTAGCACTCAATCCCAGGTGCCTACTGGCCAAATATCAGCACCTAGAGCATTTTGGTTACTAAGAAGAAGATTGTTAAAGGAAAAGTTTACGGACGGCGGACGGCGCACGACGACGGACGAAGCATGATGGCAATAATAATAAACCTTGAAAATAGTCTGTGTATGAGTACCCTTAGAGGATGGCACATAAATATATAGTGTCGTATACTAGAGCCAGGTCTAGCTCTGCATTCCTTTTGAAATGGTAGCCATTTGTTCCCTTTGTCATGTGGGATATGGACTAAAAATAGCATTGGATCTGAAAGTACTGAATCTGAGTTCTTACAAGACAATTGTACTGTTTACATTCTCAATGGGTACATTAATGGTTTGATCAAAACCACATATATTTAAAGGCCCAATATACGTAACTTTCTGCAAAACTTGAAGCGAAAACCAAGCCTAATAACTTATTACATTTATAGATTTAGTTAAGATTAACTGATATCAGCAATATTCAAGATGAATTCTTTCGCGGTTACCGGTACAGCAGCAGTTGAAACACGCTATTTGTAAACACGCGTCCATTTTGAACCGTCTTCTCACTTCGGTTTGTTGTTGAAGTACATGTAGGCCCCACCTGAATTATTTTCAATTCTTTGGATTTTTTTGTAAAGAGTTTATTATTAGTTACCGCTCAGGTTTACTTCATTTTAGGCTTATTTTTGCATGGTTATCAACTGGATTTTTTTCAGAATTTTTCAGAATCACGAAAATTTCCCTGAAGTTACGTACAAAATGTATATTGGGCCTTTAAATAGATCTGATGAATATCAATGCATGTGTAGTGTGAATTACATTGTAATACACAGCATGCTACCAGGTAGTTATACATGATCACATCCTAATTAGAAATGCATGGAAACAGAGCAAGAGGACTGCTATCAATTTATATTCTTCATCCAACAGAAACTTTGGTATCAGTATAATGAACAAAGGGCAATAACCCAGTATAAAATCAGGCATGAGACACATTTTCAGCATGAGACCTGCTACAAGGTTCTTACATAAAAGAATTGGCAACCATAGGCAACAGAATAATTTAAAATTAAAACTGCATTTGGCAAGGTGAACAAAGGGTAATACCAGGTACTTCCATAAAATGAGGTGACAGATCATGTTTCTGTAGACACTCTGACAGTCATTTAACGGCTACAGTGGAGTAACTTTCAAAGTTTATACTAAGAGAAATTATAACTATCGGTAACATTCACATAAAAACCTCAGAGGTCTAATATTGAAATTCAGGTTTTTTATCAGACTGTTAGATCTAATACTCAGCTATGCACAGCCTAACAATGTAGAATGATAATTGGAATCATTTGAATTAAGACTGATTGTGTTTGTTTTTTTTATGTTAGGCCACTTGCCACTGTTTTGAAAGGGTAAAGAAACATACATATCTTGTCCGTTACCAATGCTCAAAAAGGCCATTAATATGATGATTCCCATAGAGGATATACAGTAGTTGAGTACAGCTTCACTTGATAATTTGTATAAAGGAAAGAGTGTTCCTTAATTAGGAGATTGAATCAGTGACCTTACTTCTTATTCCCAGAGAGGACAGGTAGACTTGATATTTGTATAACAAGAAAGAGAAATAGTAGTGTGTTTCCTTTCAAGATGTTTGAACTGGGGTAGCGTCCCAGACTACCGACTCTATCCATTGAGCTGTAGCTATATAGGGATACACTGGTCAACTCTCTGCTCTGAATATGAACTGTAATCAACACTTGTCTTAGGAATTTAAGAGAAAAATTTGGGCTTTTTTTAGGAATTCCCTTTTGTTTTTTCACTTTTTTAGGAATTTTAGCCAAACTGAAAAAAATTAGGATTTTTTAGGAATTTTAGGGATGCTGGACAGCCTGATAACATTAACATGAAACTTCATTGAATTTGGTTCCCTGGTTCTCCTGACTTGTCTAGTCAAAAATTCCAACAAAAACCTGTCTATATGGCAGGGTTTACAAATCATGGCAACCTAAATTTCTGTTAGAGAAAAGAAATCTGCATACATATCTACACATAGTCCAGTAAATTCCTCTGTAGTTTCATTGAAATTGGTTCATAGGTTTAGATGGAGTTGCGCTGACAAGTTAGTGTTCCACAAGAATTTGGGTATTTTGACCTGGCTACCATGGCAACCAAAATTTTTGCAGAATAATACACTGCATGCACATTAACACATGGTCCCTAACATTTCTGTGTAGTTTCACTTTAATAGGTTCACAGGTTTATTAGTCGTTGTCTGACAAAATTTTGCCCCAAAAAACAAAGTAAAGTGACCTGGTTACCATGGCAACCAAATTTTTTAATGTGATATAGATTACGCACATCTACAATTTATAAGGATTATTGCCACCAAGTTTCGTTGAAATCCCCTCAGTAGTTTAGGAGGAGTAGCCGGTACATTGTTGTCTATAGTGGACAGACAACCTGATTCCAGTATACCCCCCTAACTTTATTGCGGGGGTATAAATATACCCTGAAAATCCAGCATGATTCAGTAACATTCCATCTATTGATAGAACATTGGGATGGAATAACTACTTAAACCTGTGGCATACCTACCGTGTGCCAGCTATATATCCACTCTGTAGCTTTTTAATGGTGGCTACAAGAGCTGCTGGAAGGTGCTGACCCATATCTGTAATATAACCAACAGATGTAGTCATCATATGCAGCATAACATCTTACACTGTAGTACAAATAGCATAAAATCTAACATAATTATCTCTGGCATTTTTTAATGCAAGACTCATTTATAGCAAGACATGTACTTGCTTATAAATGATATTACTTGTACATTATTAAAAGTTCAGGATTTCTAAATAATTCAACTACCGATATGCAAACCTGTAACTCCACTGTTGAGAAATCAAAATAATAGGTACTCGGGTATGTTACTGGATGTGTGGTCAATATCTTATCCTAAAATTTACCATCATAATATCAGAAACATTACTGCATGTGTGGAATCAATGTTTTATCATCAAATGTTACACTATTTATACCTCAGAACAAGAGGCCCATATCGCTCATCTGGTTTGGTTTCACTGAAATCACTTCATCCAGTATTTAAAAGATTTAAATCCATTTCCCCTATACTGGTAAGTCCCTTTGCTCCAAGAGGGGTCAGATGCAACGTTTATCAAGACCTATACCGTTTATATAAATACAGAATTGATTCCCCTTCACCAAAAGATACTTCAAACCAAATCGTGACAGAACCATGGTATTCTTCCACAAGAAGGTTTCTCAAGAATTTGGTCTATATTTATATTGTGCCCTGCCCCTCACGCCCCAGGAGGCAGAGACCCACTATTTATACAAAATTGATTCCACGACGTATATCCCCTTCCGTACCCAACCCTCCTAGCGCTTTAGGTTCTGTCTTCGGCACCATATATCTATGTACACTTCAAAACAGCTCTAGCTACAGTGTCTAGAATAATTTTATACTTCTGAGGAGTTTAGGTAAGGGTTCCCTGATGATCGCGCGAAATGCTAGGTCTAATGCAGATCATCTGCCCGTCAGTCAAATTTTGTGATTTTATTTCATATCCGATAGTCTACTAAAATCAAACGTTTGAGATTGGTCACAGAAATTTGTTCTCTTTTAAGAAAAGTTACACACTCGGTTAGAATCTATTGTTCGACAGATGAAACCTGTTCAGCAAACTAATAAGCGAGATACTCTAAGGTAGGATCTCATAGGGGCCTGAGAATTTGTTACACTTACAGCGTAGTTTTTGGACCTAAACTACGGTGTCCAGAATAATTTTATACTTCTGAGGAGTTTAGATTAGGGTGGTATGTTTATTCGAAATTGATCTAAACCTCCACAAGTGTAAACATACTCTAAAAACCTCACTTTAGGTCCAAACCTAAATTCTCAAGACATCTGTGATCTTGTCAATATATAACCGTACTGTGTGCCTACCTTGAAATCTTGCAGTTTTTGGTTAATGTCCCAAATTAAAAATTGTCAAATCATTAATCCAGTTGATTACATGTCACCAATATCATTCATCATACTTTCGTCAATAAGCTCTGCCTAACTCCACTGTTAATGAGGTGTTTTCAATATGCTTAGGCCGAAACGAAATCGGACAACTTTATTCGACTCGCTTCAACTGTACCCAAATCATGACTTTGTTATGTTTACTTCTGTGCGATCCAAATGGCTCTGAAAAACCACTCTTGTAATCCATTTTATACCGGAAAGGTATCTCAATCAATTCGTAATGAAAATCAAAGTTTGAGAGGTATGATTAAAGTAGATATAAAAATAAACAAACAAAAATTTTGTCTTTGGACTACATTTGTTCTGCTGCCTAGTGATGAATGACGATATGTGTGCTACAATGTAACAAAAGTGAAGTACGGGGTGGCATCGGCAGCTTAAAGTGCATGTGATAGCGGGAAATTTTAAATAGTTTAAGTAAATATAAGGATTGAATGTCTATTTTGTTGCTTGAATCGGCTGATGAAGTCAAGTGAACCTCGCGCAAATTCATGTACCATTTGCACGAGGTTCACTTGCTTTTATCAGCCGATGAAAGCAATAAGATAGACATTCAATCCTTAATTAAAATCGGATATTATCTAAATTCTGACCAATCAGAAGCCTCCATTTTGCGGCCATATTGAATAATAATTTAGCATTTTTTTCCCATTTTTCATTTAAAATGAAGTCTGTCATATTATCATCCCTTTTATCAAGTTTGATAAAAGGGTCTCCATGTAGATCTCTCCTTTTTTTGTATTTTGCCCCTAGTTTAATCATTTTGAGTTCGGATTATGGTTTGGTTGTTGCTTCGGTATTTAAATTTTTTTTTTTTTTTCATTGAGATCAAGCAAATCAAGCCAATCTGAGGTTGTGGCTGCCATCTTGGAAGCTTAATCCGTGAAAAATGAGAAATATTCACAATTGACATCAAACTTATTATGTATATATAGTTTAGTGAGAATCATTGCAACATTATCCACCGGACGGGATGGAACAAGACAAACATGGGTAACTTAGTCTACTCAAGGTATACGCCTCTCCATTTCATTGCGGGGACACGAAAATGACTGACAAATGAAGGATGGACGACAGACACTGCGTCACGACTGAGCTTACCTGCCATTCAGGCAGATGAGCGAAAAATATAAAATATAGACTGTCAACATTATATTAGACTATTCCTACATTGGAAACATCATAGGATGTACAGAGTCAAAATCTTAACCTCATCCTCTAATATAAATCTATGTTATTATTTAGATAGACTTATATTTCATTCTATATATCATATAACAGACATGCATACAATACAGGTACTGAGTGTACATGTACAATCACTACATTCAGTCAAGAGAAAGACTTGGTTACCTTAAAACATTTGTGTGGTTGCATGACTTGAAATTTCTTCAATGACATTAAAAATAAAGGTGACAATTAGATCAAACTAAACCCTTTGACAAAACGAGCTATTGACTATGCCCCTTTAAACAAACTTTGTGCAAAAAAAGCATGGAGGCAAAACAACTTTCAAATGCTGTGACCTTATTTCATCCTTGACCTTTGACATCAGCATCACACATTCACATAAATGTTTTGGTAGGTAAATATACAGTCATGTTGGTAAGTTTTCATTTGTGAATTCTTGTTTCTGTGTTAACCAAGTAACCTAACCTGTGTAGTTAACTTGGACCCTTCAAGTAAGCTTGCATTGTATGATTAACTGCCATGGGGCCCATCAAAAACATGTGAGAGTGATTTTTGGCCATCAAGTAACTTGACTGATGTGATAGTGATTTCGGTCCCTTCAAGTTATCCAACTTGTGCGAGTGATTTTTGGCCATCAAGTAACCAAACTTGTGAGAGTGATTTTGTCCCTTCAAGTTACCTAACTTGTTTAAGTGATTTTTGGCAACCAAGAAAACTAACTTATGATAGTGATTTTTGGCACATCAAGTTACCTAACTTGTGATAGTGATTTTGGCCATCAAGTAACCTCAATTGTGAGAGTGATTTGGGTCCAATCAAGTAACCTCAATTGTGAGAGTGATTTGGGTCCCATCAAGTAACCTCAATTGTGAGAGTGATTTGGGTCCCATCAAGTAACCTCAATTGTGAGAGTGAAATGGGTCCCATCAAGTAACCTAGCTTGTGATATTGATTTGGGTCCCATCAAGTAATCTCAATTATGATAGTGATATTGAGCTCATTCAGTATTTTTACTTGTGTGGTTAGGCCAAAAAAAAATTATTTGGTTCTCAGGCCGGTGGGCATCTCATTTTAGGGCAACGAATTGACAATTTTATCATAAGAGTAAAAAAAACAAAAATTTGGAAAATTGGTCTGCACATTGTTTTTACTGGTTAGTCACCCAAGTCATTAAAATATTTGAATAAAGGCAAATGCAAGCAAGCGTTGAAAGACTGTGATTTATCTACCGCAACGTGTTTCTCACAGAGGCCACAGAGATTATGGCACTCATTTCTGTACATATAAGGAAGGGAGGATCAGTAATCCTACCATGGAACACTGTCAGTGGTTTTTTGGAGGCCTGTACCATGGCCGATATCTACTCTACAATAAAAACTGGCAACACTGATCTGGGAACGTGGTCGTTCCAAGACAAACTGCGCTCGGGGAAAGTGTCAGTGATTGTTGGGCGTAGTAAAACAGGTCTCCCTAAAACACGCTGTACAAGACAAGAGGCCCAACGGGCCTTAACGGTCATCTGACTACCAATTGTAAAATCACTATGAAAATACGTGTAGTCATTAAATCAAGTTATAATATGCCTGTATAGATTGCCAAGTTCAAGATAGTGGCCTTCTTGGATTTCTGATGGGCTTGAAAAATAACAACACTTTGTTGGGACCATCTCAGGATATCATTTCTGGCAAGTTTCAGCTCAATTCCACTGGTGTAGAACTTGAGAAGTTTAAAATGTGTATTCAAAATGGCGGCTGTGGTGGCCATCTTGAATTTTGAACAAACCTAAAAATAACAACACTTAATCAGCATCATCTCAGAATCATTTCTGGCAAGTTTCAGCTTATTCCTAGTGAGTAAACTTGACAACAAACCCTTTTGGCCCCTGTGACCTTGAATGAATGTCAGGGTCATTTCTTTAAACAAACTTGACACACCTTTATCCCAGCATGCCACAAGCCCAATATCACATCTCTGTGCCTTTTGGTTATTCAGAAAAAGTTGTTTTAAAGATTTTGACCCTTTTGGCCCATGTGACCTTGAATGAAGTTCAAGGTCATTTATTTGAACAAACTTGGTAGACCTTTATCCCAGCATAACACAGGACCAATATCAGGTCTCTGGGCCTTTTGGTTATTCAGAAGAAGTCGTTTAAAGATTATGACCTTTTCGGCCCCTGTGACCTTGAATGAAGGTCAAGGTCATTTGTTTGAACAAACTTGGTAGCCCTTTATCCCAGCATGCCACAGGCCCAATATTAGGTCTCTGGGCCTTTTGGTTATTCAGAAGAAGTCGTTCAAAGATTTTGACCTTTTTGGCCCCTGTGACCTTGAATGAAGGTCAAGGTCATTTGTTTGAACAAACTTGGTAGCCCTTTATCCCAGCATGCCACAGGCCCAATATTAGGTCTCTGGGCCTTTTGGTTATTCAGAAGAAGTCGTTCAAAGATTTGGACCTTTTTGTCCCCTGTGACCTTGAATGAAGGTCAAGGTCATTTGTTTGAACAAACTTGGTAGCCCTTTATCCCAGCATGCCACAGGCCCAATATTAGGTCTCTTGGCCTTTTGGTTATTCAGAAGAAGTCGTTTAAAAATTATGACCGATTTGTCCCCTGTGACCTTGACTGAAGGTCAAGGTCATTTCTTTGAACAAACTTGGTAGCCCTTTATCTCAGCATAACACAGGACCAATATCAGGTCTCTGGGCCTTTTGGTTATTCAGAAGAAGTTGTTTAAAAAGATTTTGACCTTTTCGGCCCCTGTGACCTTGAATGAAGGTCAAGGTCATTTGTTTGAACAAACTTGGTAGCCCTTTATCCCAGCATAACACAGGCCCAATATCAGGTCTCTGGGCCTTTTGGTTATTCAGAAGAAGTCGTTCAAAGATTTTGACCTTTTTGGCCCCTGTGACCTTGAATGAAGGTCAAGGTCATTTGTTTGAACAAACTTGGTAGCCCTTTATCCCAGCATGCCACAGGCCCAATATTAGGTCTCTGGGCCTTTTGGTTATTCAGAAGAAGTTGTTTAAAAAGATTTTGACCTTTTCGGCCCCTGTGACCTTGAATGAAGGTCAAGGTCATTTGTTTGAACAAACTTGGTAGCCCTTTATCCCAGCATGCCACAGGCCCAATATTAGGTCTCTGGGCCTTTTGGTTATTCAGAAGAAGTCGTTCAAAGATTTTGACCTTTTTGGCCCCTGTGACCTTGAATGAAAGTCAAGGTCATTTGTTTGAACAAACTTGGTAGCCCTTTATCCCAGCATGCCACAGGCCCAATATTAGGTCTCTGGGCCTTTTGGTTATTCAGAAGAAGTCGTTTAAAAATTATGACCGTTTTGTCCCCTGTGACCTTGAATGAAGGTCAAGGTCATTTCTTTGAACAAACTTGGTAGCCCTTTATCTCAGCATAACACAGGACCAATATCAGGTCTCTGGGCCTTTTGGTTATTCAGAAGAAGTTGTTTAAAAAGATTTTGACCTTTTCGGCCCCTGTGACCTTGAATGAAGGTCAAGGTCATTTGTTTGAACAAACTTGGTAGCCCTTTATCCCAGCATAACACAGGCCCAATATCAGGTCTCTGGGCCTTTTGGTTATTCAGAAGAAGTCGTTCAAAGATTTTGACCTTTTTGGCCCCTGTGACCTTGAATGAAGGTCAAGGTCATTTGTTTGAACAAACTTGGTAGCCCTTTATCCCAGCATAACACAGGCCCAATATCAGGTCTCTGGGCCTTTTGGTTATTCAGAAGAAGTCGTTCAAAGATTTTGACCTTTTTGGCCCCTGTGACCTTGAATGAAGGTCAAGGTCATTTGTTTGAACAAACTTGGTAGCCCTTTATCCCAGCATGCCACAGGCCCAATATTGGGTCTATGGGCCTTTTGGTTTATGAGAAGAAGATGTTTAAATGGAAAAGTTTACGGACGGCGCACGACGCACGGCGCACGACGCACGGCGCACGGCGCACGACGCACGGCGCACGACGACGGACGAAGCATGATGACTATAGGTCATCCTGACCCTTCGGGTCAGATGACCTAAAAATGTGCCAAAGGATATTTTTGGCGCCATAGATAATGTACACAGTATATCTTCAAAAATACATTGTTTTATTCCTTGATCAATGCACATTACGCTAATGACCATCTGGTGAAGTTTCATTGAAAAAAATGTGTACTTTGTACCAAAAAACAATCTTATATGTATTTTGATATTAATATTCATTTTGTTCATTTATTCAATCAAGCATTATATTTAATACTTACAAATATACACACATAAAAAGCACAACAAAACTTTATTTTTGATAAAAAAAAAAAAAGTAAAATGGGGTTGTCGGCATTTACAGTACCACTTATCAACGACAGAAATGTTTTGAACAGAGAATACAAAAAAACAATGACCGAATATTAAAATTTAAATGAAAAATTAAATGAACTTGAGTATGTGCTTGAATAAAATTAGATATGATATCCTCAATTGACAACAAGCACTTGAAAATTGAAATTTCTCTCTAAAAGTATAGATGGAATCTGACAAAAGACACAGACAAATATATTGAAAACATTTTCATCTTCATTTACTAATAATTGATAGCTGATTGTTCAGAACTAATAAGATATTTATCTTCATTTTAAATCAATTTGTAAATATTTGCACGAAACAACCGATTTTTTTTTGCTGAAAACAATTAAAAAATGCCTCCCTCGTCTCATTTTTTCCTGGAAAATTGAAAAATATATGCCTACCTGCCTCATCTATTTTGAAAAAAATTGGCCTGAGAACCAAATAATTAATTTGTTTTTGGCCTTAGCAGGGGCCTATCAAGTAACCTAACAGTTGTATATATTAGCTAACTTGTGAGAGTGATTTGGGCCCCATCAATGCAAGTAACCTAACTTGAAAGAGTGTTTTTTCTATATGTTTTGGAGAGTAGCTAGAGGAGATAACGTTCATTATTTCATAAGGAAATGTCACCAGCTTTATTGAGTAATGTTGTGTCTATATGGTATCCATCTTCTGTCCCAGCAGCCTAAAGTTACTAGTTCATTCTCTTGGTGAACACTTGTAGTAACCTAGTAAATATCCATTATAGACTTTATATATAAGTAGAATTTATAAAGAAAATTAAACTTTTAAATATAACAAATCCTGGTCATTGGATAAAATTGCTCTCCGAAGCCACATTATCAAAAGTGGTATGGCAGTATCAAACAAATACTGGAAACAAAATTAGATGGAATACATTTAGATGTTATTTCTTACATTATGTATGCACATCCCAAACTTTAGCCAAAGGAGCTCAAAATGTAAGAAACTTTAGGCGACTATAAGCACAGTGCTGTTGCCAGGCAAACTGAAGTACACAAGACCATCACAGTAATTTGTAAATGATTCTGATTTGCTGAGAAGCGCTGTCACAATGTAAATAACACCTACCTAGGAAGCTATTACTGATAAGGAGGGTTACCGTCGGACGACCAAGTCCTTTCCAGGAATTTTTCAGGTATGTGATCTCATTTCGGAAATGATCGACCGTAAAAGTGGTGTCAAGGGTTAGGTAAAACTGTTGCTGATCCATAAACTATAAGAAAATGATCAAAACAAAAATACACAAATACCTGTACCAGTCCTTTTATAGAATTATTAAGTATATATAAAGCAGCATATTATCCATACGCCATACAAGCATATCAAGTACATGGGTGATTAAAGTCAGTCTGTTGCATTCCACAAATTTCAAAGCAAAAATGAAAGGTTCAGTACAGCATAAGGGATTGAACTGCAGCACACCGATACCAAACAACATCCAAACCTGCTCATATGGACCTAGATACTGTACACTAGGGACCTAGATACTGTACACTATGGACCTAGATACTGTACACTAGGGACCTAGATACTGTACACTATGGACCTAGATACCATACACTATGGATCTAGATACTGTACACTATGGACCCAGATACCGTACACTATGGACATAGATACCGTACACTATGGACCTAGATACCATACCCTATGGACCTAGATACTGTACACTATGGACCTAGATACCATATACTATGGACCTAGATACCCACTATGGACCTAGATACCGTACACTATGGACCTAGATACCATACACTAGGGACCTAGATACTGTACACTATGGACCTAGATACTGTACACTATGGACCTAGATACCATACACTATGGACCTAGATACCGTACACTATGGACCTAGATACCGTACACTATGGACCTAGATACCGTACACTATGGACCTAGATACCGTAAACCAGGGACCTAGATACCGTACACTATGGACCTAGATACCCACTATGGACCTAGATACCTTACACTATGGACCTAGATACCTTACACTATGGACCTAGATACTGTACACTATGGCCCTAGATACTGTACACTATGGCCCTAGATACCTTACACTATGGACCTAGATACCTTACAATATGGCCCTAGATACCTTACACTATGGCCCTAGATACTGTACACTATGGCCCTAGATACCTTACACTATGGCCCTAGATACTGTACACTATGGCCCTAGATACCTTACACTATGGCCCTAGATACTGTACACTATGGCCCTAGATACCTTACACTATGGCCCTAGATACTGTACACTATGGCCCTAGATACCTTACACTATGGCCCTAGATACCTTACACTATGGACCTAGATACCTTACACTATGGACCTAGATACCTTACACTATGGCCCTAGATACTGTACACTATGGCCCTAGATACCTTACACTATGGCCCTAGATACTGTACACTATGGCCCTAGATACCTTACACTATGGCCCTAGATACTGTACACTATGGACCTAGATACCTTACACTATGGACCTAGATACCTTACACTATGGCCCTAGATACTGTACACTATGGCCCTAGATACCTTACACTATGGACCTAGATACCTTACAATATGGACCTAGATACTGTACACTATGGACCTAGATACCGTAAACCAGGGACCTAGATACCGTACACTATGGACCTAGATACCCACTATGGACCTAGATACCTTACACTATGGACCTAGATACCTTACACTATGGCCCTAGATACTGTACACTATGGCCCTAGATACCTTACACTATGGCCCTAGATACTGTACACTATGGCCCTAGATACCTTACACTATGGCCCTAGATACTGTACACTATGGACCTAGATACCTTACACTATGGACCTAGATACCTTACACTATGGCCCTAGATACTGTACACTATGGCCCTAGATACCTTACACTATGGACCTAGATACCTTACAATATGGACCTAGATACTGTACACTATGGCCCTAGATACTGTACACTATGGACCTAGATACTGTACACTATGGACCTAGATACTGTACACTATGGACCTAGATACTGTACACTATGGACCTAGATACTGTACACTAGGGACCTAGATACCGTACACTATGGATCTAGATACTGTACACTATGGACCTAGAAACCGTACACTATGGACCTAGATACCGTACACTATGGACCTAGATACCGTACACTATGGACCTAGATATTGTACACTATGGATCTAGATACCATACACTATGGACCTAGATACTGTACACTATGGACCTAGATACCGTACACTATGGACCTAGATACTGTACACTATGGACCTAGATACCATACACTATGGACCTAGATACCGTACACTATGGACCTAGATACCATACACTATGGACCTAGATGCTGTACGCTATGGACCTAGATACCTTACGCTATGGACCTATATACCTTACACTATGGACCTAGATATTGTACACTATGGATCTAGATACCATACGCTATGGACCTAGATACTGTACACTATGGCCCTAGATACCGTACACTATGGACCTAGATACCGTACACTATGGACCTAGATACCATACACTATGGACCTAGATACCGTAAACTATGGACCTAGATACCATACACTATGGACCTAGATGCTGTACGCTATGGACCTAGATACCTTACGCTATGGACCTATATACCTTACACTATGGACCTAGATACCATACACTATGGACCTAGATACCTTACACTATGGACCTAGATACCATACACTATGGACCTAGATACTGTACACTATGGATCTAGATACTGTACACTATGGACCTAGATACCTTACAATATGGACCTAGATACCATACACTATGGACCTAGATACTGTACACTATGGACCTAGATACTGTACACTATGGATCTAGATACTGTACACTATGGATCTAGATACTGTACACTATGGACCTAGATACTGTACACTATGGACCTAGATACTGTACACTATGGACCTAGATACCGTACACTATGGACCTAGATACTGTACACTATGGACCTAGATACTGTACACTATGGACCTAGATACTGTACACTATGGACCTAGATACCGTACACTATGGATCTAGATACTGTACGCTATGGACCTAGATACTGTACACTATGGACCTAGATACCCACTATGGACCTAGATACCGTACACTATGGACCTAGATACCGTACACTTTGGACCTAGATACCGTACACTATGGACCTAGATACTGTACATTATGGACCTAGATACTGTACACTATGGACCTAGATACCCACTATGGACCTAGATACCGTACACTATGGACCTAGATACTGTACACTATGGACCTAGATACTGTACACTATGGACCTAGATACAGTACACTATGGACCTAGATACCGTACACTATGGACCTAGATACCGTACCCTATGGACCTAGATACCCACTATGGATCTAGATACTGTACACTATGGACCTAGATACCATACACTATGGACCTAGATACCTTACACTATGGACCTAGATACTGTACACTATGGACCTAGATACTGTACACTATGGACCTAGATACCATACACTATGGACCTAGATACCTTACACTATGGACCTAGATACTGTACACTATGGACCTAGATACTGTACACTATGGACCTAGATACTGTACACTATGGACCTAGATACAGTACACTATGGACCTAGATACTGTACACTATGGACCTAGATACCCACCATGGATCTAGATACTGTACACTATGGATCTAGATACCGTACACTATGGACCTAGATACCTTACACTATGGACCTAGATACTGTATACTATGGACCTAGATACTGTACACTATGGACCTAGATACCGTACACTATGGACCTAGATACCCACTACTGACCTAGATACTGTACACTATGGACCTAGATACTGTACACTATGGACCTAGATACTGTACACTATGGACCTAGATACTGTACACTATGGCCCTAGATACCATACAGTATGGACCCAGTTACCGTACACTATGGACCCAGATACCATACACTATGGACCTAGATACTGTACACTATGGACCTAGATACTGTACACTATGGACCTAGATACTGTACACTATGGACCTAGATACCGTACACTATGGCCCTAGATACCGTACACTATGGACCTAGATACTGTACACTATGGACCTAGATACTGTACACTATGGACCTAGATACCATATACTATGGACCTAGATACCCACTATGGACCTAGATACCATACACTATGGACCTAGATACCATACACTAGGGACCTAGATACTGTACACTATGGACCTAGATACCGTACACTATGGACCTAGATACCATACACTATGGACCTAGATACCGTACACTATGGACCTAGATACCGTACACTATGGACCTAGATACCGTACACTATGGACCTAGATACCGTAAACCAGGGACCTAGATACCATACACTATGGACCTAGATACCCACTATGGACCTAGATACTGTACACTATGGCCCTAGATACTGTACACTATGGACCTAGATACTGTACACTATGGACCTAGATACTGTACATAATGGACCTAGATACTGTACACTATGGACCTAGATACTGTACACTAGGGACCTAGATACCGTACACTATGGATCTAGATACTGTACACTATGGACCTAGATACCGTACACTATGGACCTAGATACCGTACACTATGGACCTAGATACCGTACACTATGGACCTAGATATTGTACACTATGGATCTAGATACCATACACTATGGACCTAGATACTGTACACTATGGACCTAGATACCGTACACTATGGACCTAGATACCGTACACTATGGACCTAGATACCGTACACTATGGACCTAGATACCATACACTATGGACCTAGATGCTGTACGCTATGGACCTAGATACCTTACGCTATGGACCTAATTACCTTACACTATGGACCTAGATACCATACACTATTGACCTAGATACCTTACACTATGGACCTAGATACCATACACTATGGACCTAGATACTGTACACTATGGATCTAGATACCGTACACTATGGACCTAGATACCTTACACTATGGACCTAGATACCATACACTATGGACCTAGATACTGTACACTATGGACCTAGATACTGTACACTATGGATCTAGATACTGTACACTCTGGATCTAGATACTGTACACTATGGACCTAGATACTGTACACTATGGACCTAGATACTGTACACTATGGACCTAGATACTGTACACTATGGACCTAGATACTGTACACTATGGACCTAGATACTGTACACTATGGACCTAGATACCGTACACTATGGATCTAGATACTGTACGCTATGGACCTAGATACTGTACACTATGGACCTAGATACCCACTATGGACCTAGATACCGTACACTATGGACCTAGATACCGTAAACTTTGGACCTAGATACCGTACACTATGGACCTAGATACTGTACACTATGGACCTAGATACTGTACACTATGGACCTAGATACCCACTATGGACCTAGATACCGTACACTATGGACCTAGATACTGTACACTATGGACCTAGATACTGTACACTATGGACCTAGATACAGTACACTATGGACCTAGATACCGTACACTATGGATCTAGATACCGTACACTATGGACCTAGATACTGTACACTATGGACCTAGATACCGTACACTATGGATCTAGATACTGTACGCTATGGACCTAGATACTGTACACTATGGACCTAGATACCCACTATGGACCTAGATACCGTACACTATGGACCTAGATACCGTACACTTTGGACCTAGATACCGTACACTATGGACCTAGATACTGTACATTATGGACCTAGATACTGTACACTATGGACCTAGATACCCACTATGGACCTAGATACCGTACACTATGGACCTAGATACTGTACACTATGGACCTAGATACTGTACACTATGGACCTAGATACAGTACACTATGGACCTAGATACCGTACACTATGGACCTAGATACCGTACCCTATGGACCTAGATACCCACTATGGATCTAGATACTGTACACTATGGACCTAGATACCATACACTATGGACCTAGATACCTTACACTATGGACCTAGATACTGTACACTATGGACCTAGATACTGTACACTATGGACCTAGATACCATACACTATGGACCTAGATACCTTACACTATGGACCTAGATACTGTACACTATGGACCTAGATACTGTACACTATGGACCTAGATACTGTACACTATGGACCTAGATACAGTACACTATGGACCTAGATACTGTACACTATGGACCTAGATACCCACCATGGATCTAGATACTGTACACTATGGATCTAGATACCGTACACTATGGACCTAGATACCTTACACTATGGACCTAGATACTGTATACTATGGACCTAGATACTGTACACTATGGACCTAGATACCGTACACTATGGACCTAGATACCCACTACTGACCTAGATACTGTACACTATGGACCTAGATACTGTACACTATGGACCTAGATACTGTACACTATGGACCTAGATACTGTACACTATGGCCCTAGATACCATACAGTATGGACCCAGTTACCGTACACTATGGACCCAGATACCATACACTATGGACCTAGATACTGTACACTATGGACCTAGATACTGTACACTATGGACCTAGATACTGTACACTATGGACCTAGATACCGTACACTATGGCCCTAGATACCGTACACTATGGACCTAGATACTGTACACTATGGACCTAGATACTGTACACTATGGACCTAGATACCATATACTATGGACCTAGATACCCACTATGGACCTAGATACCATACACTATGGACCTAGATACCATACACTAGGGACCTAGATACTGTACACTATGGACCTAGATACCGTACACTATGGACCTAGATACCATACACTATGGACCTAGATACCGTACACTATGGACCTAGATACCGTACACTATGGACCTAGATACCGTACACTATGGACCTAGATACCGTAAACCAGGGACCTAGATACCATACACTATGGACCTAGATACCCACTATGGACCTAGATACTGTACACTATGGCCCTAGATACTGTACACTATGGACCTAGATACTGTACACTATGGACCTAGATACTGTACATAATGGACCTAGATACTGTACACTATGGACCTAGATACTGTACACTAGGGACCTAGATACCGTACACTATGGATCTAGATACTGTACACTATGGACCTAGATACCGTACACTATGGACCTAGATACCGTACACTATGGACCTAGATACCGTACACTATGGACCTAGATATTGTACACTATGGATCTAGATACCATACACTATGGACCTAGATACTGTACACTATGGACCTAGATACCGTACACTATGGACCTAGATACCGTACACTATGGACCTAGATACCGTACACTATGGACCTAGATACCATACACTATGGACCTAGATGCTGTACGCTATGGACCTAGATACCTTACGCTATGGACCTATATACCTTACACTATGGACCTAGATACCATACACTATTGACCTAGATACCTTACACTATGGACCTAGATACCATACACTATGGACCTAGATACTGTACACTATGGATCTAGATACCGTACACTATGGACCTAGATACCTTACACTATGGACCTAGATACCATACACTATGGACCTAGATACTGTACACTATGGACCTAGATACTGTACACTATGGATCTAGATACTGTACACTCTGGATCTAGATACTGTACACTATGGACCTAGATACTGTACACTATGGACCTAGATACTGTACACTATGGACCTAGATACTGTACACTATGGACCTAGATACTGTACACTATGGACCTAGATACTGTACACTATGGACCTAGATACCGTACACTATGGATCTAGATACTGTACGCTATGGACCTAGATACTGTACACTATGGACCTAGATACCCACTATGGACCTAGATACCGTACACTATGGACCTAGATACCGTACACTTTGGACCTAGATACCGTACACTATGGACCTAGATACTGTACACTATGGACCTAGATACTGTACACTATGGACCTAGATACCCACTATGGACCTAGATACCGTACACTATGGACCTAGATACTGTACACTATGGACCTAGATACTGTACACTATGGACCTAGATACAGTACACTATGGACCTAGATACCGTACACTATGGATCTAGATACCGTACACTATGGACCTAGATACCCACTATGGATCTAGATACTGTACACTATGGACCTAGATACCATACACTATGGACCTAGATACCTTACACTATGGACCTAGATACTGTACACTATGGACCTAGATACTGTACACTATGGACCTAGATACCATACACTATGGACCTAGATACCTTACACTATGGACCTAGATACTGTACACTATGGACCTAGATACTGTACACTATGGACCTAGATACAGTACACTATGGACCTAGATACTGTACACTATGGACCTAGATACCCACTATGGATCTAGATACTGTACACTATGGACCTAGATACCATACACTATGGACCTAGATACCTTACACTATGGACCTAGATACTGTATACTATGGACCTAGATACTGTACACTATGGACCTAGATACCGTACACTATGGACCTAGATACTGTACACTATGGACCTAGATACTGTACACTATGGACCTAGATACTGTACACTATGGACCTAGATACCGTACACTATGGATCTAGATACTGTACGCTATGGACCTAGATACTGTACACTATGACCTAGATACCCACTATGGACCTAGATACCGTACACTATGGACCTAGATACCGTACACTTTGGACCTAGATACTGTACACTATGGACCTAGATACTGTACACTATGGACCTAGATACCATACACTATGGACCTAGATACCTTACACTATGGACCTAGATACTGTACACTATGGACCTAGATACTGTACACTATGGACCTAGATACTGTACACTATGGACCTAGATACAGTACACTATGGACCTAGATACTGTACACTATGGACCTAGATACCCACTATGGATCTAGATACTGTACACTATGGACCTAGATACCATACACTATGGACCTAGATACCTTACACTATGGACCTAGATACTGTATACTATGGACCTAGATACTGTACACTATGGACCTAGATACCGTACACTATGGACCTAGATACCCACTACGGACCTAGATACGGTACACTATGGACCTAGATACCGTACACTATGGACCTAGATACCGTAAACCAGGGACCTAGATACCGTACACTATGGACCTAGATACCCACTATGGACCTAGATACTGTACACTATGGCCCTAGATACTGTACACTATGGACCTAGATACTGTACACTATGGACCTAGATACTGTACACTATGGACCTAGATACTGTACACTATGGACCTAGATACCGTACACTATGGCCCTAGATACCGTACACTATGGACCTAGATACCGTACACTATGGACCTAGATACTGTACACTATGGACCTAGATACCGTACACTATGGCCCTAGATACCCACTATGGACCTAGATACCGTACACTATGGACCTAGATACTGTACACTATGGACCTAGATACTGTACACTATGGCCCTAGATACCATACAGTATGGACCCAGTTACCGTACACTATGGACCCAGATACCATACACTATGGACCTAGATACTGTACACTATGGACCTAGATACTGTACACTATGGACCTAGATACTGTACACTATGGACCTAGATACCGTACACTATGGCCCTAGATACCGTACACTATGGACCTAGATACTGTACACTATGGACCTAGATACTGTACACTATGGACCTAGATACCGTACACTATGGCCCTAGATACCCACTATGGACCTAGATACCGTACACTATGGACCTAGATACTGTACACTATGGACCTAGATACTGTACACTATGGACCTAGATACTGTACACTATGGACCTATATACCTTACACTATGGACCCAGATACCATACACTATGGACCTAGATACTGTACACTATGGACCTAGATACTGTACACTATGGACCTAGATACCATACACTAGGGACCTAGATACCGTACACTATGGACCTAGATACCATACACTATGGACCCAGATACCATACACTTTGGACCTAGATACCGTACACTATGGACCTAGATACCATACACTATGGACCCAGATACCGTACACTATGGACCTAGATACTGTACACTATGGACCTAGATACCATACACTATGGACCCCGATACCGTACACTATGGACCCAGATACCGTACACTATGGACCCAGATACCATACACTATGGCCCTAGATACCATACACTATGGACCTAGATACTGTACACTATGGCCCTAGTTACCGTACACTATTGCCCTAGATACCATACACTATGGCCCTAGATACTGTACACTATGGACCTAGATACTGTACACTATGGACCCAGATACCATACACTATGGACCCAGATACCGTACATTATGGACCTAGATACTGTACACTATGGACCCAGATACCATACACTATGGACCCAGATACCGTACACTATGGACCCAGATACCATACACTATGGACCTAGATACTGTACACTATGGACCTAGATACCGTACACTATGGACCTAGATACCCACTATGGACCTAGATACCGTACACTATGGACCTAGATACCGTACACTATGGACCTAGATACTGTACACTATGGACCTAGATACCGTACACTATGGACCTAGATACCCACTATGGACCTAGATACCGTACACTATGGACCTAGATACCGTACACTTTGGCCCTAGATACCATACACTATGGACCCAGATACCGTACACTATGGACCTAGATATCGTACACTATGGACCTAGATACTGTACACTATGGACCTAGATACCGTACACTATGGACCTAGATACCATACAGTATGGACCCAGATACCGTACACTATGGACCCAGATACCATACACTATGGACCTAGATACTGTACACTATGGACCTAGATACTGTACACTATGGACCTAGATACCGTACACTATGGCCCTAGATACCATACACTATGGACCTAGATACTGTACACTATGGCCCTAGTTACTGTACACTATGGCCCTAGATACCATACACTATGGACCCAGATACCGTACACTATGGACCCAGATACTGTACACTATGGACCCAGATACCGTACACTATGGACCCAGATACCGTACACTATGGACCCAGATACCGTACACTATGGACCTAGATACCATACACTATGGCACTAGATACCGTACACTTATTTTGATACATTCGGGGATCTAAATGAAATTCCCTACCAATCTCTAACCTGTCCCCTCCTAAGGTAATATTCTGTACTTAACTATATCCAACACCTGTCTTTAAGGACCCAGATAATGTCCTATAATGAGCCCTAAATCTGTTAAGGCATCTGGGTAATGTTCTTTACCAAACTTAATCCAAAACCTGTTAGCTGTAGTATATCCTATACCAAACACTAAATCTTTTCCTAGGGATTCAGGTAATATTTTATACTAAATTCACTCAAATCTGTCCTAGATTCAATAAAAAATCCAATCCTCTATATCTATATTGGAATAAAGCCAAATCATGTCCTGGGGGACCTACAAGATGAACGTGCTATACCAAACCCTAGTAATCTTGCTTCAAGTTGTGTAGGTAATATTCAATAATGAGCTACACACATACCTGTTTGCGAGGGGTCTACACACCAAACTGGACTCAAACTTATTCTTAAATATTCCATACCAAACCAACCAAAGTTGGGTCAAATAAAGGTGAAGGAAAGATAACACTATAGTACTAAATTATAGACACAATCTGTCCCCCAGAATTTTGACAATATCCGAATATTGGATACTCTCTAAACCATGTGGTTACAGCTCTCTGACTGTATATAAATCAGCGTATAAGCAATGGAAAACGGCTCACCACAAAATATGTTTATTTCCAAATGTAGGCATTCTACTGTATAAGCAGTCAAAATGAGGTACAATTCTTGAATGAAAAATCCCAATTTACTTGACATCAATATAACTATTACTTTGAAGTAAGGGGAGGTTTACAGATCCTATATGGTTACTAGGGGTTTGGATGTGTCAGGATCCTTGTTAGTCCAGCTCTGTGTAACAGAACAGAGAGGCTGGACACAAGGCTCTACTGTATCAGGTGTACACAGGTGAGTAACACACTGTGTGGCAGCAGGCAGCAGTCATGCAAGCAAACGTGTCAGAGCATAACAGTGGTACTGTGAAACAGAATTTTGAGCAGCCTGTAAATAAAATATTAGTTCAAACTGTAAGAACCAGATAAACAAACCAAAAACGGAAAGGCCTGATACGATTATCCTGAAATCTGAGCTCAAAGGCTAACTTACAATTTCTTAAAACACTACAGTTTTGCACAAACAAGAGGTCGAGGGCCAAAGCGGTAATCTGAGTAATGTTATAGGTATGGTAGCTCCATTTCAATGATAAAATACAACATTGGTAATGTCATTACAGGATAAGAATTTTACTATTGTGGATGATTGTCACCAAGTAGGAATGGTTTCTACAATACCTAAATGTGGTAATTCTTATATTAACTATAGTAAACTTTACCCCCTCCCTGAGGGGGAATGAATGGCCTGGGGGTACTAAAAAGTACGAATCAAATAAAGCCCCTGATGATATTTCCGTCCATCCAGAGAAATAGACTGTAGTACTTCAGAGTCTGGAGAAAGTTTTTTAAATTTAGGATAATTTTCCCTTTGGGGCCCGCCCTGGCCCCTGGGGTAGGGGCAGGAATCTCAATTTTACATATTGATACCATCTTTCTCCAAGTATGGTTCTGACAAAGTAGGAATAATTTCCTATTCAAAAAAGACAAAATATACACCAGAAGGTGTTATTTCCCTATATAAACTATAGTAAACTTTACCCCCTCCCCGATGGGGTCATATAGCCCGAGGGGTACTGGAATTTACAAATTAAACAAAGCCTCTGATGATCTTTTTATCCATGTAGAAAAATAGGCTGTAGTACCTCTGAGTATGGAGAAGAAGATTTTATAAATTTAGGATAATTTTCCCTTTGGGATCCTGCCCTGGCCCCTTGAGTAGAAGCAGGAATCCCAAATTTACAAATCTGTATCCTCATTAGCTAAGGATTATTTTGATTAAGTTTGAAAAGATTCCATAACCTGGTTCTGGAGAAGAAGTCGAAAATGTAAAAAGTTTACGCATGACCCATGACGGACTTCATCTCAAGTGACCTAAAAAAGCATCATATTAGCTAGGCCTTTTCGTTTTTGATAATTACCGATACCTACAGTGCAAACTATACACTTCCTTGAAAAATTCTTGAGATTTATACATAATGTAAGAACAGTAAAACCTTGTTATATTGCCACTGTTATACCGCCAAATCCGCTTATCGCCAAAAATTTATTCAGAATGGATTTCCCCCACATTAATGCACCTGTTTTACCGCCAAACTCACCTACAACCATCCACCATCATATTTCCAGAACAAATGGTTAAAATAACACGATCATGACCGTGTTAATATCGCCAAATTGAGTCCAGAAGGATGCAGGTTTAGATGTTACTGTTACGAGGCTGACAGATATACATTAGATGTACACACCGTGACCGTGTGTACATACATGGAATCAATAAACCATGGGTAGTCCTTTGTTGTCTTTCTACAGGTAAATTTCGAAAACTATGATGAAAACAATATCATGAAATGATTCAAACGTCTGATTCAGAGAAGTATTCGCAGAGGAAAACATCCCTCTCCTCATCATCAGCAAAGGCTGACTGGATGCTGACATTTTGCATCCAAGTTTGTGTCGGAGAGAGAAATCTCCAAGATAAATTTTTTCACTCAATCAAATTACACAAAATAACATGTTGGGAAAATGACATCCATAAGGGTTAAAGGCATAAATATGTACAATTTGATGCAATAATTGGATATGAATGAAATGTTTTTGACAAATTTTTCTGAAGTTAATTTTGATCTTTAAATTCTACAGTTGTTATGGAAACACTAGTTATAAGGTTTGGACAGCAAACCTGATATACCGCCAAACCAATCATTAAACATTGTATCACCAAAATTGCTGAGAACAAAAGGTGGCAATTAAACAAGTTTTTACTGTATTTTCTCTCTAAATTTTAGATTTTTTAATGAGATTCTAAATGTTTTCATTGAAAAAGCAGTATGCAAGAATTTTGTTCAAGAGAGCGTTCAGTTTGTTATATTTATCATAGCTGTCCACCCTTCATCTCTTTCTAAATCAAATCATCAGAGACATTTTTGATCATAAAAAATGAGGTTGATTTGAATTTCAAATAGACACATATAGAATACAAATATGAACTGCTATACGACTTATAGATTTGACCATCCCCCACAATAAAGAAGATGGACAGGTATGGTATCAAAGCCACGGCCATCACAGACTGAAATAAAACATGCCAGACTAGCATTACACGACAAGTTCATCTACAACAGCTACATTTAGCAAGGTCAGGGGTCAGGGATGCTAGTCCCACCTAACATGGTCCCCAGAATGGGGAAGACAAAGACCGGACGTCCCAGCATACTCCAGTTCCGAGACAGATATTCCACGTCGTTTTGGAATATGTCGACAAGAAATTCTGTATCTAGGGGTAGATAGAATTGATGCTGATCTACAAACTGAAAAACAAGGTTAGTTACATGTGATTCTAATTACAAAAGCAATTAAAGGTGTAACACATCTTTATATATGTAATAACATTTTGTCAATAAATTAGAATGATTATAATGACAAGGGAGGGCAAACACATACCATCAAGTCTCAATTACAAGCAGCATTACATACATGTCAATGGAGTGGATGAAATGACATGTATTGAATATTGATAGACAGAAATCAAAATATGCCAACTTCACTTTCACAAATTTCACACAACAGTAACAAATAGCAGTTTCTATTCCTAAATAATTTTCTATAACGTTTGCAATGATTTTGCAGAGTTACTATGTAAAACATCTAAAATGAAGAAGTTACCTTTCCAAAATAAAAGTACTGAATAAACATCATAATATGTAATGACAACAAGAGGCCCAATGGGCCTTAACGATCATCTGACAAAATCTAATTTTTGTTGGTTATAATATTAACATACATTTTTTGTATTTGACCCCTGTGAACTTGAAAGTGAGTCAAGGTCATTCATTCGAACAGACTTGGTAGCCCTTCATCCCAGTATGATACAGGCCAAATATCGGTACCCTAGGCCTTTCGGTTATTGAGAAGAAGTTGCTTGAAGATTTTAAGACATTTGACGCCTGTGACCTTGAAAGTGAGTCAAGGTCATTCATTTGAACAAACTTCGTAGTCTTTTATCCCAGCATACTATATGTCAAATATTAGCTACCTGGGCCTTTCGCTTATTGAGAAGAAGGTGCTGAATTTTTTTAACATACACTGTATTTGACTCCTTTGACCTTGAAAGTAAGTAAAGGTCATTAATTTTAACAAACTTGGTAGCCATTCATCCCAGCATGCTACTTATATAGGGCCCTTTGGTTATTGAGAAGAAGTCGCTCATAGGGAAAGTTAGCGCACGGCGGATGGTGCACGACGACGGACAGTGCACGATGGCTATAGGTCATCCTGACCCTTTGGGTCAGATGACCTAATAAAACTGGTTTTTCCAAACAGAGGCTCCATGCCATTAAGTGCCTCATACTAATCACAATTCATAACAAGAGGCCCATGGGCCTTAACAGTCACCTGAGTTTTAATTTAAGTACTAATAACTGCATATCTGGGTCATGAGAAGAAGATTGTTGAATTTTTAGCCAATTTGACCTCTCCCCACTGCCATGGGGGTAGGCCAGAGTCAAAATTTGCCCAATACCAAACCGTCATGTCCTGGTTATTTTTCTGACCAAGTTTCAATTATCGCCAATTGAAAATGAACAAATTAAAAGTGTCATTTTCCTATATAAACTATAGTAAAATTCAGCCCCTCCCCAAGGAGGAATCTAAAGTCTGGGGGGCTTGAAATTCACAATTTTGATAAAGCGCCATAAGATCTTTCCATAAGCGAATAGTATTTGATTCCAGCATATCTGTGTCTTGAGAAGATTGTTGAAATTTTAGCCAATTTGACCCTTCTTACCCCTCCAAACTGCCCCAGGGGTAGGCCAGAGTCACAATTTGCCCAATACCAAACCGTCATGTCCTGGTTATTATTATAACCAAGTTTTAATTATCTCCAACTGAAAACGAACAAAATATATCTCAAAGTGTCATTTTCCTATATAATCTATACTAAACTTTACCCTCTCCCAGGGGGGAACCTGAAATCTGCGGGGCTTGAAATTGACAATTTTTATAAAGCACCTTAAGACCTTTCCATTGGTGAATAGTATTTGATTCCAGCATATCTGGGTGTGGAGAAGAAGATTTTTTCAAATTTGAACTAATTTGACCCCTTTTGGCCACTTCCTCAGGCCCCTAGGGTGCTAGGACCATATAATTCATACATTTTGTGCATCTTTAGCTATGGAAAATTCCTGCAAAATTTCATTGAAATTGGTTGAGGCATTTATTTTTTAAAAGTCGAAAATGAAAATTGTTTAAGAACACACGACGGACGATGACAACGGACAAAAGGTGATTAGAATAGGTCACTTGAGACTTTGTTTCATCTAAGGTGACCTAAAATGATCAAACTCTTGTAACCAATATGCATATTTCTTCGAAAACTGTTCAAGGTTCTACATATCTTTTCACCAATTTCCAGGTAAAACATGATCTTAACATTCCCAGTATGATGATTTTATTATATAGGTTATGGGAGAAACACAAAACCACACTTGTGATGATGATCAGTAATGTTATATATATATTAATTTGAATCAATTAATTCATTCTAAAAGTTAAGCTGCTGTCATAATGAAGTTTGAAAATGTTATGAAAATGGGTAATTGTAAATTCTGAATTTTTTGCCAGATATTTTTGGAAATCCTCATCAATTGCTAGTAAAACAACTTTTGCCACCAGAACTGCATGTTTATGCATGTAGTGATCAAATAGAAAACTACTGATGAAGTTAACAATGCACTCTTTCGGAATGGTATATAGCCTTATAAGCAGGAAATGGGATAAAGAGAGATAATTCTAGGGCACTCAGCTTACTCCTTTTAGTCATAACCAGAGTTATGGCAATTCACTCATTAAGTATTCTAATTGCAGTAATTTAAATTCTTAATTTGCTTTCCCCAAAATTGTCTTTAATATTAATCTTATATTTCGGCATTTTCTTATTTTTGTAGGTTAAGTACAACATAATCCACATTTTCCACATTTCCTGACTTTATGGGCAACAATTCAAATTGTGTAAAATGATTTTTAACACTTGTACATGTTTGTGTTATTTAAAGCTTACTAGTATTGAAGTATGAAATGTAGAAACAAATCCATGAAATACAAGTACAGGCACATGCAGTCATTCTTGAGTGTTGTAAGTAGGTTAATTAGCCATTCACCAAAGGAACATATTGTATTATGAAACAAATTGGATATGAATTATATTGCTAGTACAGTAAAACATGTTTATAGCGAACATACTTACAACAAATTCATGGTTATAGTAGTGTTTTTCATTCTCCGCCCAGAGCCCTATCATTTATATATTATGATACACGTATTACTCCGCCCAGAGCCCTATCATTTATATATTATGATACACGTATTACTCCGCCCAGAGCCCTATCATTTATATATTATGATACATGTATTACTCCGCCCAGAGCCCTATCATTTATATATTATGATACACGTATTACTCCGCCCAGAGCCCTATCATTTATATATTATGATACACGTATTACTATGCTTATAATGAACTAATTTCCTTGGTCCCCAGAGAGTCCTTATAAGGGTGTTTTACTGTAATTGTTTCTCAATCAAAGTTAATTCCACACAAAAATTTACCTCAATGAGTACATTCAGAAAGGTTATTACTATGATAAACTAAATATTCAGAAAATCTTGTAGAAATTGTGAGGTCTATTACCATGGTTAAAGATTTATAGCTCCTACCTACACAAGAACAAAGACGGAAATTTCGGTCAGTTCCAAAAGGCGGATATTTCGTACAAACCTTTTGACTATCAATTGAAAGTAAACCATACTACTGTAGAAAACGGTGATTACACAATCATGTTACAATATGGCCACATTATTATAAGATTGCCATGTCAAAGTTTCTTCGAACCATGAAAATAACAACACTTTAATGGACTTCTCTTCCTTAACACCCAACATATTTTCTACTCAACTGCACCAGAGGAGCTTGAGAAGGAATTTAAAATGTGATTTTCAAGATGGAGGCTGTGACAGCCATCTTGGATTTCGGGCCAACCTGAAAAATAGCAACACTTAGTCAGGACCATCTCAGGTTCATTTCAGGCAAGTTTTAGTTCAATCGCAACAGTGGAACTTGAGAAGAAGTTTAAAATGTGTTTTCAAGATGGCAAATATGGTGGCCATCTTGGATTTCAGACCGACCCAAAAAACAACAAATCTTGGTCAGGATAATCTCAGGATCATTCTAGGTAAGTTTCAGCTCAATCCCACTGGCAGAACTTGAGAAGAAGTTTGAAATGTGAAAAGTTTACGGACGGCACACGATGATGATCACCTAACAAGAGATCCAAGAGGGATCTTGGCGCCCACCATTGATGATTTTTCATTCATTCTTATTTTAACTTTCATTTATGTACTAAATCTTAGTTCTATGAATTTCCCTTGAAAATTAATAATAGTTGAAAGGTCTCTTGTCAGGAGTTGTTTTTATGATCAGAAAAGGCGGAGTACATCCCGGGATCAATCAATCATAATATCATGCTAATGTTGGTCTCTTTATGCCCAGCGATGGTATATACTGTCATAGGGTAGGGATCCAACTAAATCCAAGTTAAAAGATATTTTTGGCCCCAATCCTCAGCCCCCTTGGGGAGTTATCCCCTCGATCTATACAATTTTCAATCCCTACCTCCTAATGAATGTTTCCAATCAATAATGATTGATGTACAGTGCACAGTTGTACAGTTCTAAAAAAAAGTTGTTAATAACAGCAACATGGTCAAATTTACTCCCTTTTGGCCCAACCCCTCAGCCCCCTTGTTGCAAGTATTTACAATCCAATATTTAAAACTCAACCTAGCATCAATATGTGTTAAAAAGAATAACAGACAATTCTACAATAAAAGATATGTCATCCGCAAGTCTTCAGAAAATATCCATCATGACCAAAGTTTGGGATTTTTACTGAGATGAAATTGTATAGATGATTTTTAAGCTCTAAATGTAATGTCGGTCTATTTTCTGCTGTCTCAATCTGTAGCTGAAGCATGGTTTTTAATTCCTGAAGTTAGTCTTCATCACAAGCTCAATGCATCAGGTTAGTAATGTCACCATCCAAATTAAGCCAAGTTAGTTTTTGAATGCTGAATGCAAAATATTACAGGTAGATCATACAGTCAAACAATTATCATAATGGTATATAACCCTGCGTCATGCATGGATGAAATGGCTTCAAATTAATCAATAAATATGTCAAAGAATTGATTTTCATTTTAAATACATTTGTTGGATAACACAAAGAACAAGAGATCCCAGGGGGATCAATGATTTTTCATTCGTTCTTAATAAGTTAGATCTTTTCCCTTCTTTTTTTTTTCATTGATGTATTTGATCTAAGTTCTATGAATTCCTCTTGAAAATTAATAAAAGTTGAAAGAAGGTCTCCTGTCAGGAGCTTTTTTTTCCTGATCAGTTCTAAATTCCAAATATTTATTTAAGGATCTTCTCTTGTGAAAAGTCGAAATTTTCTGATGACTAACTTTTTTTCTAATATGCATTTTTGGAAAAGGGAGTTCATTGCTTAGCAGAAAATGCAAAAAGAAATATATGGTAGTGGACTCGTTTTTGTGCTATGCTCGGTCAAAGATACCAAATGAGCAAAACACGTGATTTAAGTGAAAAATGCTGTTTTGGTCAATTGCAGGACAATTTCATTCAATACCTTCCAGATTTGTGATCAAATATGTATGAATGTTTGCAGAATTGACAAAAATAGTATTTTCTTATTAATTACAGAAGAAAAAAGTATTCAAATTATTCTTTTCGCTCAAAAAATAAATTTTAGTTACCCCTACCCCTTATTTTTTAATGAGAAAATACTCCATTTTTCCTCAATTTTTACAGATTTAATGCTTTATAAAAAAAATTCTGGCGACTAACTTTTTTAGATATTTGGCAGATCAAAAGGAGATGGGTTTCTCATTCTAAAGCAGTCATAAAATCTGGGGGGTAGCGTGCTTGTTTTTTTATCCCATTATCAAATGTGTTGTTTTCCTCTATTCTTGAGTCAAAAATCAAAATCGCTTCAATAACGCCAAATATCTTAAAAACATACTCAAGATATAAAAAAAATATCTTTGTTGCATCATAGTTGCTTTATAATGATCATAAAGAAGTTGTACAGCAAAAATGAACTTATTGTAATGAAAAATTGTGACACACTGACGATTTTAAATGATCAATCAAGCACAAAAAACATGAAATTTTGGCCGTTCATGAAGTGGAAGAAACACAGAGAAATACAAATTTTCAAAATGGCCGCCATAATGGTAATTTTTAGAAATTCTTCTTAAAAAAGTTCTACAAATAACAGACATCTAATTTTTTGCTACATTTTTCAGATGCATATTTGCTATCGAAATTGTTAATAAATTCTCAGATATTACAAAAATATCTCACGTGAGATCAAAACGAGATTTGGACGAGATTGAAACCTCACAAGAGCAGATCTTAAGAAAGATCCATCTTGTATTTCTTAAAAATAACCATTATATACTTTCATAGTCAACATACAAGATGGCCATGTGGCTGCCATATTTTTCCCCTGGAGCAGTCTAAAAATTAGACCATGCACATCTAGGGACCAAAGAGAACCTGCCTATGAAATTTTTAGTAGGATCCATCCAGTACAATAGAGATCACAAAGTATCCCCATCAAAATCCAAGACGGCTGTCTGAAACCATTTTGTTTTTTATTCACCTCAAAAAACAGGACGATGCACAACTAGGGACCACGTGGAATATAGCAAATGAATTTTGAGTAGGATCCATCCAGTACTTCTCAATAAATAATGATCAAAAACTATAAATGCAAAATCCAAGATGGCTGCCTGTCTTCCATATTGTTTTCAGATCAGCCTACAAACTGGACCATGCACAACAAGGGCCAAACATAATGAAATTTGAGAATGATCCATAAAGTACTTCTCAAAAAATAGTGATAACAAACTGTAACTCACAAATCCAAGATGGCCACTTGTTGGCCATATTTTTTATCGGATCTGTCTGAAAGTGGACCATGCACAACTAAGCACCAAGGGGAACATACATATGAAATTTGTACCTCTCAATAAATAATTATAACAAGAATTGTTTTAGGATGGGCGACGGACGGACCAAGGATTCAGGGCGATTTGAACAGCCCACCATCTGACGATGGTGGGGTAAAAATCAGTATAAGTAATTTCAGATTTAGAGACGTTCAGGTGTAAACTGAATATATAAACAACATATATAATGTTTTGGGGTTGTTATTGTAACATTTGGTATGTTTGGTGATCTGTGAGATGTTGTGATTACCTGTAGAATTTTATGTTTACCTGTAGAATGTTATGTTTACCTGTAGAATTTTATGTTTACCTGTAGAATGTTATGTTTACCTGTAGAATGTTATGTTTACCCGTGATAGGTTGTGATTACCTGAAGAATGTTATGTTTACCTGTAGAATGTTATGTTTACCTGAAGAATTTTATGTTTACCCGTGATATGTTGTGGTTACCTATAGAATGTTATGTTTATCTGTGGTATGTTGTGATTACCTGTAGAATGTTATGTTTATCTGTGGTATGTTATGCTTACTTGTGATATGTTGTGATTACCTGTAGAATGTTATGTTTATCTGTGGTATGTTATGCTTACTTGTGATATGTTGTGATTACCTGTAGAATATAATGTTTACCTGAGGGATGAATGCAAGTATTTGGTCCTGTAACATGTACAGTTTACTTGTTGCCAGCAGCCCAATCTCATTGGATGGTCTTCCAGTCAAACCAAGACGTTTATTTTTACCTGAAACCAAAGTAGACTACAAGTAAATCTCATTACTTATTAAATCAGATGCAAAAATTTGTAGCTAATATTAGCCTGTTCAGAGAAACCATGCTTTTAGTAATGATTTATTAACATTATTTATTGTTTTCATAGAAAAGAATTCAAATCATCATGTGCCACAGTGGATATTAACTATGACATAACAGGGCATTTGATAATAATAATAATATAATAATATACAATATTTGATATAGCGCCCTATTTAGCTAACATAAGCCACTCTAAAGCGCTTTACAGTACATAGATATACAATTCTTATACAATCAATACAATTAACACATACAGTTCTATCATATACAATTCTGAAGAGTTCGCAGGAGCTACCTTATCGGGCGCTAACTACTTGTCCTATACCACCTGGCTAATATCTCCATATGTGTGTGTGTATGTATGCGTGTGTGCTGGAGATGAATTGTGTTCTGTTTGTAGTGGGACCGTGTTTCCAACGGCATCTTTTATAGTGCCACCACACTTGAATGCTACATCACAGATACTGCAACATCCACCCCAGACCATTTTATACTCCACCTGGGTTGTTGGAGTTGTGTGGGCAGGAGAAAAACTCTTTCTCTGAATGTTCAATGCGTATGACGATTACGGGGATCAAACCCCGGCCGCCTGCATGGAAGGCCGGAGTGTAAACCACTCGACCAATCCGCCCATACACTGATGTTGGGACATACCTTTAACTTCTTTACACTAAATTACCTTGTTGGGCAGAGATCTGTGTCAATTCCTTGTCAGGATACACCGGTTTGGGACAGATCTCAGCCTTACCTAGCAGGGCGTACTAGATTTGTATCAATTCCTTGTCAGGATACACCTGTATGGGACAGACCTCAGCCTTACCTAACAGGGCGTAGATCTGTGTCAGTACCTTGACAGGATACACCTGTATGGGACAGACCTCAGCCTTACCTATCAGGGCGTAGATCTGTGTCAGTACCTTGTCAGGATACACCAGTATGGGACAGACCTCAGCCTTACCTAGCAGGGCGTAGATCTGTGTCAGTACCCTGGCAGGATACACCAGTATGGGACAGACCTCAGCCTTACCTAACAGGGCGTAGATCTGTGTCAGTACCTTGACAAGATACACCTGTATGGGACAGACCTCAGCCTTACCTAACAGGGCGTAGATCTGTGTCAGTGCCTTGTCAGGATACACCTGTATGGGACAGACCTCAGCCTTACCTAGCAGGGCGTACTAGATCTGTATCAATTCCTTGACAGGATACACCTGTATGGGACAGACCTCAGTCTTACTTAACAGGGCGTAGATCTGTGTCAGTACCCTGGCAGGATACACCAGTATGGGACAGACCTCAGCCTTACCTAACAGGGCGTAGATCTGTGTCAGTACCTTGACAAGATACACCTGTATGGGACAGACCTCAGCCTTACCTAACAGGGCATAGATCTGTGTCAGTGCCTTGTCAGGATACACCTGTATGGGACAGACCTCAGCCTTACCTAACAGGGCGTAGACCTGTGTCAGTACCTTGACAAGATACACCTGTATGGGACAGACCTCAGCCTTACCTAACAGGGCGTAGATCTGTGTCAGTACCTTGTCAGGATACACCTGTATGGGACAGACCTCAGTCTTACCTAACAGGGCGTACTAGATCTGTATCAATTCCTTGTCAGGATACACCTGTATGGGACAGACCTCAGCCTTACCTAACAGGGCGTAGATCTGTGTCAGTACCTTGTCAGGATACACCTGTATGGGACAGACCTCAGCCTTACCTAACAGGGCGTAGATCTGTGTCAGTACCTTGTCAGGATACACCTGTATGGGACAGACCTCAGCCTTACCTAACAGGGCGTAGATCTGTGTCAGTACCTTGTCAGGATACACCTGTATGGGACAGACCTCAGCCTTACCTAACAAGGCGTAGATCTGTGTCAGTACCTTGGCAGGATACACCAGTATGGGACAGACCTCAGCCTTACCTAGCAGGGCGTACTAGATCTGTATCAATTCCTTGTCAGGATACACCTGTATGGGACAGACCCCAGCCTTACCTAGCAGGGCGTACTAGATCTGTATCAATTCCTTGACAGGATACACCTGTATGGGACAGACCTCAGCCTTACCTAACAGGGCGTAGATCTGTGTCAGTACCTTGTCAGGATACACCTGTATGGGACAGACCTCAGCCTTACCTAACAAGGCGTAGATCTGTGTCAGTACCTTGGCAGGATACACCAGTATGGGACAGACCTCAGCCTTACCTAGCAGGGCGTACTAGATCTGTATCAATTCCTTGTCAGGATACACCTGTATGGGACAGACTCCAGCCTTACCTAGCAGGGCGTACTAGATCTGTATCAATTCCTTGACAGGATACACCAGTATGGGACAGACCTCAGCCTTACCTAGCAGGGCGTAGATCTGTGTCAGTACCTTGTCAGGATACACCTGTATGGGACAGACCTCAGCTTTACCTAACAGGGCGTAGATCTGTGTCAGTACCTTGTCAGGATACACCTGTATGGGACAGACCTCAGCCTTACCTAACAGGGCGTAGATCTGTGTCAGTACCTTGTCAGGATACACCTGTATGGGACAGACCTCAGCCTTACCTAACAGGGCGTAGATCTGTGTCAGTACCTTGGCAGGATACACCAGTATGGGACAGACCTCAGCCTTACCTAGCAGGGCGTACTAGATCTGTATCAATTCCTTGACAGGATACACCTGTATGGGACAGACCTCAGTCTTACCTAACAGGGCGTAGATCTGTGTCAGTACCCTGGCAGGATACACCTGTATGGGACAGACCTCAGCCTTACCTAACAGGGCGTAGACCTGTGTCAGTACCTTGACAAGATACACCTGTATGGGACAGACCTCAGCCTTACCTAACAGGGCGTAGATCTGTGTCAGTACCTTGTCAGGATACACCTGTATGGGACAGACCTCAGTCTTACCTAACAGGGCGTAGATCTGTGTCAGTACCCTGGCAGGATACACCAGTATGGGACAGATCTCAGCCTTACCTTACAGGGCGTAGACCTGTGTCAGTACCTTGACAAGATACACCTGTATGGGACAGACCTCAGCCTTACCTAACAGGGCGTAGATCTGTGTCAGTACCTTGTCAGGATACACCTGTATGGGACAGACCTGTCTTACCTAACAGGGCGTACTAGATCTGTATCAATTCCTTGTCAGGATACACCTGTATGGGACAGACCTCAGCCTTACCTAACAGGGCGTAGATCTGTGTCAGTACCTTGTCAGGATACACCTGTATGGGACAGACCTCAGCCTTACCTAACAGGGCGTAGATCTGTGTCAGTACCTTGTCAGGATACACCTGTATGGGACAGACCTCAGCCTTACCTAACAGGGCGTAGATCTGTGTCAGTACCTTGGCAGGATACACCAGTATGGGACAGACCTCAGCCTTACCTAGCAGGGCGTACTAGATCTGTATCAATTCCTTGTCAGGATACACCTGTATGGGACAGACCTCAGCCTTACCTAGCAGGGCATACTAGATCTGTATCAATTCCTTGACAGGATACACCTGTATGGGACAGACCTCAGCCTTACCTAGCAGGGCGTAGATCTGTATCAATTCCTTGTCAGGATACACCTGTATGGGACAGACCTCAGCCTTACTTAACAGGGTGTACTAGATCTGTATCAATTCCTTGTCAGGATACACCAGTATGGGACAGACCTCAGCCTTACCTAGCAGGGCGTAGATCTGTGTCAGTACCTTGTCAGGATACACCTGTATGGGACAGACCTCAGCTTTACCTAACAGGGCGTAGATCTGTGTCAGTACCTTGTCAGGATACACCTGTATGGGACAGACCTCAGCCTTACCTAACAGGGCGTAGATCTGTGTCAGTACCTTGTCAGGATACACCTGTATGGGACAGACCTCAGCCTTACCTAGTAGGGCGTACTAGATCTGTATCAATTCCTTGACAGGATACACCAGTATGGGACAGACCTCAGCCTTACCTAGCAGGGCGTAGATCTGTATCAATTCCTTGACAGGATACACCTGTATGGGACAGACCTCAGCCTTACCTAGCAGGGCGTACTAGATTTGTATTAATTCCTTGTCAGGATACACCAGTATGGGACAGACCTCAGCCTTACCTAGCAAGGCGTACTAGATCTGTATCAATTCCTTGACAGGATACACCAGTATGGGACAGACCTCAGTCTTACCTAACAGGGCGTAGATCTGTGTCAGTACCTTGACAGGATACACCTGTATGGGACAGACCTCAGCCTTACCTAACAGGGCGTAGATCTGTGTCAGTACCTTGACAGGATACACCTGTATGGGACAGACCTCAGCCTTACATAACAGGGCGTAGATCTGTGTCAGTACCTTGTCAGGATACACCTGTATGGGACAGACCTCAGCCTTACCTAACAGGGCGTAGATCTGTGTCAGTACCTTGACAGGATACACCAGTGTGGGACAGACCTCAGCCTTACCTAACAGGGCGTAGATCTGTGTCAGTACCCTGGCAGGATACACCAGTATGGGACAGACCTCAGCCTTACCTAACAGGGCGTAGATCTGTGTCAGTACCTTGTCAGGATACACCTGTATGGGACAGACCTCAGCCTTACCTAACAAGGCGTAGATCTGTGTCAGTACCTTGGCAGGATACACCAGTATGGGACAGACCTCAGCCTTACCTAGCAGGGCGTACTAGATCTGTATCAATTCCTTGTCAGGATACACCTGTATGGGACAGACCCCAGCCTTACCTAGCAGGGCGTACTAGATCTGTATCAATTCCTTGACAGGATACACCAGTATGGGACAGACCTCAGCCTTACCTAGCAGGGCGTAGATCTGTGTCAGTACCTTGTCAGGATACACCTGTATGGGACAGACCTCAGCTTTACCTAACAGGGCGTAGATCTGTGTCAGTACCTTGTCAGGATACACCTGTATGGGACAGACCTCAGCCTTACCTAACAGGGCGTAGATCTGTGTCAGTACCTTGTCAGGATACACCTGTATGGGACAGACCTCAGCCTTACCTAACAGGGCGTAGATCTGTGTCAGTACCTTGGCAGGATACACCAGTATGGGACAGACCTCAGCCTTACCTAGCAGGGCGTACTAGATCTGTATCAATTCCTTGACAGGATACACCTGTATGGGACAGACCTCAGTCTTACCTAACAGGGCGTAGATCTGTGTCAGTACCCTGGCAGGATACACCAGTATGGGACAGACCTCAGCCTTACCTAACAGGGCGTAGACCTGTGTCAGTACCTTGACAAGATACACCTGTATGGGACAGACCTCAGCCTTACCTAACAGGGCGTAGATCTGTGTCAGTACCTTGTCAGGATACACCTGTATGGGACAGACCTCAGTCTTACCTAACAGGGCGTAGATCTGTGTCAGTACCCTGGCAGGATACACCAGTATGGGACAGATCTCAGCCTTACCTTACAGGGCGTAGACCTGTGTCAGTACCTTGACAAGATACACCTGTATGGGACAGACCTCAGCCTTACCTAACAGGGCGTAGATCTGTGTCAGTACCTTGTCAGGATACACCTGTATGGGACAGACCTCAGTCTTACCTAACAGGGCGTACTAGATCTGTATCAATTCCTTGTCAGGATACACCTGTATGGGACAGACCTCAACCTTACCTAACAGGGCGTACATCTGTGTCAGTACCTTGTCAGGATACACCTGTATGGGACTGACCTCAGCCTTACCTAACAGGGCGTAGATCTGTGTCAGTACCTTGTCAGGATACACCTGTATGGGACAGACCTCAGCCTTACCTAACAGGGCGTAGATCTGTGTCAGTACCTTGGCAGGATACACCAGTATGGGACAGACCTCAGCCTTACCTAGCAGGGCGTACTAGATCTGTATCAATTCCTTGTCAGGATACACCTGTATGGGACAGACCTCAGCCTTACCTAGCAGGGCATACTAGATCTGTATCAATTCCTTGACAGGATACACCTGTATGGGACAGACCTCAGCCTTACCTAGCAGGGCGTAGATCTGTATCAATTCCTTGTCAGGATACACCTGTATGGGACAGAACTCAGCCTTACTTAACAGGGTGTACTAGATCTGTATCAATTCCTTGTCAGGATACACCAGTATGGGACAGACCTCAGCCTTACCTAGCAGGGCGTAGATCTGTGTCAGTACCTTGTCAGGATACACCTGTATGGGACAGACCTCAGCTTTACCTAACAGGGCGTAGATCTGTGTCAGTACCTTGTCAGGATACACCTGTATGGGACAGACCTCAGCCTTACCTAACAGGGCGTAGATCTGTGTCAGTACCTTGTCAGGATACACCTGTATGGGACAGACCTCAGCCTTACCTAGTAGGGCGTACTAGATCTGTATCAATTCCTTGACAGGATACACCAGTATGGGACAGACCTCAGCCTTACCTAGCAGGGCGTAGATCTGTATCAATTCCTTGACAGGATACACCTGTATGGGACAGACCTCAGCCTTACCTAGCAGGGCGTACTAGATTTGTATTAATTCCTTGTCAGGATACACCAGTATGGGACAGACCTCAGCCTTACCTAGCAAGGCGTACTAGATCTGTATCAATTCCTTGTCAGGATACACCTGTATGGGACAGACCTCAGCCTTACATAACAGGGCGTAGATCTGTGTCAGTACCTTGTCAGGATACACCTGTATGGGACAGACCTCAGCCTTACCTAACAGGGCGTAGATCTGTGTCAGTACCTTGACAGGATACACCAGTGTGGGACAGACCTCAGCCTTACCTAACAGGGCGTAGATCTGTGTCAGTACCCTGGCAGGATACACCAGTATGGGACAGACCTCAGCCTTACCTAACAGGGCGTAGATCTGTGTCAGTACCTTGTCAGAATACACCTGTATGGGACAGACCTCAGTCTTACCTAACAGGGCGTAGATCTGTGTCAGTACCCTGGCAGGATACTCCAGTATGGGAAAGACCTCAGACTTACCTAACAAGGCGTAGATCTGTGTCAGTACCTTGTCAGGATACACCTGTATGGGACAGACCTCAGCCTTACCTAGCAGGGCGTAGATCTGTGTCAGTACCTTGACAGGATACACCAGTGTGGGACAGACCTCAGCCTTACCTAACAGGGCGTAGATCTGTGTCAGTACCTTGGCAGGATATACCAGTATGGGACAGACCTCAGCCTTACCGAACAGGGCGTAGATCTGTGTCAGTACCTTGTCAGGATACACCTGTATGGGACAGACCTCAGCCTTACCTAACAGGGCGTAGATCTGTGTCAGTACCTTGTCAGGATACACCTGTATGGGACAGACCTCAGTCTTACCTAACAGGGCGTAGATCTGTGTCAGTACCTTGACAGGATACACCAGTATGGAACAGACCTCAGCCTTACCTAACAGGGCGTAGATCTGTGTCAGTACCTTAACAGGATACACCTGTATGGGACAGACCTCAGCCTTACCTAACAGGGCGTAGATCTGTGTCAGTACCTTGACAGGATACACCAGTGTGGGACAGACCTCAGCCTTATTACCTAACAGGGCGTAGATCTGTGTCAGTACCCTGGCAGGATACACCTGTATGGGACAGACCTCAGCCTTACCTAACAGGGCGTAGATCTGTGTCAGTACCTTGTCAGGATACACCTGTATGGGACAGACCTCAGCCTTACCTAACAGGGCGTAGATCTGTGTCAGTACCTTGGAAGGATACACCAGTATGGGAAAGACCTCAGCCTTACCTAGCAGGGCGTACTAGATCTGTATCAATTCCTTGTCAGGATACACCTGTATGGGACAGACCTCAGCCTTACCAAGCAGGGCGTACTAGATCTGTATCAATTCCTTGACAGGATACACCAGTATGGGACAGACCTCAGCCTTACCTAGCAGGGCGTAGATCTGTGTCAGTACCTTGTCAGGATACACCTGTATGGGACAGACCTCAGCCTTACCTAACAGGGCGTAGATCTGTGTCAGTACCTTGTCAGGATACACCTGTATGGGACAGACCTCAGCCTTACCTAGCAGGGCGTACTAGATCTGTATCAATTCCTTGACAGGATACACCTGTATGGGACAGACCTCAGTCTTACCTAACAGGGCGTAGATCTGTGTCAGTACCCTGGCAGGATACACCAGTATGGGACAGACCTCAGACTTACCTAACAGGGCGTAGATCTGTGTCAGTACCTTGTCAGAATACACCTGTATGGGACAGACCTCAGCCTTACCTAGCAGGGCGTAGATCGGTGTCAGTACCTTGTCAGGATACACCTGTATGGGACAGACCTCAGCCTTACCTAGCAGGGCGTAGATCTGTGTCAGTACTCTGGCAGGATACACCTGTATGGGACAGACCTCAGCCTTACCTAGCAGGGCGTAGATCTGTGTCAGTACTCTGGCAGGATACACCTGTATGGGACAGACCTCAGCAGATGTTTGGACATCAATACCATGCTGCAACAGATGCTCCTGAATTTTTAAGTTCTCAGCAAGTATAACCACTGTAACATAAAAATTACAAAACAAGAGTAATACCGGTAAATATAAATGAATGGAAATCATAAGCATTACTTGAAAGCAATTTTAGTCTTGTAAATAAAATATATTTACCTTGCACAACTATGTCAGGTTTAGGTTCAGAAACCAGGCGTCGATTGAGTGGATCTAGTTCACCAGGAGATAAAAAATTCTTCAAAAAAGAAAAATTTTAACATGAATGATGATGATTGATGTAAAAATATTTGATGATTATTATAGTGTACCTGGTAATGTATATTTGTGGAAATAATGATGTTAGTGGATTTATACCCCATTACAACACAATGTAACCTCCCCTAAGACAAACACCTACAGTCACAATACGACACAATGTAACCGCCCCTCAGACAAACAACTACAGTCTGAATATGACACAATGGAACCGCCCCTCAGACAAACACCTACAGTCAGAATATGACACAATGTAACCGCCCCTCAGACAAACACCTACAGTCACAATACGACACAATGGAACCGCCCCTCAGACAAACACCTACAGTTAGAATATGACACAATGTAACCTCCCCTCAGACAAACAGCTACAGTCAAAATATGACACAATGTAACCTCCCCTCAGACAAACACCTACAGTCAGAATATGACACAATGTAACCGCCCCTCAGACAAACAACTACAGTTAGAATATGACACAATGTAACCGCCCCTCAGACAAACACCTACAGTCACAATATGACACAATGTAACCGCCCCTCAGACAAACACCTACAGTCAAAATATGACACAATGTAACCGCCCCTCAGACAAACACCTACAGTCAGAATATGACACAATGTAACCTCCCCTCAGACAAACACCTACAGTCTACAGATAGAATACGACACAATGAAACCGCCCCTCAGACAAACACCAATTAGTTAGAATACGACACAATGTAACCGCCCCTCAGACAAACACCTACAGTCTACAGTTAGAATATGACACAATGTGACCGCCCCTCAGACAAACACCTACAGTCACAATATGACACAATGTAACCTCCCCTCAGACAAACACCTACAGTCAGAATATCACAATGTAACCTCCCCTCAGACAAACAACTACAGTCAGAATATGACAATGTAACCGCCCCTCAGACAAACACCTACAGTCAGAATATGACACAATGTAACCTCCCCTCAGACAAACACCTACAGTCACAATATGACACAATGTAACCGCCCCTCAGACAAACACCTACAGTCACAATATGACACAATGTAACCGCCCCTCAGACAAACAACTACAGTTAGAATATGACACAATGTAACCTGCCCTCAGACAAACACCTACAGTCAGAATATGACACAATGTAACCTCCCCTCAGACAAACAACTTCAGTCAGAATATGACACAATGTAACCTCCCCTCAGACAAACACCTACAGTCAGAATATGACACAATGTAACCTCCCCTCAGACAAACACCTACAGTCAAAATATGACACAATGTAACTGCCCCTCAGACAAACACCTACAGTCAGAATATGACACAATGTAACCTCCCCTCAGACAAACACGTACAGTCAGAATACGACAAAATGTAACCTCACCTCAGACAAACACCTACAGTCAAAATATGACACAATGTAACCGCCCCTCAGACAAACACCTACAGTCAGAATATGACAATGTAACCTCCCCTCAGACAAACACCTACAGTCAGAATATGACACAATGTAACCTCCCCTCAGACAAACACCTACAGTCAAAATATGACACAATGTAACCGCACTCAGACAAACACCTACAGTCAGAATATGACACAATGTAACCGCCCCTCAGACAAACACCTACAGTCAAAATATGACACAATGTAACCACCCCTCAGACAAACACCTACAGTCAGAATATGACAATGTAACCGCCCCTCAGACAAACACCTACAGTCAGAATATGACACAATGTAACCTCCCCTCAGACAAACACCTACAGTCAGAATATGACACAATGTAACCTCCCCTCAGACAAACAGCTACAGTCAAAATATGACACAATGTAACCTCCCCTCAGACAAACACCTACAGTCAAAATATGACACAATGTAACCGCCCCTCAGACAAACACCTACAGTCAGAATATGACACAATGTAACCTCCCCTCAGACAAACACCTACAGTCAAAATATGACACAATGTAACTGCCCCTCAGACAAACACCTACAGTCAGAATATGACAATGTAACCGCCCCTCAGACAAACACCTACAGTCAAAATATGACACAATGTAACTGCCCCTCAGACAAACACCTACAGTCAAAATATGACACAATGTAACCTCCCCTCAGACAAACACCTACAGTCAAAATATGACACAATGTAACCGCCCCTCAGACAAACACCTACAGTCAGAATATGACACAATGTAACCACCCCTCAGACAAACACCTACAGTCAGAATATGACACAATGTAACCGCCCCTCAGACAAACACCTACAGTTAGAATATGACACAATGTAACCTCCCCTCAGACAAACACCTACAGTCACAATATGACACAATGTAACCGCCCCTCAGACAAACACCTACAGTCAAAATATGACACAATGTAACCTCCCCTCAGACAAACACCTACAGTCACAATATGACACAATGTAACCGCCCCTCAGACAAACACCTACAGTCAAAATATGACACAATGTAACCACCCCTCAGACAAACACCTACAGTCACAATATGACACAATGTAACCGCCCCTCAGACAAACACCTACAGTCAGAATATGACACAATGTAACCTCCCCTCAGACAAACAACTTCAGTCAGAATATGACACAATGTAACCGCCCCTCAGACAAACACCTACAGTCAGAATATGACAATGTAACCGCCCCTCAGACAAACACCTACAGTCAAAATATGACACAATGTAACCGCCCCTCAGACAAACACCTACAGTTAGAATATGACACAATGTAACCGCCCCACAGACAAACACCTACAGTCAGAATATGACACAATGTAACCGCCCCTCAGACAAACACCTACAGTCAGAATATGACACAATGTAACCTCCCCTCAGACAAACAACTACAGTTAGAATATGACACAATGTAACCTCCCCTCAGACAAACACCTACAGTCACAATATGACACAATGTAACCGCCCCTCAGACAAACACCTACAGTCAAAATATGACACAATGTAACCACCCCTCAGACAAACACCTACAGTCACAATATGACACAATGTAACCGCCCCTCAGACAAACACCTACAGTCAGAATATGACACAATGTAACCGCCCCTCAGACAAACACCTACAGTCAGAATATGACACAATGTAACCTCCCCTCAGACAAACAACTACAGTTAGAATATGACACAATGTAACCTCCCCACAGACAAACACCTACAGTCAGAATATGACACAATGTAACCGCCCCTCAGACAAACACCTACAGTCAGAATATGACACAATGTAACCGCCCCTCAGACAAACACCTACAGTCAGAATATGACACAATGTAACCTCCCCTCAGACAAACACCTACAGTCAAAATATGACACAATGTAACCGCCCCTCAGACAAACACCTACAGTCAGAATATGACACAATGTAACCGCCCCTCAGACAAACAACTACAGTCAAAATATGACACAATGTAACCACCCCTCAGACAAACACCTACAGTCAGAATATGGCAATCTGATTAATGTCACCTTCACTATGAAGTCTAAGTTATTGAAATATATGTACTTCTGAATTGTGAAATCTCAACTGAATGTTTCTATCAAATTTAAAGACCCTGAATAAATGTATTGTTTACATAGTGAGAATAAAGCTTACCTCTAAGATGAGTCTGCTGAGAATCAACATAGACTCTCCCCACATCTGTGGTAACTTTCCAATAGCTACTCGCTTCTGGCTATTCGGATTTCTGTATTCATCATCCACCTGTAACATTGAAACATTTCCTTCAAAACTAAATAGGGCATACCGGTAATATTTTGCCTACAAAATAGTGACCTCACTATTGGCAGTTATGCTGAAACATGATGTCATTTAATATGATATCTGACATTGATAAACATTGATATCTAATAGAATATCTACCGCCAAAACAGTCAAAAAGTAACATTACCTCATGGTTGTATACAATTTAATTAAAGTAACTTGCTGTTCAGCTTTTTAATTTTAAGTCCATTTGCAGTGTCAGGATACTCCTTACTACAATGTTTTAGTTTACTACATGTTTACTACTTAGGTTACTCAACCGTGACAGTTCATTCACACACCTGTAATGTATGTGCTGTTCCGTAGGTGAGTGGGGAAACTTGTTAGGTCAGTGTAGACCAGTGTAGGTCAGTGTAGGTCAGTGTAGACCAGTGTAGGTCAGTGTAGGTCAGTGTAGGCCAGTGTAGACCAGTGTAGGTCAGTGTAGGCCAGTGAAGGTCAGTGTAGGCCAGTGTAGGTCAGTGTAGGTCAGTGTAGGCCAGTGTAGGCCAGTGTAGGTCAGTGTAGGTCAGTGTAGGCCAGTGAAGGTCAGTGTAGGCCAGTGTAGGTCAGTGTAGGCCAGTGAAGGTCAGTGTAGGTCAGTGTAGGCCAGTGTAGGTCAGTGTAGACCAGTGTAGGTCAATGTAGACCAGTGTAGGTCAGTGTAGGTCAGTGAAGGTCAGTGTAGGCCAGTGTAGGCAAGTGTAGGCCAGTGTAGGCCCCAGTGTAGGCCAGTGTAGGCCAGTGTAGGTCAGTGTAGGCAAGTGTTGGCCAGTGTAGGTCAGTGTAGGCCAGTGTAGGTCAGTGTAGGTCAGTGTAGGCCAGTGTAGGCCAGTGTAGGTCAGTGTAGGCCAGTGTAGGTCAGTGTAGGCCAGTGTAGGCCAGTGTAGGTCAGTGTAGGCCCCAGTGTAGGCCCCAGTATAGGCCAATGTAGGCTAGTGTAGGCCAGTGTAGGTCAGTGTAGGCCAGTGTAGGCCCCAGTGTAGGCCAGTGTAGGTTAGTGTAGGCCAGTGTAAGTCAGTGTAGGCCAGTGTAGGCCAGTGTAGGCCCCAGTGTAGGCCAGTGTAGGTTAGTGTAGGCCAGTGTAGGTCAGTTTAGGCCCCAGTGTAGGCCAGTGTAGGTTAGTGTAGGACATTGTAGGCCAGTGTAGGCCAGTGTAGGTCAGTGTAGACCAGTGTAGATCAGTGTAGGTCAATGTAGACCAGTGTAGGTCAGTGAAGGCCAGTGTAGGTCAGTGTAGGCAAGTGTAGGCCCCAGTGTAGGCCCCAGTGTAGGTCAGTGTAGGCAAGTGTAGGCCCCAGTGTAGGCCCCAGTGTAGGCCAGTGTAGGTTAGTGTAGGCCAGTGTAGGCCAGTGTAGGCCAATGTAGGCCAGTGTAGGCCAGTGTAGGCACTAGGTATTTCTCAGGTAAGTTGAGGAACATGGGCTAATGCTGGCGTTACACTGTCCCAAAATTGACACAGGATGGAAACATGAAATAGGAAATTTTCAAATTCGGCTCTGATCGTGAAAGCATCAGGCCATTCGTGAGGGCATCTTGAGCCATCGTATGATTGCCGGTGGATTTTCTCAGGCTCCGGTAACAACTTTGTGAGTGGTGTCAAAATCTTTGGCGCGTCAAAAAATTGCCCGACCACCTTGTAAATGTCCATTTTCGTGTTGAGTTCGTTTGTTAATCATGTCCTTCGTAAGGTTACTGTGAGGGCTTCTTGTCATATCGTGTCATCTCAATCTTCTCTTCGTGTGATTATCAGTGACATCGGGCATGGTTCTCCTCACAAATGCACTGCTATGGAAACAAGAAGTTGTCCGATGGTCAACAGAGACTTGACATCTTTACAGGCTTGTAAACCTTCCTTCCTAGGTACACTCGGATACAGAGACTTGACATCCATACAGGCTTGTAAACCTTCCTTCCTAGGTACACTCGGATACAGAGACTTGACATCCATACAGGCTTGTAAACCTTCCTTCCTAGGTACACTCGGATACAGAGACTTGACATCCATACAGGCTTGTAAACCTTCCTTCCTAGGTACACTCGGATACAGAGACTTGACATCCATACAGGCTTGTAAACCTTCCTTCCTAGGTACACTCGGATACAAAGACTTGAAACCCATACAGGCTTGTAAACCTTCCTCCCTAGGTACACTCGGATACAAAGACTTGACATCTATACAAGCTTGTAAACCTTCCTCCCTAGGTACGCTCGGATACAAAGACTTGACATCCATACAGGCTTGTAAACCTTCCTTCCTAGGTACACTCGGATACAAAGACTTGAAACCCATACAGGCTCGTAAACCTTCCTTCCTAGGTACACTCGGATACAGAGACTTGACATCCATACAGCATAATATGGCATCATCTGGTAATGGTTGTGATAGTTCACCAATCCTGTTTATAAAGTCTGTAGTATCACGGATGTCTGATGGCAGTAACATTACATTTTCTAGAAGTTCTTTTTGCAGAAATTAGAATTTGGCTCACCTTATTAACTATGAATTAGTATTTGAATGGCATTTTAGGAAATTAAGAAACTTGAGAACTAAATATGAAACATACATATCGACATCAGATGTTACCTTATCAGCTGGCACTGTGTATAACTCGGGCATCATCAGGACCCCATCATCTCGCTTCTTAAGGACGCTATCCAACAGGTCCTTGTATTTAATCACCTGTTAATGTAACTAACATCAGTACTGCAGTCTTATGTCTTATAATACTAATGCAAAATATCTCAATCATATGTGAAATAGTTATATTCATCATTGTGGTGCAAAATAATTATAAACCAGCAAATTCATGAAATCACCCACTTACCGTTTCAATAATTAGAACCCATATAAACTCAATTTAATTATAAATATGTAAACAAGAGGCCCAGAGGGCCTGTATTGCTCACCTGGATACATTGGTATCCAGGTAATTGTAGTAAAATATTATCCAAAAAGATCCCAAGGGCAGGGATAGACTAAAAGGCCAATCCTTAAGGAATATCTGTATAAATTAAAAGTTTGGTAAATGGGCGAGTATCTCAATTGTTTTCAAGTTCAATTAAGAAACTAGGTCCCTAGGGGGTGTGGCCAGACCCTGACATCAATGCTAATATTATGATTGTGTTTGTCTCTTTATGCCAAGCAACTGTATATTTAGTTTTGGGGTGGGGATCTCAATCGCTTAAAAGTTATGACCATAAAAGCTAAGTATCTGCAAAGGCGTGGCAGAACCTGGGATCAAATCTAAAATCATGATTTTGATTGTCTCTTCATGCCCAGCAATTGTATACGGTGAAAACCTTCAGTTAGCTTGAATCGGCAGATAGTTCAAACACACCTTTTCAGCAATAAAAATAAAAATTGTTTGACTCCTAATAGTTCAAACCTTGCTTACACAGGTCTGGATTAGACAAGTTGGCTGTCAAAAATGTTTTTGACAGCTGACTTCTCTAACTCTCCCTATTTTGGGTATAGGGAGCTGATTTCAGCGGTCAGAACACCGACACTTGGCTTTTGTACTCTTTGCTTGACAAAGGAAACAGACGTTTTCGAAAGCTCGCAAATTAAGTTTTCAATTCCTGTTTGTGGACAAAACAAATTCAGTATATATTATTCATACCAAACTGATGAATCTTATTCCTAATAGTATAATGTGTAGTACCCAAGATGTGTGATATTGTTGTCAGCTATTTCGGACAATTTGTGCATAATTAAGCCACATTTTAATGATGTTTCTATCTTTTCAACATAAATATGTACAAGCGCCAATCAAACATCTTTATGACCCTGATTAGCTTCAGAGCGCGGAATGTAGTGTTACACAGCTGAGGTACGTGTGTATTATCATGGCATTACTGTATTAAAATTTGATTATTATTCGTGGCCTGGTCACACATACCTGATTTATAACTGATATTTTACCTATACAACAGCCAAGACCAAATAATCAACCAGGTGTTCAATTGACGTATTAATCTGTTATTAGGTGCAGTTTTAATCCACCATCCGCAATATGCTAAATTACATAAACTTCCAACGACAGTTAAGCCTAGGAAAAAATATTTTTTTCTACATTGCAAATTAACTTGATAGTTTAGATAGTTCGAACAGTGTTAACAATATTATTTAATTTTGTTTAACTGACTGAAAGTTTACCGTATATAGTTTTCGGGTGGGGATCTCAACTGTTTAGAAGTTAAGCCTCAGGTGTTGATTCTGCAAGAGGGTGGCACACCCCTGGAACAATCATAATATCATGATTGTGTTCGTCTCTTTATGTGCAGGAGTTGTATATTATATTGTAATCAAAGTTCAAAAATATTTTCCCCATCCTTGAGCCCCCATGAGAGGGGGGGGGGGGTTCTTCAATTTGTAAAATTTTAAATTCCTACCTCTCATGAATGTTTCCAACCAATTATGATTGATATCCAGTGCATAGGTTCTAAAGAAACAGTTGTTGATAACAATTATGATCATAATTTATTCCCTTGGGGCCCCGTCCCTCAGCCCCCTGGGAGCTCAGCCTAACCACGAGTGCAGGGTTTGAATCCAGACTATCTAGGGATGCTACCAGTGATATATATTGGGTATTCATTGCTTAGTTTCAGAGAAGAAGTTGCTTAAACCAACATAGCTAAATAATTCTTTTTGGCCCCATCCATGGGGGGGGGGGGGGGGGGGGGGGGGTCAGTCCCACCAATAGTACAATTTTTAATCCTGAGCACCTAGGGATGCTTCCTGCCAAATAAGGTTGATTTCCAATCAGTGGTTATAGAGAAGAAGTTGTTTAAAAAATTGTTGATGGACAACGGACGCCACAGTTTGGCATAAACTCACCTCTGTCTTTCGGACCAGGTGAGCTAACAAAGTAACAAAGGACCAGGTGAGCTAATAATGTGAACTTTTACACTTATTAACAATTTGTAACTTATATAATTTTTATACCAGAAATAGTGATCCAATGTTTTATATAGTGTAACAGGAAAGACATACAACAGTGTCTTTCCATCAGAGATCAAACTCCAGATCTCTAGATTTCTAGTCAGATGCTCTACCACTGAGCTAAATCACCCATAGCTCAAAGCTACAGCAGAAGACGACTGTAATACTCTACCACAATAGTTTGGAGAGACCAACACAGAGAAGTATTTGTTAAATAATTACCAGTAAACCACTGAGAGTGGGCCCATGATGTTAACACTTACTTGCTCTTCGTTACCGTTAAATAGTCCATCCAATAAGAAGTAGGCAAAGAACATGGGCCACTGGCACTCAATCTTCTCAAACATCTGTAGTTCCCAGGGCTCGTAGTAAAGCCGAGACGGATCCTGTGAAATTAAATTATGTTTCTCTAGTATACAAGAGATCCCAGAGGGATCTTGGCACGCACCATAGACAATCTTCATTTGTTCTTAAAAAGTTGAATCTTTTCCCTTCTTTTCTGTTTCATGTATTCAATTTTAGGCATATGGAATTTTGGATTTCCTCTTAAGGTTCAGGCAATCCTAATTGAAAAATAATAGCCTGTGACCAATTCTTTTTCTTATCAGTCCCAACAACAAAAACAAATATAAGGATCAAGAGGAACATACATATGAAATAAAAGAAACTTATTGTCAAAACCTAAGATGGCTGTCTGTTAGCCATTTTGCTTTCTGATCAGTCCAAACCCAAGATGGCTGTCTGTAAGCCATTATGATTTCTGATCAGCCCAAATCAAAAGATAGCTGTCTGTTAGCCATTATGATTTCTGATCAGTCCAAATCAAAAGATGGCCGTCTGTTAGCCATTATGATTTCTGATCAGTCCAAATCAAAAGATGGCCGTCTGTTAGCCATTATGATTTCTGATCAGTCCAAATCAAAAGATGGCCGTCTGTTAGCCATTATGATTTCTGATCAGTCCAAATCAAAAGGGCATAACTAAAGCATTAAGAAGAACCTACATAAAAAAATTGAGAAAGATCAATCAACTGTTTCTAAAGAAATAAATACTTATCACAATCTATACCTGTCAAAATCCGAGATGGCCTCTCCCAGCCATATTGTTTTTCTGATTGACTCAAAAATTTGACAGTGTGCAAGAAGGTATCAAGGGGAACTTGCTTGCATATGAAATTTGAGAAGGATCTATACTTACAGTAAGTACTTTTCAAGAATTAGCGATCACAAACTATTAAATAAATGCAAAATCAAAGATGGCCACCTGTTGGCCATATTGTTTTTCGGATTGGCTCAAAAATTTGACAATGCACAAGGGACCAAGGGAAACTTGCATATGAAGGTTGAGAAGGATCCATCTACAAATGTAGTTCTTTTCAAGAACAAGAGACCCAGAGGGCATGTATCGATCACCTGGATACATTGGTATATCTAGGAAATTGTGGTGAAATATTTTTCCAAAAGATCCCAAGGACAGGAACAGACTAAAAGACCAATTCTTGAAGCACATCTGTATAAATTAAAAGTTTGGTAAATTAGTGAGTATCTCAACTGTTTTCAAGTTGTACAAAGAAACCCTAGGGGTGTGGCCAGACCCTGACATCAATACTATAATATTACAATTCTGTTTGTCTCTTTATGCCCATTAGCAATTGTATATATATAGAGATGGGGATCTAAACCGTTGTAATTCATTAGTTAAGTCTGGAAGGGAGTGGAGGCCCTGTGATATAATCTAGTATCATGATTGTGATTGTCTATTCATGCCCAGCAATTGTTAATGTAGTTAAAGGTGGGGATCTCAACCGTTTAAAAGTTATGACTCAGTAGTTAAGTCTAAAAGAGCATGGCAGACCAGTCACCCTGTGATCAAATCTAGAAATATGACTCTTCATTCCAAGCAATTGTATATAGTTTTAGGTTGGGGATCTCAACCGTTTAAAAGTTTCATCTCAGGAGTTTTTTCTGCAAAGGGGAGGTGCACACTCCAAGATTAATCATAATATCATGGTTGTGTTTGTCTCTTTATGTCCAGCAATGGTATATATTTTTATTATAGGTAGGGATCCAACCAAATCCAAGTTAAGAAATATTTTTTGCCCCACCCCTCAGCCCCATGGGGGCTTAGCCAAACCATAAGTACATTTGTTAATCCATACTACCTAGGGACTAGGGATGCTACCAATGAAATTTAGTTGGTATCTAATGCTTGGTTTCAGAGAAAAAGTCCCTTAAACCAATATAGCTAAATATAATCATTTTTGGCCCTACCCTTTAGCCTCCTGGAGGGGTCAGTCCCACCATTAGTACAATTTTGAATCTTGAGCACCAAGGGATGCTTCCTGCCACAGAGGTTGGTTTCCAATAAGTGGTTATGGAGGATAAGAAGTCGCTTAAATAAATATAGCTAAAAAAAAATTTTGGCCCCACCCCTCAGTCCCACCATTAGTACAATTTTGAATCCTGAGCACTTAGGAATGCTTCCTGCTCTTCCTGTTTATGGAAAAGTTGCTTTTAAAGCAATATAGCTAAATAAACATTTTTGGCCTCGCCCTCAGTCCCCTGGGGGTCAGTCCCACCATTAATACAAATTTGAATCCTGAGTACCTAACGATGCTTCCTGCCAAATAAGGCTGATTTCCTATCAGTGGTTATGGAGAGGAAGTCGTTTAAAAAATTGTTGACGGAGGGACAGACGGACGAAGGACGGACGGATAAAGGACAATGGACGCCATGGTATGGCATAAGCTCACTTTGGTCCTTTGGACCAGGTGCAGGTAAGCTAAAAAGTGATCAAAAACTATAAATGAACAAGATGACCAGAGGGCCTGTATAGCTCACCTGGATACATTGGTATCTAGGTAATCATGGTAGAATATTTTCCAAAAGGATCTATTCTGTACATTGGTCAAAATCCATTTTATCTTTAGGATAAGTAGTAATATAAAAAGCTTTACCTTGATTTCCCATTTTTGGGCCCCGCACCACTGGCCCCTTAGGGGTCAGCATCACCATTTTATGCAAAATCTGTTCCCCCTTCACCGAGGGATGTTCCTGACCAAATTTGGTCAAAATCCAATAAAAACTTTATGACAAATAGCGATTTAAAGGAATTACCTATATTTCCCCTATTGGGCCCCCGCCCTCTGGCCCCTTTGGGGTCAGTCAACATTTATGCAAAATTTTCCCTTTCCACCATGATGTTTCACACCATACTTGGTCAAAATCCATTGATAACTCAAGACTAGTAGCGATTTACAGGAATTACCTATATTTCCCCTATATGGCCCCACCCCTCTGGTTCCTTGGGGGTCAGAGTCACCATTTATGCAGTGCTTAATAACTAACTTAAAAATAACTTAAAACCATTGCAGTGCTTAATAACTAGTAGGAATTTAAAGAAAATGATGACGGATGATGGACGGACAGACGGACGCCACGTCATGGCATAAACTCACAGGCCCTTCTGGCCAGGTGAGCTAAAAATCAAAAATGGCCACCTATTGGCCATATTGTCTTTTAGATTGGCTTAGAAATTTGACAGTGCACAACTAGATACCAAGGGGAATGGCATATCATTTGAGAAGAATCCATCAAGTACTTTTAAAACAAGAGGCCCAATGGGCCTGCATCGCTCACCTGGTATTAATTTCTGACTTATATTAAAGTGTAACCCTAAAGTCCCGTAAAATCTTTTAATGTAAGACATTTAGAAGAACATATTTTACCCCTGTGACCTTATAAGACAACATCATTTTCATTTTCAAATTTTGTTTGGCTTCATCCCAGGACGCTACCAGCCAAATATCATGTCTCTAGGCAAATAAAGATCAAGGTCATTTCTCTTCGCAAACTTTGTCAGGCTTCATCCAAGAAACCTTTCAGCCAAATGTCATGCTTCCAGGGCTTTTGGTACTTCAGAAGAAGTCGTTTGAATGTTTTAACAGATCTGACCCCTTGAATATAAGTCAAGGTCATTTTTTTTCGCAAACTTTGTCGGGCTTCATCCAAGGAACCTTTCAGCCAAATATCATGCTTCCAGGGCTTTTGGTATTTCAGAAGAAGTCGTTCAAAGGTTTTAACATATTTGACCCCTGTGACCTTGAATATAAGTCAAGGTCATTTCTTTTCGCAAACTTTGTCGGGCTTCATCCAAGAAACATTTCAGCCAAATATCATGCTTCTGGGGTTTTTGGTATTTCAGAAGAAGTCGTTTAAAGGTTTTAACAGATTTGACCCCTGTGACCTTGAATATAGGTCAAGGTCATTTCTTTTCGCAAATTTGTCGGGCTTCATCCAAGGAACATTTCAGCCAAATATCATGCTTCTAGGGCTTTTGGTATTTCAGAAGAAGTCGTTTGAAGGTTTTAACAGATTTCACCCTTGTGACCTTGAATATAGGTCAAGGTCATTTTTTTTCGCAAACTTTATTGGGCTTCATCCAAGGAACCTTTCAGCCAAATGCCATGTTTCTAGGGCTTTTGGTATTTCAGAAGAAGTCATTTAAAGGTTAAAATAAATTTAACCTCACTGTGACCTTGAATATTGGTCAAGGTCATTTTTTTTCTCGCAAACTTTATTTGGCTTCATCCAAGGAAGCTACTGGTCAAATATGAAGTCTCTATGCCTGACGGCATTTTAGAAGAAGTTGTTTGAATGTTTCGACATTTTTGACCCCTGTGACCTTGAAATTAGGTCAAAGTGATTTTTTTTCGCAAACTTTGTTCAGCTCCTTCCAAAAAATCTACCAGCCAAATTTCATGTCACTGGGCCTTTCAGTATTTTAGAAGAAGTCGTTTAAAGGAAAAAGTTGACGGACGACGGACGGGCGGATGGACGGACGGACGACGGACGCTGCACCATCACATAATCTCACTTGGCCCTTCGGGACAGGTGAGCTAAAAACAGAGATAACAAACTTTTAATGCTAAACTAAGATGGCTGCAGGCCTGTCAGCCATATTGTTTTTCCGATCTATTAAAAAACTGTACAATGCACAACTTGGGACCAATGGGAACCTGCCTATGAAATTTGAGAATGATCCATCCAATACTTGATCCAGTACTTCTCAAAGAATAGAGATAACAAACTATTTATAACAAATCCAAGATGGCCGCCTATTAGGCATATTGTTTATTGCTTCTATCTGAAAATCAAGGATACACAATAACACACCAAGGAGAACCTACAAATGAAATAGGAAAATGATCCATCCAGCACTTTCCAAGAAATAGCGATAACAAGAATTGTTTAAGGACCACCACAGACGGACCACAGACGGACCACAGACGCAGGGTGATTTGATAAGCCCACCATCTGATGATGGTGGGATAAAAAAAAACCTAAAAGTTTCTACCAGGTATATTGATAATCTACCTATTAGTGTTATCATAAATTAAGTCATTTGCTTGGTTTTCCTCTTTCTGCTCTGGGCAGTCCGTAAAGAATCATTTATATATGTCAAGTTGCTTCAAAGAACAAAAATCATTTGAAAATGGAAAGTTTCATATGTACATGTACACATACACTAATTACCGATTCCTTTATTATTCATTATTACACATCATATCAATTATTACCTCCTTGGCTGTTTTATATCCATCTCTCAAAAACCGACAGAAACCATATCTTCCCTGAAATCAGAATAGGACACAATTTAAACAAAACAAAAAGTCTATTTTAGAATGTTTCACCAGGCTATGTACATGTTAAGATCTTACACGAGTGTTGATGTAATATGGCATTTATAAAACGAGCTCAATAGTGTAACATGTCACAAGCTTTTAGCAATTCCATATAGCATTTACATGTGTGTAAGATTCTATTTATTACATAACTTTTATTCATGAGAAAATACACCAAAATTCTCAAATTCCATCTCTATGAGAGAGGCAAATTTCAACTTTGACGGTACAATTTTCACTACAAGACAATGATATGACGTCTTAAAGAGTAACTGTAGTGCAAATAGAAACTGATATTATCAGACTTGTTGTCCGGCATTAATACATTGTCGAAAACCGCATCGAAATCGGCCGACCGGTTACAAAGTTACGATAGGTTGAAGTTTGGTTTTTTACCTGTTTTGCCACAAGCTAATCAAGCGCACCGTGAACCGCTAAAAGTTGTATACACGTATTGGTGACGTCACAACAAGGAACACCAGAAATTGGGTCTTATGTCTCTCAATATAATATAATATGTACGTCTGGTTAATTGTTAATTCGACATGTACTATAGAGTGAAAATTGACAGGGCATCTGAAATCCTCCTTGAAATACCTTTGTTTTAAACCTTTCATACATTAAGTGTTTAGATATTGACTGTTCAAATTCATTTTAATGGACCCATTTGCGCTATCATATTGTAATACTCTGTGTCATTTATAATGTTATACATATTTGTCCAATGATTCAAGAGTGAATTTTATAATAATACCTTTGTATTTTGTACATCTCAGGTAAGTGTCCATTATATTACGTAATCGGATTAGCGGGATAATCTACATGGTCAGTTCGCTAATGGCAAGTGCCAACTTCACACGTAACTTTCTCAAAGTATGTTGCAGTTATTATCCCCTCTTTATAACTTCAAAATGTGTACTCTAGATCTGTAGTTAGTTCTCGACTTTGAATGGAACATAGACTATCGAGTGTACTTTTTGAAATCTCCAGAACCACTATCAAGTCACAGAGTACATAAATATGTACATGTCACTTTATTAAATTTCAATCTTGACAAATTATATTAAAAACTTGCATGATATGTCTGTATCAGTTATTATTTCATATTTTATTTTAAACCTAAATGAATAAAATGCGGATTAAAACCAAGTAAGTCTTATTTTGAAAAGATGTTCCATGTTCATTTCTTGTCAGTAAAACACAGGGGTTTTCAAAGACCTAATCTTATTTTTTCTCAAACAGAATTCGAAATAAATTGTTCTTGATTTCTATTTCGATGTGTATGCCTGAAGACAGGTAACAAGGATTTCGCTCATGTTTCTTTTATTTTACAATATTCATGCATACTTTTTAATTTTCATATATTATACTACATAGACATACATAATTATCAATGGATGGAAAGCTGTTACTTTTATACACACGCATGATTTCTCGAACATAAGGATAAAAGAAGTCGAAATGTGATACCTGTTAATAGTATTTTAATAGGTGTTACGATCAGTTCCTGCTGATATGTGTATGCAGGGATGTATATGTCTCACATATAAGGACCTGGTGCATGCATTGGCGACCATCAGTGAATACGCACGCCGTTTTAGTTATATGAAATAAAATATGAGAAAATTAAACCTTAATCATATCAAGTGTATGTTTTGATGCCTTACAGTTTTTCCACAAAATAACAAGGCATCGCAAACGATACAGATCCCCTCGCGTGCTAATACATGAACTCTGACACAAAATGGGGGGTGGGGTTATTGCAGGACATTGAAATAACATCAGTTGTCATTTGCACTGAACTGCAATAGACATGGATGGGCTTATTATCAGGCATGGGCTCATTGCCACATAAATATGGTATATATTGTTCGAGGTATTACCATGCTGGACCCATATGAATTTTGGTCAGAATCCGTTCAAAAATGAAGTCGCAAGAGTGCTGACAAAGATTTTCTATAAATAGTAACAGTGACCTTGACCTTGACCTTGGCACCCTGAAACACGAACTCATTAGAGGTATTCCCATACTGGACCCATATATGAAGTTTGGTCAGGATCCATTCAAAAATGAAGTCGCAAGAGCGCTGACAAAGATTTTCTATAAATAGCAACGCTGACCTTGACCTTGGCACCCTGAAACACGAACTCGTTCGAGGTATTACCATGCTGGACCCATATAGGAAGTTTGGTCAGATTCCGTTCAAAAATTAAGTCGCAAGATTGCTGCCAAAAGTGAACATACGTACGAACGGAACGAGATATCCCCTCTCCGACTTTCGCCGCGAGGGGATAATAACCTGCTAATCATGTTAGCGAGTCCGTTGGTACTTGATTTTTGGACGAGTGACCATGACCACGTGTGCCGCATACCTGTGGAACTCCCAAAGCAAAATCAGGGATTTTCTGATTTGTGTTCAGGGGTGAAATTTAGTAAAATGGTCAAAACTTCGTAATTTTTACACACAAAAAATTCGTGAGAATTATCTCACTTATTATTTACCAATCTTTCCATACACGAAATTAAGATGGTTCAGCACTACAGTTACTCTTTAAAGACGTCATTTCTTTTGTTTATGACATCACAATAGTGTTATTACACATGTGTATACTGTAATACCATATCATACCATATCATGAATCCTGTAAAAACATACTGATGTGCCCACTATCAACAATTTAAGATAAATCAAAGTAAAACAATTACTGAAAACAAAAATTTTTTTGTGAAGTTTACAGATTTTTTAAAGATTAGAGTTAAAGATATATATAACAGGCTTTTTGGTTCTGAAATAGACTCACAAACAGCAAAATTTTACGGAAGTTATCGCAAACTCAATCAATCATATGACTGGAAATGGAAATGGTTCAACGACCAAACATTAAATAGCGTGAAGCTTAGCAGACTTCCCATAAATGCATGGCCCATGCCATTTTATTAACTTTCATCCCGTTCATAAGCTCCTTTGTTTGACCACGAGCTGGTAAGCTCTTAAGCTCCTATGTTTGACCACGAGCTGGTACACTCTTAAGCTCCTATGTTTGACCACGAGCTGGTACACTCTTAAGCTCCTATGTTTGACCACGAGCTGGTACACTCTTAAGCTCCTATGTTTGACCACGAGCTGGTACACTCTTAAGCTCCTATGTTTGACCACGAGCTGGTACACTCTTAAGCTCCTATGTTTGACCACGAGCTGGTACACTCTTAAGCTCCTATGTTTGACCACGAGCTGGTACACTCTTAAGCTCCTATGTTTGACCACGAGCTGGTACACTCTTAAGCTCCTTTGTTTGACCACGAGCTGGTACACTCTTAAGCTCCTATGTTTGACCATGAGCTGGTACACTCTTAAGCTCCTATGTTTGACCATGAGCTGGTACACTCTTAAGCTCCTATGTTTGACCATGAGCTGGTACACTCTTAAGCTCCTATGTTTGACCATGAGCTGGTATATGTTCTATTTTAGGTGTTTAACTTTCACATTTCATCATAGTTACAAATGTTGAAAATTGCATGCATATCGAGAACAGTATACTGAATTAATTTACATTTTTAAATAACAATTATGATCGCTGCTTGATAAAGATATATTTCAAAGTCTGTGGTTTGAAGCAAACATTTAAACATCATCCATATCTGATAGGTGTTTCACTCACGAGAGGGTGTAATGGTAAAACAGTCTTCCTAGTATGGTCATTTAGATTTCTTTATAAGGGCATTCTGCATGACTGTATAAAACAAACTTAATGTTCATTTAAAAATTAGAGGAAAGATCAAAGTTGCCAGCCTCGGTATCTCTGTGTTATAGCTATATATAGAGGTACAGTTGACCTCTGTTACCTCGAGTTGTTGCTGTATGCGTCTCCTTGTTTCACTGATCAGGCGTACATCATCAACAGCAAAAGCTGGGTAACTTATTACAGTGATCAAGGCAGCATCTATTTCCTACATACAAAGTAAAACACTATATGATATTAACATGAAAACACTTAAATCTTCTAACAGAACTTACTCAATTTTCTACACAACAAGAGGCCCACAGGCCTTAACAGTCACCTGAGTTTTGATGTACTAGTAGTACCAATAACTGCATATCTGGGTCTTTAAAGAAGAAGATTGTTGAAATTTTAGCCAATTTGACTCTTTTGAGCCCTTTCCAACTGCCCCGGGGGTGGGCCAGAGTTTGTTTCAACATCAAACCATCATCTCCTAGTTATGATTCAAACCAAGTTTCAATTATCTCCAACGTAAAATGAACAAAATATATCCAAATGTGTCATTTCCCTATCTATAGCAAACTTCACCCCTCCTCAGGGGGGAAAGTGAAGTCATGAGGGCATGAAATTCACAATTTTGATAAAGCACCTTAAGGACATTCCATTTATGAAGAGCATTTGATTCCAGCATATCTGGGTCTGGAGAAGAAGATTGTTGAAATTTTAGCCAATTTGACACTTTTGAGCCCCTTCTCACTGCCCCAGGGATGGGCAAGGGTCAAAATTTGCCAAATATCAAACCATCATATCCTGGTAATTTATATATATATAAATCCAACAAAGTTTCAATTATCTCAGACTGAAAATGAACAAAATATATAAAAAAAAAATCATTTTCCTGTATGAATTATAGTAAACTTAACCCCCTCTCCAGGGGGGAATGTGAAATCCCGGGGGCATGAAATTCACAATTTTCATAAAGCACCTTAAGGCTTTTCCATTTATGAAGAGTATTTGATTCCAGCATATCTGCGTCTGGAGAAGAAGATTTTTGAAATTTTTACCATTTTGACCCCTTCTGGCCCCTCCCTAAGGCCCCTAGGTGGTTTGGACCATTTAATTCACAAGTTTGGTGCATCTTTAGCCAGGGAAGGTTCCTGTCAAATTTCATTCAAATTGGTTCAGGTGTTTTTGAGACGAAGTTGAAAATGTAAATTGTTTACGGACACACGAATGACAAAAGACAATAAGAAAACTTATTTTATTTGCATAACAAGAGGCCCAATGGGCCTGTATAGCTCCTCTGGTATCAATCTCTGACTAATATTATAGCGCAACTCTAAAGTCACCTAAAATCTTTCACTGCAAGACATTCAGAAGAACATCTTAAGATTTTACCCCTGTGACCTTGTAATACATCATTTTCATTTGCAAATTTTGTTTGGCATCATCAAAGGAAGCTACCAGCCAAATATCATGTCTCCAGGCCTTTGGGTTGATCAGAAGAAGTCGCTCGAAGCTTTTAACAGATTTGACCCCTGTGACCTTTAATAAAGTTCAAAGTCATTTTTTTCGCAAACTTTATTCAGCTCCTTCCAAAAAAGCTACAAGCCAAATTTCATGTCACCAGGCCTTTCGGTATTTTAGAAGAAGTCGTTTAAAGGAAAAATTTGACGTACGCAGGACGGACGACAAACGCTGCACCATCACATAAGCTCACATGGCCCTTCGGGCCAGGTGAGCTAAAAATATCAGCTCCATGAGGCATTAGTTAGTTTGATGTTGACATAACAGTTCCATAACAGGGATCGGTGATCCAGAATTCCCAACAAGAGGCTCGTGGGCTTTCACAGTCATCTGATTATAAACTGAAAGTGCATCATATTGGAAAACAGTTGTAGCCCATGCTATATATAGATATATTGGTACATAAGTACAGATACACTCTGTGAGTACAAACTCATGGTATACACGGAACAGGGTGACATAATCCCAACAGGTAAGTTCTCGCGCTGTCATACTGCGTCATCCATCGGTATGCAAGGAATGCATGAGAGCTGATCTGATTGGTAGATAGAGTGAGTAGGTATGTGTGCGCACCCTAAACACCTGATAATACCCTACACGTCCATTCCCCAATATCATTCTGGACAGAGCATCTAGCTACATATCATCGATAGCTATATCATCGCCATACATTTGTCTATTCATCGTCAAGACTACCATCATCCCTGGTAAGACTATTTTAAATGTATAGTGTCGATCTGTATTTGTTCAATCGTAATTCACTTTGTCTATGTCTTTGTCTAGTGTTCATGTCTACTTTATTGTATATTGTAGGCCTTCTAATAAACCCTTATATCAACTATGGCAAAGGAGTTGTTGATTACTGAGAACCCTGCTGCATATGGCGCCCACGTAGGGACCCGGAAATGACATACACTAGGGATACATGCAAAGGAATCCCTATGACCCCCGGAAAACTCAGGACGAGTTCTTTCCTGAAGGGGGAATATGTAACCCTGGTAAATACTAGCTGCAATATACCGCTCGGCTAGAGAGATCTTCTCTTCAGCTCGATCGGTTGAGCGTAAGACTAGTAGCCAGAGGTTCCGGGTTCGACTCCTAGCGGAGGCATTTAAATAAATAATGACCCCTGTTACACAGTCATCATGACTGCACAATCATGTTACAAAATGGCGGCATAGGTTGTCATGTACAAGTTTTTTCAAACCATGAAAATAACAACACTAAATTAAAATGGACTTCTCTTCCTTAATACCTTAACCAAGCATACTAAAAAATATTTCCGTAAACTGGCCTTACCTGAGGGAACATGACTCCAGGTCCAACCACCGACCATGAAATAAACCCCTGTGACCATTGTTGTTTTAGCTTCATGCCTCAGGACATACGCTTTTGGTAAGTGTAGATAGATTTGAACCTAGCCTTCTCTATGATTTAATTTTGTGCTCATTAGGCTAATCAACACGGTCAAGATGTAAGCATGTCAAAGCACCAAGCTTCGTTGAAGTGGTACGAAACAAGTAGAGCTAGAGTTTCGCATCTACTTTTGATGAGGCTCTGATGGGGTTATTTTTACAGCAGATAAATAACACATCACATTACATATGGAAGCCATTGACAGGTGTTATTTTACAAGGAAATGTTCTTGTAATGAATAAAGCCGACATCAACAGAATGACTACAACTCGAAGGTAATTTTAATGAAACAGTTCACTAGTGACTTACCTGAAGAACAAGTGCAGCCGATATTGAGCTGGTGTCTAATTTACGAGATGGAAATTTTCCAGATTTTGCAGATTTGAACCTCCCGACTGTGCTAATATTCATGTTCATAAATATTTTACATTTTCCCCTGCATGTTTGCACTTAAATTTACTGCATTAAGTAAAAGTAATTTTACAGTATTATCAGCAAGGTAATCTACTGATGAATTCACATTGTCCTAATTTTACCTTAGAATTGGATTCTTTAGGCAGCATAGAATGTAATATGGCCTGAAATGTAAGAAACATGATAATAACACATGTCAGTGTTTACAGACATATCTAGTGGTCACCCGCATAGGCATGCTCATTTATCATGCCACATTGACTCTTTGATACATGCTATATGTATATAGTCAACTCATTTTTATTGAACAATTTTAACAAGCAGTTTCCATATTTGTCCTTTAAACTGAAGCATAACATGAACATACCACAGATAACGGAGAGCAAACATTACATGTGACAGTAACCTCTACTCCAGTTTGCTACAATTTGTCAAATATCTGACCGACAGTTACAGGTCAGTTGAGCCTTTGGCTTTTAGTTTTTGAAAAACAGATAATATGGAATATGTAAAGTCACTGACCTGGCACTGCTGAGCCTCATCAGGTAAAACATGGATGATGGAGGTGGGACCGCCCCGGGCTCCAAACAAATCTAGCTCATTAATGGCCTCCAGTGCTGCCTGTAATATGTAGGGGGATTTTTTATGAAATTAGAGCATACTATAGTGAAACCAGTACCATGAGATGATTTAGAACTATTCTGGTGAGCCAAGCAACATTTTTATTTTTCTCAAGTTCATTCATAATTTCCAGTGATACCATATGACCAGTAATACCACATTACCAGTAAAACCACATTACCAGTAATACCACATTATCAGTAATACCATATTAACAGTAATACCATATTATCTATAACACCACATTACCAGTAATACCACATTACCAGTAATACCACATTACCATTAACACCACATTACCAGTAATACAACATTTCCTGTAATACTACATAACCTGTACTACCATATTACCAGTAATACCAAAGTACCAGTAATACCACATTACCAGTAACACCACATTACCAGTAATACCACATTACCATTAACACCACATTACCAGTAATACAACATTTCCTGTAATACTACATAACCTGTACTACCATATTACCAGTAATACCAAAGTACCAGTAATACCACATTACCAGTAACACCACATTACCAGTAATACCACATTACCTGTAACACCACATTACCAGTTACACCACATTACCAGTAACACCACATTACCAGTAACACCACATTACCAGTAACACCACATTACCAGTAATACCACATTACCAGTAATACCACATTACCAGTAACACCACATTACCAGTAATACCACATTACCAGTAACACCACATTACCAGTAATACCACATTACCAGTTATACCATATTACCAGTAACACCACATTACCAGTAATACCACATTACCAGTAATACCACATTACCATTAACACCACATTACCAGTAATACCACATTACCATTAACACCACATTACCAGTAATACCACATTTCCTGTGTATACCACATTACCAGTAATACCATATTACCAGTAATACCATATTACCAGTAATACACATATTACCAAAAACAAAAGTTACAAATTAGTTTAAGCATAAGGCAAATCTTAATTTTAACCTGAACCCTGTCCAAATCAATGTGTTTGGGTAAAACTGAGATACCCAGGCATTTTACCTTACAAATCTTTATTTTAGACTAGTTTTTCAACTTTTTAAATGTGTTTGCCCTCAAACACCCCAACCCAGGTTCTAACTCCCTGTAAATACAACCATTTTCTCATTACAATTAAAATCTATCATATTTTATTTTCTCTTATCAACATATTTGACCTTGAAAGTTAGGTCACAGTCATTCAAACCAAGCCAGCTTTAAACAAACATGATAACATAATGTTGTTCATACATCTATGAGAAGCAGCTTTGTTATTTTTTTCCATTTCACAGGGACATGTGCCATCGGAAAACCTGTTTATAGTGACTGGTTACCATAGCAACCATAATATTAAGAAAAGACAAGTTGCATGCACATCTACACAAGTCATGGTCCTTTATATATGTGCAAAGTTTCATTGAAATTGGCCAAGTGGTTTAGAAGGAGTTGTCCAGACAATTTTATTCTGCAAAAAACAGTTTATAGTGACTGGTTACCATAGCAACCATAATTTTGAGAAAAGACAAGTTGCATGCACATCTACACATGGTCCTTTATATTTGTGTGAAGTTTCATTGAAATTGGCCGAGCGGTTTAAGAGGAGTTGTACCGACTAACTTTTCTACAGACTAACAGATGGACAGACAGACAGACAGGCTATCCCCCCTAACTTCATTGCGCGGAGGGGGGTATAAAAAGCATGATTTTGAGAAATACATCAAAGATTAAATTTTATAAAGCTAAAATTTCATGATTAAAATTCTCTGCATGCTGTAGTCCAATTTTCGTGGGGCAGTAGTCCTTAACTGCCTGTAACATCCTGCGGTTCTTACCTTCCTGAGAGACATAGTTTTTAGTTGTACAGACGACATTTTAGGTCTTACCTTTGCCATACCTATGGAGCTGGAGTTGAGCTCTGGAAGACCATGGTTTGTTTTATCTCCCCTTTCCCAAATTCCATAATCCTGAAATATCAGTGTTGACCAAAAATTGGAAACAAAATTTCAAGTGATTAAGCAATGATAAAGTAGAACATTAACAACATAGTTATACCTATAGTATGGTAGGATTTAACATAGTTATACCTATAGTATGGTACTAACATAGTTATACCTATAGTATGGTACTAACATAGTTATACCTATAGTATGGTACTAACATAGTTATACCTATAGTATGGTACTAACATTGTTATATCTATAGTATGGTACTAACATAGTTATACCTATAGTATGGTACTAACATAGTTATACCTATAGTATGGTAGGATTTAACATAGTTATACCTATAGTATGGTACTAACATTGTTATACCTATAGTATGGTACTAACATAGTTATACCTATAGTATGGTAGGATTTAACATAGTTATACCTATAGTATGGTACTAACATAGTTATACCTATAGTATGGTACTAACATAGTTATACCTATAGTATGGTAGGATTTAACATAGTTATACCTATAGTATGGTAGGATTTAACATAGTTATACCTATAGTATGGTAGGATTTAACATAGTTATACCTATAGTATGGTACTAACATTGTTATACCTATAGTATGGTACTAACATAGTTATACCTATAATATGGTACTAACATAGTTATACCTATAGTATGGTACTAACATTGTTATACCTATAGTATGGTACTAACATAGTTATACCTATAATATGGTACTAACATAGTTATACCTATAGTATGGTACTAACATAGTTATACCTATAGTATGGTACTAACATAGTTATACCTATAGTATGGTACTAACATAGTTATACCTATAGTATGGTAGGATTTAACATTGTTATACCTATAGTATGGTACTAACATTGTTATACCTATAGTATGGTACTAACATAGTTATACCTATAATATGGTACTAACATAGTTATACCTATAGTATGGTACTAACATTGTTATACCTATAGTATGGTACTAACATAGTTATACCTATAGTATGGTACTAACATAGTTATACCTATAGTATGGTACTAACATAGTTATACCTATAGTATGGTACTAACATTGTTATACCTATAGTATGGTACTAACATAGTTATACCTATAGTATGGTAGGATTTAACATAGTTATACCTATAATATGGTACTAACATAGTTATACCTATAGTATGGTACTAACATTGTTATACCTATAGTATGGTACTAACATAGTTATACCTATAGTATGGTACTAACATTGTTATACCTATAGTATGGTACTAACATAGTTATACCTATAGTATGGTACTAACATAGTTATACCTATAGTATGGTACTAACATAGTTATACCTATAGTATGGTACTAACATAGTTATACCTATAGTATGGTAGGATTTAACATAGTTATACCTATAGTATGGTACTAACATAGTTATTCCTATAGTATGGTACTAACATTGTTATACCTATAGTATGGTACTAACATAGTTATACCTATAGTATGGTACTAACATAGTTATACCTATAGTATGGTACTAACATAGTTATACCTATAGTATGGTACTAACATAGTTATACCTATAGTATGGTACTAACATAGTTATACCTATAGTATGGTACTAACATAGTTATACCTATAGTATGGTAGGATTTAACATAGTTATACCTATAATATGGTACTAACATAGTTATACCTATAGTATGGTACTAACATTGTTATACCTATAGTATGGTACTAACATAGTTATACCTATAGTATGGTACTAACATTGTTATACCTATAGTATGGTACTAACATAGTTATACCTATAGTATGGTACTAACATAGTTATACCTATAGTATGGTAGGATTTAACATAGTTATACCTATAGTATGGTACTAACATTGTTATACCTATAGTATGGTACTAACATAGTTATACCTATAGTATGGTACTAACATAGTTATACCTATAGTATGGTACTAACATTGTTATACCTATAGTATGGTACTAACATTGTTATACCTATAATATGGTACTAACATAGTTATACCTATAGTATGGTACTAACATAGTTATACCTATAGTATGGTACTAACATTGTTATACCTATAGTATGGTACTAACATAGTTATACCTATAATATGGTACTAACATAGTTATACCTATAGTATGGTACTAACATTGTTATACCTATAGTATGGTACTAACATAGTTATACCTATAGTATGGTACTAACATTGTTATACCTATAGTATGGTACTAACATAGTTATACCTATAGTATGGTACTAACATAGTTATACCTATAGTATGGTAGGATTTAACATAGTTATACCTATAGTATGGTACTAACATTATACCTATAGTATGGTACTAACATAGTTATACCTATAGTATGGTACTAACATAGTTATACCTATAATATGGTACTAAAATAGTTATACCTATAGTATGGTACTAACATTGTTATACCTATAGTATGGTACTAACATAGTTATACCTATAGTATGGTACTAACATTGTTATACCTATAGTATGGTACTAACATTGTTATACCTATAGTATGGTACTAACATAGTTATACCTATAGTATGGTACTAACATAGTTATACCTATAGTATGGTACTAAAATAGTTATACCTATAATATGGTACTAACATAGTTATACCTATAGTATGGTACTAACATAGTTATACCTATAGTATGGTACTAACATAGTTATACCTATAGTATGGTACTAAAATAGTTATACCTATAATATGGTACTAACATAGTTATACCTATAGTATGGTACTAACATAGTTATACCTATAGTATGGTACTAACATTGTTATACCTATAGTATGGTACTAACATAGTTATACCTATAATATGGTACTAACATAGTTATACCTATAGTATGGTACTAACATTGTTATACCTATAGTATGGTACTAACATAGTTATACCTATAGTATGGTACTAACATTGTTATACCTATAGTATGGTACTAAAATAGTTATACCTATAATATGGTACTAACATAGTTATACCTATAGTATGGTACTAACATAGTTATACCTATAGTATGGTACTAACATTGTTATACCTATAGTATGGTAGGATTTAACATATTTATACCTATAGTATGGTAGGATTTAACATAGTTATACCTATAGTATGGTACTAACATAGTTATACCTATAGTATGGTACTAACATTGTTATACCTATAGTATAATACTAACATAGTTATACCTATAGTATGGTACTAACATTGTTATACCTATAGTATGGTACTAACATAGTTATACCTATAGTATGGTACTAACATTGTTATACCTATAGTATGGTAGTTATACCTATAGTATGGTACTAACATAGTTATACCTATAGTATGGTAGGATTTAACATAGTTATACCTATAGTATGGTACTAACATAGTTATACCTAAAGTATGGTACTAACATTGTTATACCTATAGTATGGTACTAACATAGTTATACCTATAGTATGGTACTAACATAGTTATACCTATAGTATGGTAGGATTTAACATAGTTATACCTATAGTATGGTAGGATTTAACATAGTTATACCTATAGTATGGTACTAACATAGTTATACCTATAGTATGGTACTAACATTGTTATACCTATAGTATGGTACTAACATTGTTATACCTATAGTATGGTACTAACATAGTTATACCTATAGTATGGTACTAACATTGTTATACCTATAGTATGGTACTAACATAGTTATACCTATAGTATGGTACTAACATTGTTATACCTATAGTATGGTAGTTATACCTATAGTATGGTACTAACATAGTTATACCTATAGTATGGTAGGATTTAACATAGTTATACCTATAGTATGGTACTAACATAGTTATACCTATAGTATGGTACTAACATAGTTATACCTATAGTATGGTACTAACATAGTTATACCTATAGTATGGTACTAACATAGTTATACCTATAGTATGGTACTAACATAGTTATACCTATAGTATGGTACTAACATAGTTATACCTATAGTATGGTACTAACATTGTTATACCTATAGTATGGTACTAACATAGTTATACCTATAGTATGGTACTAACATAGTTATACCTATAGTATGGTACTAACATAGTTATACCTATAGTATGGTACTAACATAGTTATACCTATAGTATGGTACTAACATTGTTATACCTATAGTATGGTACTAACATAGTTATATCTATAGTATGGTACTAACATAGTTATACCTATAGTATGGTACTAACATAGTTATACCTATAGTATGGTACTAACATAGTTATACCTATAGTATGGTACTAACATAGTTATACCTATAGTATGGTACTAACATAGTTATACCTATAGTATGGTACTAACATTGTTATACCTATAGTATGGTACTAACATAGTTATACCTATAGTATGGTACTAACATAGTTATACCTATAGTATGGTACTAACATTGTTATACCTATAGTATGGTACTAACATTGTTATACCTATAGTATGGTACTAACATAGTTATACCTATAGTATGGTACTAAAATAGTTATACCTATAGTATGGTACTAACATAGTTATACCTATAGTATGGTACTAACATAGTTATACCTATAGTATGGTACTAACATAGTTATACCTATAGTATGGTACTAACATAGTTATACCTATAATATGGTAGGATTTAACATAGTTATACCTATAGTATGGTAGGATTTAACATAGTTATACCTATAGTATGGTACTAACATAGTTATACCTATAGTATGGTACTAACATAGTTATACCTATAGTATGGTACTAACATTGTTATATCTATAGTATGGTACTAACATTGTTATACCTATAGTATGGTACTAACATAGTTATACCTATAGTATGGTACTAACATTGTTATACCTATAGTATGGTACTAACATAGTTATACCTATAGTATGGTACTAACATAGTTATACCTATAGTATGGTACTAACATAGTTATACCTATAGTATGGTACTAACTTTGTTATACCTATAGAATGGTACTAACATAGTTATACCTACAGTATGGTACTAACATAGTTATACCTATAGTATGGTACTAACATTGTTATACCTATAGTATGGTACTAACATAGTTATACCTATAGTATGGTACTAACATTGTTATACCTATAGTATGGTACTAACATAGTTATACCTATAGTATGGTACTAACATAGTTATACCTATAGTATGGTACTAACATTGTTATACCTATAGTATGGTACTAACATAGTTATACCTATAGTATGGTACTAACATTGTTATACCTATAGTATGGTACTAACATAGTTATACCTATAGTATGGTACTAACATAGTTATACCTATAGTATGGTAGGATTTAACGTTGTTATACCTATAGTATGGTACTAACATAGTTATACCTATAGTATGGTACTAACATAGTTATACCTATAGTATGGTACTAACATTGTTATACCTATAATATGGTACTAACATAGTTATACCTATAGTATGGTACTAACATAGTTATACCTATAGTATGGTACTAACATTGTTATACCTATAGTATGGTAGGATTTAACATATTTATACCTATAGTATGGTAGGATTTAACATAGTTATACCTATAGTATGGTACTAACATAGTTATACCTATAGTATGGTACTAACATTGTTATACCTATAGTATGGTACTAACATAGTTATACCTATAGTATGGTACTAACATTGTTATACCTATAGTATGGTACTAACATAGTTATACCTATAGTATGGTACTAACATTGTTATACCTATAGTATGGTAGTTATACCTATAGTATGGTACTAACATAGTTATACCTATAGTATGGTAGGATTTAACATAGTTATACCTATAGTATGGTACTAACATAGTTATACCTATAGTATGGTACTAACATTGTTATACCTATAGTATGGTACTAACATAGTTATACCTATAGTATGGTACTAACATAGTTATACCTATAGTATGGTAGGATTTAACATAGTTATACCTATAGTATGGTAGGATTTAACATAGTTATACCTATAGTATGGTACTAACATAGTTATACCTATAGTATGGTACTAACATTGTTATACCTATAGTATGGTACTAACATTGTTATACCTATAGTATGGTACTAACATAGTTATACCTATAGTATGGTACTAACATTGTTATACCTATAGTATGGTACTAACATAGTTATACCTATAGTATGGTACTAACATAGTTATACCTATAATATGGTAGGATTTAACATAGTTATACCTATAGTATGGTAGGATTTAACATAGTTATACCTATAGTATGGTACTAACATAGTTATACCTATAGTATGGTACTAACATAGTTATACCTATAGTATGGTACTAACATTGTTATATCTATAGTATGGTACTAACATTGTTATACCTATAGTATGGTACTAACATAGTTATACCTATAGTATGGTACTAACATTGTTATACCTATAGTATGGTACTAACATAGTTATACCTATAGTATGGTACTAACATAGTTATACCTATAGTATGGTACTAACATAGTTATACCTATAGTATGGTACTAACATTGTTATACCTATAGAATGGTACTAACATAGTTATACCTATAGTATGGTACTAACATAGTTATACCTATAGTATGGTACTAACATTGTTATACCTATAGTATGGTACTAACATAGTTATACCTATAGTATGGTACTAACATTGTTATACCTATAGTATGGTACTAACATAGTTATACCTATAGTATGGTACTAACATAGTTATACCTATAGTATGGTACTAACATTGTTATACCTATAGTATGGTACTAACATAGTTATACCTATAGTATGGTACTAACATTGTTATACCTATAGTATGGTACTAACATAGTTATACCTATAGTATGGTACTAACATAGTTATACCTATAGTATGGTAGGATTTAACGTTGTTATACCTATAGTATGGTACTAACATAGTTATACCTATAGTATGGTACTAACATAGTTATACCTATAGTATGGTACTAACATTGTTATACCTATAATATGGTACTAACATAGTTATACCTATAGTATGGTACTAACATAGTTATACCTATAGTATGGTACTAACATTGTTATACCTATAGTATGGTAGGATTTAACATATTTATACCTATAGTATGGTAGGATTTAACATAGTTATACCTATAGTATGGTACTAACATAGTTATACCTATAGTATGGTACTAACATTGTTATACCTATAGTATGGTACTAACATAGTTATACCTATAGTATGGTACTAACATTGTTATACCTATAGTATGGTACTAACATAGTTATACCTATAGTATGGTACTAACATTGTTATACCTATAGTATGGTAGTTATACCTATAGTATGGTACTAACATAGTTATACCTATAGTATGGTAGGATTTAACATAGTTATACCTATAGTATGGTACTAACATAGTTATACCTATAGTATGGTACTAACATTGTTATACCTATAGTATGGTACTAACATAGTTATACCTATAGTATGGTACTAACATAGTTATACCTATAGTATGGTAGGATTTAACATAGTTATACCTATAGTATGGTAGGATTTAACATAGTTATACCTATAGTATGGTACTAACATAGTTATACCTATAGTATGGTACTAACATTGTTATACCTATAGTATGGTACTAACATTGTTATACCTATAGTATGGTACTAACATAGTTATACCTATAGTATGGTACTAACATTGTTATACCTATAGTATGGTACTAACATAGTTATACCTATAGTATGGTACTAACATTGTTATACCTATAGTATGGTAGTTATACCTATAGTATGGTACTAACATAGTTATACCTATAGTATGTAGGATTTAACATAGTTATACCTATAGTATGGTACTAACATAGTTATACCTATAGTATGGTACTAACATAGTTATACCTATAGTATGGTACTAACATAGTTATACCTATAGTATGGTACTAACATAGTTATACCTATAGTATGGTACTAACATAGTTATACCTATAGTATGGTACTAACATAGTTATACCTATAGTATGGTACTAACATTGTTATACCTATAGTATGGTACTAACATAGTTATACCTATAGTATGGTACTAACATAGTTATACCTATAGTATGGTACTAACATAGTTATACCTATAGTATGGTACTAACATAGTTATACCTATAGTATGGTACTAACATTGTTATACCTATAGTATGGTACTAACATAGTTATATCTATAGTATGGTACTAACATAGTTATACCTATAGTATGGTACTAACATAGTTATACCTATAGTATGGTACTAACATAGTTATACCTATAGTATGGTACTAACATAGTTATACCTATAGTATGGTACTAACATAGTTATACCTATAGTATGGTACTAACATTGTTATACCTATAGTATGGTACTAACATAGTTATACCTATAGTATGGTACTAACATAGTTATACCTATAGTATGGTACTAACATTGTTATACCTATAGTATGGTACTAACATTGTTATACCTATAGTATGGTACTAACATAGTTATACCTATAGTATGGTACTAAAATAGTTATACCTATAGTATGGTACTAACATAGTTATACCTATAGTATGGTACTAACATAGTTATACCTATAGTATGGTACTAACATAGTTATACCTATAGTATGGTACTAACATAGTTATACCTATAATATGGTAGGATTTAACATAGTTATACCTATAGTATGGTAGGATTTAACATAGTTATACCTAATAGTATGGTACTAACATAGTTATACCTATAGTATGGTACTAACATAGTTATACCTATAGTATGGTACTAACATTGTTATATCTATAGTATGGTACTAACATTGTTATACCTATAGTATGGTACTAACATTGTTATACCTATAGTATGGTACTAACATAGTTATACCTATAGTATGGTACTAACATAGTTATACCTATAGTATGGTACTAACATAGTTATACCTATAGTATGGTACTAACATTGTTATACCTATAGAATGGTACTAACATAGTTATACCTATAGTATGGTACTAACATAGTTATACCTATAGTATGGTACTAACATAGTTATACCTATAGTATGGTACTAACATTGTTATACCTATAGAATGGTACTAACATAGTTATACCTATAGTATGGTACTAACATAGTTATACCTATAGTATGGTACTAACATTGTTATACCTATAGTATGGTACTAACATAGTTATACCTATAGTATGGTACTAACATTGTTATACCTATAGTATGGTACTAACATAGTTATACCTATAGTATGGTACTAACATAGTTATACCTATAGTATGGTACTAACATTGTTATACCTATAGTATGGTACTAACATAGTTATACCTATAGTATGGTACTAACATTGTTATACCTATAGTATGGTACTAACATAGTTATACCTATAGTATGGTACTAACATAGTTATACCTATAGTATGGTAGATTTAACGTTGTTATACCTATAGTATGGTACTAACATAGTTATACCTATAGTATGGTACTAACATAGTTATACCTATAGTATGGTACTAACATTGTTATACCTATAGTATGGTAGGATTTAACATAGTTATACCTATAATATGGTACTAACATAGTTATACCTATAGTATGGTACTAACATTGTTATACCTATAGTATGGTACTAACATAGTTATACCTATAGTATGGTACTAACATTGTTATACCTATAGTATGGTACTAACATAGTTATACCTATAGTATGGTACTAACATAGTTATACCTATAGTATGGTAGGATTTAACATTGTTATACCTATAGTATGGTACTAACATAGTTATACCTATAGTATGGTACTAACATAGTTATACCTATAGTATGGTACTAACATTGTTATACCTATAGTATGGTACTAACATTGTTATACCTATAATATGGTACTAACATAGTTATACCTATAGTATGGTACTAACATAGTTATACCTATAGTATGGTACTAACATTGTTATACCTATAGTATGGTACTAACATAGTTATACCTATAATATGGTACTAACATAGTTATACCTATAGTATGGTACTAACATTGTTATACCTATAGTATGGTACTAACATAGTTATACCTATAGTATGGTACTAACATTGTTATACCTATAGTATGGTACTAACATAGTTATACCTATAGTATGGTACTAACATAGTTATACCTATAGTATGGTAGGATTTAACATAGTTATACCTATAGTATGGTACTAACATTGTTATACCTATAGTATGGTACTAACATAGTTATACCTATAGTATGGTACTAACATAGTTATACCTATAGTATGGTACTAACATAGTTATACCTATAGTATGGTACTAACATAGTTATACCTATAGTATGGTACTAAAATAGTTATACCTATAATATGGTACTAACATAGTTATACCTATAGTATGGTACTAACATAGTTATACCTATAGTATGGTACTAACATTGTTATACCTATAGTATGGTACTAACATAGTTATACCTATAGTATGGTACTAACATAGTTATACCTATAGTATGGTACTAACATAGTTATACCTATAGTATGGTACTAACATTGTTATACCTATAGTATGGTACTAACATTGTTATACCTATAGTATGGTACTAACATAGTTATACCTATAGTATGGTAGGATTTAACATAGTTATACCTATAGTATGGTACTAACATAGTTATACCTATAGTATGGTACTAACATTGTTATACCTATAGTATGGTACTAACATAGTTATACCTATAGTATGGTACTAACATAGTTATACCTATAGTATGGTAGGATTTAACATAGTTATACCTATAGTATGGTAGGATTTAACATAGTTATACCTATAGTATGGTACTAACATAGTTATACCTATAGTATGGTACTAACATTGTTATACCTATAGTATGGTACTAACATTGTTATACATATAGTATGGTACTAACATAGTTATACCTATAGTATGGTACTAACATTGTTATACCTATAGTATGGTACTAACATAGTTATACTTATAGTATGGTACTAACATTGTTATACCTATAGTATGGTAGTTATACCTATAGTATGGTACTAACATAGTTATACCTATAGTATGGTAGGATTTAACATAGTTATACCTATAGTATGGTACTAACATAGTTATACCTATAGTATGGTACTAACATAGTTATACCTATAGTATGGTACTAACATAGTTATACCTATAGTATGGTACTAACATTGTTATACCTATAGTATGGTACTAACATAGTTATACCTATAGTATGGTACTAACATTGTTATACCTATAGTATGGTAGTTATACCTATAGTATGGTACTAACATAGTTATACCTATAGTATGGTAGGATTTAACATAGTTATACCTATAGTATGGTACTAACATAGTTATACCTATAGTATGGTACTAACATAGTTATACCTATAGTATGGTACTAACATTGTTATACCTATAGTATGGTACTAACATAGTTATACCTATAGTATGGTACTAACATTGTTATACCTATAGTATGGTACTAACATAGTTATACCTATAGTATGGTACTAACATAGTTATACCTATAGTATGGTACTAACATAGTTATACCTATAATATGGTACTAACATAGTTATACCTATAATATGGTACTAACATAGTTATACCTATAGTATGGTACTAGCATAGTTATACCTATAATATGGTACTAACATAGTTATACCTATAGTATGGTACTAACATAGTTATACCTATAGTATGGTACTAACATAGTTATACCTATAGTATGGTACTAACATAGTTATACCTATAGTATGGTACTAACATAGTTATACCTATAGTATGGTACTAACATAGTTATACCTATAGTATGGTACTAACATAGTTATACCTATAGTATGGTACTAACATAGTTATACCTATAGTATGGTACTAACATAGTTATACCTATAGTATGGTACTAACATAGTTATACCTATAGTATGGTACTAACATAGTTATACCTATAGTATGGTACTAACATTGTTATACCTATAGTATGGTACTAACATAGTTATACCTATAGTATGGTACTAACATAGTTATACCTATAATATGGTACTAACATAGTTATACCTATAGTATGGTAGGATTTAACATAGTTATACCTATAGTATGGTACTAACATTGTTATACCTATAGTATGGTACTAACATAGTTATACCTATAGTATGGTGCTAACATAGTTATACCTATAGTATGGTGCTAACATAGTTATACCTATAGTATGGTACTAACATAGTTATACCTATAGTATGGTACTAGCATAGTTATACCTATAATATGGTACTAACATAGTTATACCTATAGTATGGTAGGATTTAACATAGTTATACCTATAGTATGGTGCTAACATAGTTATACCTATAGTATGGTACTAACATTGTTATACCTATAGTATGGTACTAACATAGTTATACCTATAGTATGGTACTAGCATAGTTATACCTATAATATGGTACTAACATAGTTATACCTATAGTATGGTACTAACATAGTTATACCTATAGTATGGTACTAACATTGTTATACCTATAGTATGGTACTAACATAGTTATACCTATAGTATGGTACTAACATAGTTATACCTATAGTATGGTAGGATTTAACATAGTTATACCTATAGTATGGTGCTAACATAGTTATACCTATAGTATGGTACTAACATTGTTATACCTATAGTATGGTACTAACATAGTTATACCTATAGTATGGTACTAACATAGTTATACCTATAGTATGGTACTAACATTGTTATACCTATAGTATGGTACTAACATAGTTATACCTATAGTATGGTACTAACATAGTTATACCTATAGTATGGTACTAACATAGTTATACCTATAGTATGGTACTAACATAGTTATACCTATAGTATGGTACTAACATTGTTATACCTATAGTATGGTATTAACATTGTTATACCTATAGTATGGTACTAACATAGTTATACCTATAGTATGGTACTAACATTGTTATACCTATAATATGGTACTAACATAGTTATACCTATAGTATGGTACTAACATAGTTATACCTATAGTATGGTACTAACATAGTTATACCTATAGTATGGTACTAACATTGTTATACCTATAGTATGGTACTAACATAGTTATACTTATAGTATGGTACTAACATTGTTATACCTATAGTATGGTAGTTATACCTATAGTATGGTACTAACATAGTTATACCTATAGTATGGTAGGATTTAACATAGTTATACCTATAGTATGGTACTAACATAGTTATACCTATAGTATGGTACTAACATTGTTATACCTATAATATGGTACTAACATAGTTATACCTATAGTATGGTACTAACATAGTTATACCTATAGTATGGTACTAACATAGTTATACCTATAGTATGGTACTAACATTGTTATACCTATAGTATGGTACTAACATAGTTATACTTATAGTATGGTACTAACATTGTTATACCTATAGTATGGTAGTTATACCTATAGTATGGTACTAACATAGTTATACCTATAGTATGGTAGGATTTAACATAGTTATACCTATAGTATGGTACTAACATAGTTATACCTATAGTATGGTACTAACATAGTTATACCTATAGTATGGTACTAACATAGTTATACCTATAGTATGGTACTAACATAGTTATACCTATAGTATGGTACTAACATTGTTATACCTATAGTATGGTACTAACATAGTTATACCTATAGTATGGTACTAACATAGTTATACCTATAGTATGGTACTAACATAGTTATACCTATAGTATGGTACTAACATAGTTATACCTATAGTATGGTACTAACATTGTTATACCTATAGTATGGTACTAACATTGTTATACCTATAATATGGTACTAACATTGTTATACCTATAATATGGTACTAACATAGTTATACCTATAGTATGGTACTAACATAGTTATACCTATAGTATGGTACTAACATTGTTATACCTATAATATGGTACTAACATTGTTATACCTATAATATGGTACTAACATTGTTATACCTATAATATGGTACTAACATAGTTATACCTATAGTATGGTACTAACATAGTTATACCTATAGTATGGTACTAACATAGTTATACCTATAGTATGGTACTAACATAGTTATACCTATAGTATGGTGCTAACATAGTTATACCTATAGTATGGTACTAACATAGTTATACCTATAGTATGGTACTAGCATAGTTATACCTATAGTATGGTACTAACATAGTTATACCTATAGTATGGTACTAACATAGTTATACCTATAGTATGGTACTAACATAGTTATACCTATAGTATGGTACTAACATTGTTATACCTATAGTATGGTACTAACATAGTTATACCTATAGTATGGTACTAACATAGTTATACCTATAGTATGGTACTAACATAGTTATACCTATAGTATGGTACTAACATTGTTATACCTATAATATGGTACTAACATAGTTATACCTATAGTATGGTACTAACATAGTTATACCTATAGTATGGTACTAACATAGTTATACCTATAGTATGGTACTAACATAGTTATACCTATAGTATGGTACTAACATAGTTATACCTATAGTATGGTACTAACATTGTTATACCTATAATATGGTACTAACATAGTTATACCTATAGTATGGTACTAACATAGTTATACCTATAGTATGGTACTAACATTGTTATACCTATAATATGGTACTAACATAGTTATACCTATAGTATGGTACTAACATAGTTATACCTATAGTATGGTACTAGCATAGTTATACCTATAATATGGTACTAACATAGTTATACCTATAGTATGGTACTAACATAGTTATACCTATAGTATGGTACTAACATAGTTATACCTATAGTATGGTACTAACATTGTTATACCTATAATATGGTACTAACATAGTTATACCTATAGTATGGTACTAACATAGTTATACCTATAGTATGGTACTAACATAGTTATACCTATAGTATGGTACTAACATAGTTATACCTATAGTATGGTGCTAACATAGTTATACCTATAGTATGGTACTAACATTGTTATACCTATAGTATGGTACTAACATAGTTATACCTATAGTATGGTACTAACATTGTTATACCTATAGTATGGTACTAACATAGTTATACCTATAGTATGGTACTAACATAGTTATACCTATAGTATGGTAGGATTTAACATAGTTATACCTATAGTATGGTACTAACATTGTTATACCTATAGTATGGTACTAACATAGTTATACCTATAGTATGGTACTAACATAGTTATACCTATAGTATGGTACTAACATTGTTATACCTATAGTATGGTAGGATTTAACATAGTTATACCTATAGTATGGTAGGATTTAACATAGTTATACCTATAGTATGGTACTAACATAGTTATACCTATAGTATGGTACTAACATTGTTATACCTATAGTATGGTACTAACATTGTTATACCTATAGTATGGTACTAACATAGTTATACCTATAGTATGGTACTAACATTGTTATACCTATAGTATGGTACTAACATAGTTATACCTATAGTATGGTACTAACATTGTTATACCTATAGTATGGTAGTTATACCTATAGTATGGTACTAACATAGTTATACCTATAGTATGGTAGGATTTAACATAGTTATACCTATAGTATGGTACTAACATAGTTATACCTATAGTATGGTACTAACATTGTTATACCTATAGTATGGTACTAACATAGTTATACCTATAGTATGGTACTAACATAGTTATAACTATAGTATGGTAGGATTTAACATAGTTATACCTATAGTATGGTAGGATTTAACATAGTTATACCTATAGTATGGTACTAACATAGTTATACCTATAGTATGGTACTAACATTGTTATACCTATAGTATGGTACTAACATTGTTATACCTATAGTATGGTACTAACATAGTTATACCTATAGTATGGTACTAACATTGTTATACCTATAGTATGGTACTAACAGAGTTATACCTATAGTATGGTACTAACATTGTTATACCTATAGTATGGTAGTTATACCTATAGTATGGTACTAACATAGTTATACCTATAGTATGGTAGGATTTAACATAGTTATACCTATAGTATGGTACTAACATAGTTATACCTATAGTATGGTACTAACATAGTTATACCTATAGTATGGTACTAACATAGTTATACCTATAGTATGGTACTAACATAGTTATACCTATAGTATGGTACTAACATTGTTATACCTATAGTATGGTACTAACATAGTTATACCTATAGTATGGTACTAACATAGTTATACCTATAGTATGGTAGGATTTAACATAGTTATACCTATAGTATGGTACTAACATTGTTATACCTATAGTATGGTACTAACATAGTTATACCTATAGTATGGTACTAACATTGTTATACCTATAGTATGGTACTAACATAGTTATACCTATAATATGGTACTAACATTGTTATACCTATAGTATGGTAGGATTTAACATAGTTATACCTATAGTATGGTACTAACATAGTTATACCTATAGTATGGTACTAACATAGTTATACCTATAGTATGGTACTAACATAGTTATACCTATAGTATGGTACTAACATAGTTATACCTATAGTATGGTACTAACATAGTTATACCTATAGTATGGTACTAACATAGTTATACCTATAGTATGGTACTAACATTGTTATACCTATAGTATGGTACTAACATTGCTATACCTATAGTATGGTACTAACATAGTTATACCTATAGTATGGTACTAACATTGCTATACCTATAGTATGGTACTAACATAGTTATACCTATAGTATGGTACTAACATAGTTATACCCATAGTATGGTACTAACATAGTTATACCTATAGTATGGTGCTAACATAGTTATACCTATAGTATGGTACTAACATTGTTATACCTATAGTATGGTACTAACATAGTTATACCCATAGTATGGTACTAACATAGTTATACCTATAATATGGTACTAACATAGTTATACCTATAGTATGGTACTAACATAGTTATACCTATAGTATGGTACTAACATAGTTATACCTATAATATGGTACTAACATTGTTATACCTATAGTATGGTACTAACATAGTTATACCTATAGTATGGTACTAACATTGTTATACCTATAGTATGGTACTAACATAGTTATACCTATAGTATGGTACTAACATTGTTATACCTATAGTATGGTACTAACATAGTTATACCTATAGTATGGTACTAACATAGTTATACCTATAGTATGGTACTAACATAGTTATACCTATAGTATGGTACTAACATAGTTATACCTATAGTATGGTACTAACATAGTTATACCTATAGTATGGTATTAACATTGTTATACCTATAGTATGGTACTAACATAGTTATACCTATAGTATGGTACTAACATTGTTATACCTATAATATGGTACTAACATAGTTATACCTATAGTATGGTACTAACATAGTTATACCTATAGTATGGTACTAACATAGTTATACCTATAGTATGGTACTAACATAGTTATACCTATAGTATGGTACTAACATTGTTATACCTATAGTATGGTACTAACATAGTTATACCTATAGTATGGTAATAACATTGTTATACCTATAGTATGGTACTAACATAGTTATACCTATAATATGGTAGGATTTAACATAGTTATACCTATAGTATGGTACTAACATTGTTATACCTATAGTATGGTACTAACATAGTTATACCTATAATATGGTACTAACATAGTTATACCTATAGTATGGTACTAACATAGTTATACCTATAATATGGTACTAACATAGTTATACCTATAATATGGTACTAACATAGTTATACCTATAATATGGTACTAACATAGTTATACCTATAGTATGGTACTAACATAGTTATACCTATAATATGGTACTAACATAGTTATACCTATAGTATGGTACTAACATAGTTATACCTATAGTATGGTACTAACATAGTTATACCTATAGTATGGTACTAACATTGTTATACCTATAGTATGGTACTAACATAGTTATACCTATAATATGGTACTAACATAGTTATACCTATAGTATGGTACTAACATAGTTATACCTATAGTATGGTACTAACATTGTTATACCTATAGTATGGTACTAACATTGTTATACCTATAGTATGGTACTAACATTGTTATACCTATAGTATGGTACTAACATAGTTATACCTATAGTATGGTACTAACATAGTTATACCTATAATATGGTACTAACATAGTTATACCTATAGTATGGTACTAACATAGTTATACCTATAGTATGGTACTAACATAGTTATACCTATAATATGGTACTAACATAGTTATACCTATAGTATGGTACTAACATAGTTATACCTATAGTATGGTACTAACATTGTTATACCTATAATATGGTAGGATTTAACATAGTTATACCTATAGTATGGTACTAACATAGTTATACCTATAGTATGGTACTAACATAGTTATACCTATAGTATGGTACTAACATAGTTATACCTATAGTATGGTACTAACATAGTTATACCTATAGTATGGTATTAACATAGTTATACCTATAGTATGGTACTAACATAGTTATACCTATAGTATGGTACCAACATAGTTATACCTATAGTATGGTACTAACATAGTTATACCTATAGTATGGTACTAACATTGTTATACCTATAGTATGGTACTAACATAGTTATACCTATAGTATGGTACTAACATAGTTATACCTATAGTATGGTACTAACATAGTTATACCTATAGTATGGTACTAACATAGTTATACCTATAGTATGGTACTAACATTGTTATACCTATAATATGGTAGGATTTAACATACATGTCTCAGAAACAGTTCAATAGGGATTTTACTCAGATGATGTAATAACAAGAAATTGATAAAGTAACTAAATTGATACATCTCAAAGCCATTTCATGGATATGTCCTGTTATCAATCATGTACCTTCGTGACATCATACTAACTGTTTAATAATTAACATTAAAGGGTACAGGGTAATTTCAAAATTGCAAAACACTTGACAAGAGATCACTTGATCATGATCCAAAGATGAATAAAATAAACATAAAAACAGATGTTTCTCATACTCACTGGTGTTCTGTAGGCAGATTCTATGTAGAAAACTAAATTCTGAATGTAGGCAACCTCGTCCAATGTATATACTATTTGGAGACCTGGCAATAAGAACAACAAAACAGCTTTTGTTATAATGCTTTTAATGACATACAAATATCTTTCACAATTATAGTGCATTACATATACAACAATAATTCCAATCAAGAATGCAAAAATTGTGCCCAAAAACTCACATTTATAAAACAAATTCAACACTCTTGTTATAATGATATATTTGAAATATCCAATATCTTGTCAAAATGCAGTCACAACAACAGGCCCACAGGTCACCTGAGTTTTGATGTATTAGAACCAAGAACTTTTATTATTGTGTCATTACACTGAAATCATCAATTACTTAAACTAAGTTTGAGTTAGAACACTGACAGGTAAAAAAAGACCCTGTTTATAAGTCAGTATCAGTGAAAAGATATAAAATTGACCTTGACCAATGACCCAGTGACCATGACTTTCGATCAGTGGACTCCTTGTTGCTTCACAATGTCATAGCAAAATGTTCATAAGAATTTGACCTTGATCTTTGATACAGTGACCTTGACCTTTGATTTTGACCTCAGTAGGTATTTCTGTGAACTGAACCTCTTGACAAATTTTTTGTTACTCTGATAAAAGTCCCTAATTTTACCCAATTTCGTATATAAATTATAGCAAAATGCAATCCCTCCCCAAGGGGCAACCTTAAGTCCTGGGGGTATGAAATTCACAATTTTGATAAAGCACCTTAAGGACTTTCATTTAACTTATCTCTGAACTATTTGCTACATACATCAATTGGAATTCTGATATGGTTTAGTTATAATCTCCTATAAGTTTGTTGATCAACTAGGACAGACATATCTTCCCTCACACAATATTAGAGCATAACACAGAGAGAAATTTATGACATGCCCCTTGTTGATTGGCTTCAGAGAAAAACAGTCAGAGACCTTTAGCTAGCTCAAACATTCAATCAAGGTAGTATACCATGGTACGTACCACAGTATTTGCCTAAATACCGTGGTATACCATGGTACTGTTGATTTTGTGGTACCCAGCTATAGTTAAGCCTTCTATCTATAATTCAATTCCAGCACATCTAGATCTGAAGAAGAAGATTGTTGAAATTTTAGCCAATTTGACCCTTTTGAGCCCCTCCCCACAGCCACGGACCCAGGGGTAGATAAGAGTCGAAAATCTCCCAATATCAAAGTTTGAATTATTTCCACTGGAAATTAACACAAAACAATCAAAAGTTTCCTTTTCCTATAGAAGAGGCCCATAAGGCCTGTATCACTCAACTGGATAAATTGATATCTAGGTAATCTTGGTAAAATAAATCCAAAAAAATCTCATTGACAGGGATAGACACTAAGACCACTTTTTGAAGCATATCTTTATAAATTAAAGTTTGGTTAATGGGTGGGTTTCTCAACTGTTTTCAAGTTCAACAGAGTAACAAGGTCCCTAGGGCTAAGGCCATACCCTGACATCAATGCTAACATCATGATTGTTATGTTTCTTTCTGCCTAGCAACTGTATATTTAGTTTAAGGGTGGAGATCTCAACTGTTTATAAAAATTTTGACTCAGGAGTTAAATCTTCAAGGGCGTGGCAGACCCTAGTGTCAAATCTGAAATCATGATTGTAATCGTCTCTTAATGCCCAGCATTTGTATATATATATAGCTTTGGGGCGGCAATCTCGACTGTTTAAAAGTTATGACTCAGGAGTCAAGTTTGCAAGGGCTTGGCAGACCCTGGGATCAATTCAATTCAATTCACCCTGGGATCATGTTTGTGATATCATCTCTTAATGCCCTGCAGTTGTATATAGTTTAACAGTAAGGATCTCAACCGTTTAAAAGTTATGACTCCGGAGTTGAGTTTCCAAGGGTGTGGCTCACCCTGGAACTAATCATGATATCAGGATTGTGTTCGTCTCTTTATGCCAAGATATTGGTTTATATTGTTAAAGGATGGGGATCACAACCAAATCAAAGTTAAACAAGTATCAATTTAAAAGGCTTTACTTCTATTTCCCCTGTTCAGGCTATTGGATCCCACCCCTATGGCCCCGGGGGGGTCAGATTCAGCTTTTATGCAATATCACTTTGTTGTCCCAAAAGGATGTTTCTGACCAAATAGGGTGAAAATCGATTTAGTACTTTATGACAATTAGTGATTTAAAAGGCTTTCCCTCTTTCCCTCTTTTCTATTTCCCCATAAAATCCATTCAAAACTTCATGGCTAGTAGCGATTTAAAGGAACTGCCTCAGTCAATTTCTACTTTTGGTCCCAGCTCTCTGGCCACTTGGGGGTCGGAGTCACCATTTATGCAAAATCTGTTCCCCTTCATCCAACGATGTTTCTGACCAAATTTGGTAACAAGAGGCCCAGAAGGGCTGCATCACTCACCTGGATACATTGGTATCTAGGTCTCACCTGTATACATTGGTATCTAGGTCTCACCTGTATACATTGGTATCTAGGTCTCACCTGTATACATTGGTATCTAGGTCTCACCTGGATACATTGGTATCTAGGTCTCACCTGTATACATTGGTATCTAGGTCTCACCTGTATACATTGGTATCTAGGTCTCACCTGTATACATTGGTATCTAGGTCTCACCTGTATACATTGGTATCTAGGTCTCACCTGTATACATTGGTATCTAGGTCTCACCTGTATACATTGGTATCTAGGTCTCACCTGTATACATTGGTATCTAGGTAATCATGGAAAAATATTTTCAAAAAGATCCATTGGGCAGGGACATACCCAAAGATCAAGCCTTAAAGTGTATCTATATAAAGTTTGGTAAATGGTTGGGTATATCAACTGTTTTCAAGTTCAACAGAGAAACAAGGTCCCTATAGGGCTAAGGCCAGACCCTCACATCAATGCTAATATCATGACTGTGTTAGTCTCTTTATGCCCAGCAATTGTATAGTTTTAGGGTTGGAAAGTCTGGATAGGCATGGCCAATCCTGGGATCAGAAACCAAAATCATGTTAGTGAATGTTGCTTTATGCCCAGCAAATGTACATAGAGTTTTGGGTTGGGAATCTAAACCATTTAAAAGTTATGACTCAGGAGTAAAGAGTTCATAGGTGTGGTGGACCCTGGGGTCAAATCTAAAATCATGATTGTGGTCATCTCTTTATGCTCAGCAATTGTAAAATTAATATAGTTTTGGGGATCTCAACCGTTTAAAAGTTATGACTCAGGAGTAAGTCTGCAAGGGTGTGATGGACCTCGAGATCAAATCTAAAATCATGATTGTGATAATCTCTTAATGCCCAGCAATTCTATACTAAAAAGCGGGGTGGGTATCTCAACCCTTTAAAAGAACTATGACCCAGGAGTTGAATCTGCAAGGGCGTGGCAGATCCACAGACCCTGGGATCAAATCTTAAACCATGTTTGTGATCATCTTGCACAGTGATTATATATATAGTTTTTGGGTGGGAATCTCAACCATTTGAAATTTATGAATCACAAGCTAAGCCTTCAAGGACGTGGCTCACCCTGGGACCAATAATAATATTAGGATTGTAATCATCTCTTTATCCAAAGCAATTGTTTATAGAATAACAGGTGGGGATCACAACCAAATCCAAGGTAAACAAGTATTTAAAGCTTTACCTCTATTTCCCCTTTAAGGCCCCACCCCTCTGACCTAATTTATGCAAAATCTGTTCCCCTTCCCCCAAAGATGTTTCTGACCAAATTTGGTCAAAATCCAATCAGGACTTTTGACTAGTAGCGATTTGAAGCAAATGTTGACGGACAATTGGACGGATGGACGCCACAATAGGTAAACTTTGACTTCGTCTCAGGTGACCTAAAAATGTGAATTCTTCAGTTGAAAAGAACTGCTCACAACAGACTTGATTTTTTCACAACAACAGAGATTTTCTTTTGTTATTTATTGGTCAGGGATGCAGACATATACAATGAGTATGATCCCTAAAGCCTTGACAATTACTATTATTGATGAGGTTTAGGATAAGATCAATCTCAAAGTCCCCATTCTACATAAGTTTCAATTTTACTTTTGTATTCTCCTCTTTTGATTTTAAAAATGAGTACCAGCAGTAGTAATATTCATTTTTTCAAATGAAAATCACCTCATAATTACAGATTTTTTATGAAGACTAACAACTATATATATGAAACACTGAAAAGTTTATTCATTGAATGGCACTGCCACTATATATCCCTACCAAATTCAGTTGGCATTCATCAGGCCATGAATGCCAATGACCAATTGTTGACGTCATAATTGTTACGTTGGATACCATTGACCGTCCCCGAGCGATAGCTGTTCTTTTCATTGAACAAGCGTATGGGACAAATACATTTATTGAGCTAAATACTGAGAAATAAAATGTGTTATTGATTATTTTATGACATGAGCAGATTCTAAAAATGGTAAATATAAGTATTGAACTGCTTTTAGTTGGCATTCATAGGCTAGCACGCTTCATTGAATTTGCCTTCGACCATTTGGCATTCATACAGCCTATGCATGCCAACTGAAAGCAGTTCAATGCTTAAAGCTGACAATGCAACTTAAAAAGCTTTCAATTAATATTAAAAAAAAAATGGATTTTTTTTTTCTGGTTTTGAGATCGTCCCTATCTGTTCTGACCATCGTTTCTAAGGAAGTGCCGACATTTTAGTTTTGCCATTGCTTGGTAACGAGTATGGGTCCCGATGGGTATATAAAGGTCATAGCCTGTAAAACCGGTTTTCAAAGTACTCCTGACCGTCACAACATTCAGTGCTCCGCGCACTCGGCAACCCCTGTCAAAAATCCAACGCACTCACCTGTAGACTGTGAACCACAATACTGCCATGCTGGTTGTTACTAATAACACATTCTTGAAATTGCGTATCAGAAATAAAAGGTATATCACTGAAAATACTTCCATAAATCCAATATATATCGCCGAACTTTCACGTGCATATAATCGCATCCACGTACAAACTCTTAGTCTTGGTCATGTAGACGCTTGACAAGCAAACACGTGTAAAACACAGCACATCCGGGTGTGTAGTCAACAATGTGAAATTATATAGTTGAACCATTCTCATGGACTTATTTGGATTTATTATGGTTTCTACGCTGGATGTTAGTACTAGTTAGATATCAAAAAGGTAGGCATACGCGTTAATTAGCCATTTGTTTGTTTCACTTGCAACATATATTACATAAAGTTGTGTGGTGTTATTTTGTTGTAAGTTTCATGGGGATATGGATGGTTTTATTACAATTTCATTTCACATTCATTATATATCTTTTCAATATCCATATCCATATTCGTAAAAAAAACATGAAAACGAGCCGTAACGTAATGTGTACAGAGACGTGCTACAGCGAGAGGGCAGTGTCAGAATGAAACTGGTTTTGCAACTTTTGGTGCTTTTATACCCAAGGGTGTCTATACACGTTACCAAGCATGGGTAAATCAAAAATGTCTGCCACTTCCTTGGTTACGAAAACCGGAAGACACATGGTCAATGTAGGGAACATCTCAGAAGTATTCTGAGTAATCACAATCTGAATTTTTTTTTTTCAAATCTCAATTGAAAGCTTTTAACTTGCACTGTCAGCTTTAAGTAAAAAAATAAACAGTAGTGGTGATGACATTGTTACCTGAGGCAGTCATCTGAGCTAGAGTGAGGATGTACAGAGAGGTGGCATCTATTTGAAGGTGACCCCAGTCATCGTCCCCGACAACCGGCTTGCCTGTCTTACTGCTGTATTTAGCATGCAGAGCATCCTTTGGGCTCTGGGTGTATTTGAACTTTTCTAGTTTGTCGACTTGCATCATCATACACCTTAACAGGCCTCTCATCAATTTTACAACAGCCTGTGAAAAAAGGTTAACATTAATCACAATTTTATGTATATGAGTCATTATCAAAAAAGTACCAGATTTGATATTGAAAAAATCAGAAAAACAACCTTCTTTGACTGACAACTTTTATGGTTTAAGTAAAAGGGGATATATTGCAGATTACAAAATCATTGTTTGGGCGTCTGAATTTTTACCTGTACAATTACTATGGTAACGCTAACGATCACAGGTAAGTTAAAATGTCTGTGGTGTTACCATTATTGAATTGTTGTTATTGTTGAGATAAACATGCCAGTTCTATGCTATTTGATTTATTCAATTGATAAAGTTATAACATAATGATTTTTTATTACAATAACCTCATTTAAATACCATTTGAAGATATTTATAGGAATATGTCCCAAACCCTGTACTTTTGCACTCAAGAGATGTGCATTATTTCTTTTAAATAAAGTAAGAAATAAAGATTCATGAAAACAGGAACTAATTTGCAAACATACAATGCTACAGACAATTATTGGATGGCTATTTGTTTTTTTCACCTTTATTAAATTTTATATGAGTTAATGTTTGTGATGGTAACACCATGGACATCTGATAAACACCAAATACAACTGTAACACCACAGACATTTTGTCCATTGTGTTACTAATTTAAATATCATAAAACATGTATTTCAGTCAATTTCACTATTGACAACCATCGTCTTTGTTTCCAAGTTGCAGAAAGGGCCATTCTTGATCGCCTGAAATGTTGAGCTGAACAAAACCAGCACTGAATGTCTGTGGTGTTACCATTGTCGTCATCTAGTGCATATTGTAACTGAATAATATTTCATCAGTATGCATATCAATTATATAGTAATGTGTCCTAAACAAACAATCTAATTCATTAACTAAAATACAAATTGGTTATTTATGATGGAAATTCATATTATGCATCTTTTCTTGTCACCGAATTGTCCGTGGTGTTACTAGTAATGTCTTTGCCATTGCTTACAGACAGAATACATGCTTTAATAACTGTCACACAAGTCATAGTGCTTATTATGTTGTACAAATCACATTTTACAATAATTTCTCACTTTATGAATCTTATAATACGAATCTTCCCATTATCTTAGACATTATATATGATTTTTCTGTTTGTGGTGTTACTATAATGGTATCACCAATGTTCATGTCCTTGGTGTTACCAATTCAAAGCCCTTGATCTTCTCTCACAATGACATATTCCATTTTGAGAACTGTTAGCTAATGTCATAGCTTTATAATTCATCTTACTAATAACACATTTTATGGTCTGTATTATAAGTATACTTTGTTTTGTTTGTGTTGCAAAGATTTGTCTGTGGTGTTACTTATCTAAGTCTGTAGTGTTACTATAATTGTCTTTGGTGTTACTGCTTTTAGAGAATCTTGATTTAAGAGTATAGAATCTGAATTTCTTGATTAGAAATGAACAATAATCATTGTTTTGGAATTTTACTTATTCAAATCACAATGCTTTTATTTTTTTCTAATAAAATTGATTGATAAACGGGTATGATGTCTGTAGTGTTACCAAATATTCGTCTGTGGTGTTACTTATTTGACTGGTAACACCACAGACATTTTAGATATGTTTTTAGATTAAAATTATATCCATTGGTAATTGTGCAAAGCATGATAGTTGTATTTAAACTACCTTGCAACCTCTTTTAAGTACTATAAATTCTTTTACTGAACAAATGGTATAATTGTAAAATAATGTGGTAACACCATGGACAATTCGAATGTACACAGAAAAAACCTTTAAATATTTTCTTTTTGTCTAAAAATTCTTTTTTATCAATTAAATTGGTAATTATCAACAAAACTATCCCCATATTTTGTACAATACCCCATTAAAAATGTTTTTAAATGAGCTTGAATATTGAGGGTTTACCATCGGACACACCTATTTTTGGGTGAAAGGCTAATATTATTGTTAAAAAAAAATAAAAAATTGCACAATATCATGTCTGTGTCTTTTAAAATAAAATGTGACTACTAGATCTCTAATTGTTAGTGTATTAGCAAAACATTTACTTTATTCCATGTAGAATTCACAGAAATGAACAAGAAAGTTACGGACAGCGATTTGGTACTTTTCTGATAATGACTCATAAGATATGCTGATCCCGATATTAATTGTTCTCACTTCAGTCGTTCAATTTCTTAGCATTATACAATTCACTTGACTTCCCACATCAAAGATGAATTATTTACTAAAAATGGCCTTTTTGGATAATCTGACCAATTTACCTGCTCCAACTCATAGGTCTTTGCTCTATCCTCATCCAGGTCAGCATTTTTTTTATAGGCCTGGGCCAGACCCCATACTGCCATGATTGAGTACACATTGTCCCTCACCCAGGCATGGTTGTGTGTCACAGTACCACCAAACAGTCCAGTCACTGGATCCTAGTACATACAAATAGGTCTCATCAAAGTGGAGTACCTTAATTAGCAGAGGAGTATCAGTTTAGTTTGACTTAGTGTCTCATTCAGGTACATTAATTTCAATCTAGTACGAGAAATATTAAAGCTCTAAAATATTATCACAGGTGCTAGGAACACCAGGAAAAACCAATAACTGTCTGCCTGTGTAATGTTAATCTCATCAGGCTTAATTCTTTTTCTACAAACAAGAACACCAAAACTGACATCTTCTCCACGTAGAAGAATGTGATAATGGTCCCTGGTTGATTCCTGTGCATGGTTGATCGCTGTTTAAGTTGTCCTATAACCAAACAGATTTATGTAATTGCCACTTGTCTGCTACTTAACATGTCATCCAGTTGCAATGGTTTTCTAGAGTTTGAAATAAAACAAGAGGCCCATGGGCCTTAACGGTCATCTGACAATCTATATAATTTTTTGTTGGTAATTGTTTTAAGATATTGCAATGCCGGGTTTAAATGAAATACAACCATAGTTTTACATGTTCTACATTTATTCACATCACTAGATACAAATGGTACACACACATACTTCCAATCCCTAACTATTTTCTATAAAATATACAGCGATTGGCAGTTATTACCTATGTGACTGTGTCCGTCAACACTCCACAGAGGAAAGAGAGCGAACCATATAAAACACGTGTACAGGTGAGTCGATTATATTGACCAATCAGATAACAGAAGGTCGTGCGGAGTGACGCATGACTGCACCCGATAAGATTTACTCCTAACAATGGTAACACTGGTCTACTTCTATCACTGGTAGTACAAATAAAATATACGCACATTACAATATTACCATATTTGACCTTTTACCTAAGAGAGTCAATGAACAATTTTGTTATTCCTTCATTGCAGCATAGTGATACTACACGCAGAATAGCCTTATCCTGGGACTTTTAGTTACTGAGAAGAAGTGTTTGAAACATTTTAAGACATTTGACCCCTATGACCTTGAAAGCAGATCAAGGCCATTCATTTGAACAAACTTGGTATCCCTTCATTCAAGCATGATACAGGCCAAATATCAGTTCACTGGATCTTTGGGTTATTGAGGAGATCAAAGTTCTTTGAAGATTTTTACTTGAGGAAATCTTTTTGACCCCCTGTGACCTTGTAAGTAGGTTAAGGTCAACCATATGAACAAACTTCGTAGCTCTTCATCCAAGTATTATACAGACTAAATATCAGTATCTTAAGCCATTAGGTTATTGAGAAGAAGATTCTTAAAGATTTTTACATATTTGAACCTTGTGACCTTGAAAGAAGGTCAAGGTCATTGATATGAGGAAGCTTTGTAGCCCTTCACCCCAACATGCTATATGCATAATATCATCACCCTAGGCCTTATAGTTACTGAGAAAAAGTTGTTTGAAAGAATTTTACTACATTTGACCCATGTGACCTTAAAAGTAGGTCCAGGTCATTCATTTAAACAAACTTGGAAGCCCTTTGTCCCAGCATACTACAGGACATGCCAATATCAGTGCCCTGGGACTTTTGGTTATTGAGAAGAAGACTCTTAAAGATTCATAACACATTTGACCCATGTGACCTTGAAAGTAGGTCAAGGTCTTTCATTTTAACAAACTTGGTACTTAATCCCAGCATGCAACATGTATAATATCAGCATCTTGGCCTTTTAGATACTGAGGAGAAGTTGTTGAAAGATTATTTTACATATTTGACCCCTGTGACCTTAAAAGTCAGTCAAGGTCATTGATATGAGGAAACTTTGTAGCACTCTATCCCAGGTACCTACAGACCAAATATCAGCATCCTGGGCCTTTTGGTTATTGAGAAGAAGATTGTTAAAGAAAATGTTTCCTGACGGCGCACACGGACGACGACGGACAAAGCACGATGGTAATAGGTCATCCTGACCCTTTGGGTTAGATGACCGAAAAAGTTAAGCTCAGCCTCCTGTTCACAGTCTCCTGTTTCATTAAAGAATTCATGAAAACAAAAACAAAATAAACACAATAAGCTGGACAGCACAGAGCTACAATCGACATATTAACATCACAGAAAATCTGTTGTAGATTTTTAATTAAAAGGGCAATCAATAAAAACTAAATCTGTTAGGACCAGTTTTGAGGCTAAAACTATCCAAAACCTGTGCCAGTTGATTACAAATAGGATCCCTGCTGTAAGAACTCAGAATGACTGGCAAATATCACAGTTAAAGCTGCCTGGTAATAATGTTTTTTAATTAATAGTAATACCCATTACATAAAGCTATGATCTTCTTCTTTGCAGTGGTATAATTTGTTCTGTTGTGTAACGAAAGAAAATGCAGATGGACACACTCGGTTTTCAAAGCCAGGACCTTTTTTACACTAGATGGCTGCTCAACCCAATGAGCTACATTTGTATCTGGTCATCGACGATTTACACAGTGAAAACAAGTGATCCCAGAGAGACCTTGGTGCCCACCATCGATGATTTTTCATTTGTTCTAAGAAAGTTGAATCTTTTCCCTTCCTTTTTTCTTTCATTTATGTATTTAATCTTAGATCTATGAACTTTGAAAAATTCTTTTGAAAATTAATAATAGTTGAAAGAAGGTCTCTTTTCAGGAGTTTCGTTTTTCTGATTAGGCCAAAAAAAATAATTACTTGGTTCTCAAGCCAGTTTTTTTCAAAATAGATGAGGCAGATAAGCATTTTTTTTTGTTCATTTTACCAGGCAAATATGAGATTAGGGAAGCATTTTATTTATTGTTTTCAGTTGAAATCGACATTTAGAAGAAATGAGTTTAAAATGAAGATAAATGTCTTATAAGTTATGAACAATCAGTTATCAATTATTAGTAAATAAAAATGAAAGTGTTTTCAATGCTTTTATCTGCGTCTTTTGTCAGATTCCATCGATACTGTTCGGGAGAAATCATTTCAATTTTCAAGTGCTTGTTGTCACTTGAGGATATCATATTGAATTTTATTCAAACACATACGCAAGTCAATTTATTTTTTCATTTAAATTTTAATATTCTGTCATTATTTTTTGTTTTCTATGTTCAAAACATTTCTGTCTGTGATAAGTGGTACTGTAAATGCCACATATTTTACTTTTTTCATCAAATATAAATTTTTGTTGTTTTTTTTATGTATGTATATTTGTAGGCACAGGGGCTAGGCACGGACCTATGTCACTATGAAATGATTGTCAGATATTTTTTTTTACCTTTCTCGAATATAGCCCCTCCCACGAGGTTTTGCATGAAAATCTGTAGGTGGGCACTTGCGTGTCCAGTGCTTCATACCTTGTATAACCATGGGTATAGCTTTATTAACGTGGTGATTACTGAAAAGGGCTTTGCAGTTCCATCACTAATGTTAAAGCATGTTATCCTACCTTGAAGTCGAACGTTTATCGCTATTGTAATCCAGGTCATCCGAGATTAAATTTACGGTTCACTGAAGATGTGAACTTCATCCGCCATTTTTCAAGTTTACATATTTTCAGAATCCATCTAGATTTTCTCACTACTCATGTAGACCGACAAACTCCGAACAGTTGCACTGGACACGCAAGTGCCCACCTCCGGATTTTCATGCAAAACCTCGGATTCTAGACAGCCTAGTGAGCTTTTACATGCGTGTAGCGGGATATATTTGGTATCGGCTGAAAGATAAAAGTTTCACCTTTAAAATGAGGCACGCATGTAAAAAATTGGACTTCATTCAGTGACGAAAACAAGCTTAGAGTGAAAATAGGTCGATTTTCTTGTTGAGGCTAGTTCTTTCCCTTGTCACAGATATATTGTAGTGGGAGGGGCTATATTCGAGAAAGGTAAAAAAAAATATCTGACAAACATTTCATAGTGACATAGGTCTGTGCCTAGCCCCTGTGTTTGTAGGTATTAAATATAACCCTTGAGTGAATAAATGAACATAATAAATATTAATATAAACAAGAGATCCCAGAGGGATCTTGGTGCCCACCATTGATGATTTTTCATTCATTCTTAGAAAGATGGATCTTTTCCCTTCTTATTTTAACTTTCATTTATGTATTTTACCTTAGCTCTATGATTTTTTCTTGAAAATTCAATATTGAGAGAAGGTCTCTTGTCAGGAGTTTTGTTTTTCTGATCAGTTTCAAATCCATCTTGTATTTCTTAAACGAGAGGAACTTACAGATCCACCAAGTACTTCTCAAGAAATACCAGTAGTGATAACAAGGTTTAAATGGTGAAATCCAAAATGGCTGCCATTGAGCCATTTTGTTTTTCCGATCAGACCAAAACCAAAAGGGCACAACTAGGCAACAGCATTTGAAATTTGAGTAAGATCCATCAAGTACTACTCAAGAACTAAAGAAATAGTGATTACAAACTATTAATGTAAAATCCAAGATAGCCGTCTGTCGGCCATATTCTTTTTCAGATCTGCTTTTTTTTTATTTAACAATGCACAACTATAGGGACAAAGGGGAACCTGCATATGAAATTTCAAAAGGATCCATCCAGTACTTCTCAAGGAATAGTATCACAAACTATAAATGCAAAAATCAAAGATGGCCACCAATCGCCCATATTGTTTTTTGGATCAGCTTAAAGAAATAGACAATGCACAACTAAGGACAAAGGGAAACCTGCACATGAAATTTGAGAAGTATCTGCAATCTAGTACTTCCCAAGAAATAGCGATCACAAACTATTAATGTAAAATCCAAGATGGCCACCTGTCGACCATATTGTTATGCGGATCGGCTTTAAAAGTTGACAATGCACAACTAGGTGCCAAGGGGAACCTGCATAAGAAATTTGAGAAGGATCCTCTATTCAATATTGTCGAATCAAACTGTTATTCAGGAAAACACAACTTCATGTTATGATGATTAATTAAGCCTACTAAGTTTGAAAGGTATCGGTTTTAAAGTGTAGGAGAAGACAGTGATTTTTTTTGCCCTATCTTACCGTCGAATTTTAGCTGTTTCCCCTAGGCAAAATTTTTTTTTTTCCCCCAAAATTGAAGTGTTATTTTCCCAATTTGAAAAGTGTAAATAAGTTACGTTTTTTGCCACTTTTCATCAATAAAGAGTGCTAAATAAATCCACTACTTTAGAAAGGTGTAATACTTGAACAAATAAGAAAAAAAATAGCAGTAATGATACAACTTTCAATACATTTCTTCTGTGTTTTAAACTTTTAAATGAAGTGTGGGCGAAGAGGTACTTCTATAAATAGCTCTGTCCATGGAGCCATTTTTTTAACTTTGAAATCGATAAAATACACCCTTTTGCAATCCAAGCATGAAAACTAGATCCTACAGGTATAAACAGTGTACTTACTTTTTTCTGGATATATACTTTTATGAGACATTAGGACAGATATCTTTCAGTAAAAACGTCTGCATTTATAAAGGGGAAGTTTGGTATTCAAACTAAAACCTGACCCGGACAGACCTGGATTTCAGGAATTGAAAAATAAATTAATAAGATCAATCTACTTATTTTAAAAATATCTATAGCAAATAAATTACAGAAAACAAACAATAGTTATCAATACAGTATTATTATATTTTACAACTATATTTTACTTTGTTTTTTTTGCAAAGTATATTGTTAACTGAAATGAAATTGCGGCATTAATTTTTTATTAATTGTCTTGCAATCATATTTAAAAAAAAAGAACAAGTTAGATTAAGCTCCATTTAACAATTTTCATATTTTCCCAATTTCCTGAAAATGCCGTGAAATTTTCCCAATTTAAAAGGTACAGGCTGCTTTGAAAAAAGCCAAAAAAACCACAGGAAGATCTCCGGACAAAACAACAGTTTACAACAAAAATGAATTTTCTACATAGTGCCTTTATCTAATTATGCAATGCTGTTACGCAAAAAGTTGAAATAACTCCACAAAACCCGCAATACATGTTATATAATATAGCTTTTCGAAGTACCATACCAAATTTTAGAGCAATTGAAGAAAACACAAAAAAGTTCTGACGCTTTCTACAAAAGGGTCGAAACTGCATCAAATATGAAGTTCCAAAGGGTCATAACTCTTTCTAATATTGTCGAATCAAACTGTTATTCAAGAAAACGCAACTTCATATCCTGATGATTAGGCCCAACAAGTTTGAAAGGTATTGGTTGAAAACTGTAGGAGAAGATCTCCGAACAAAAGAACAGTTTACAACCAAAATGCATTTCTACATAATGCCTTTATCTAACAATGTAATGCTGTTACGCAAAAAGTTGAAATAACTCAACAAAACCCCTAATTACGACGGCCGATATATGCCTGGACAATATTCGCATAAGCAACTCATGTTTGTCCGAGGTTTCTTGAAAACGAGGTTTCCTGAAAACGTTGACAAAAAACTACATAGTAGTTTTTTTTGTCCAATGTCGGACATTTTTCATCGTTAGATTTTGCTTTGCTTTTTATTGATGTTGACAACGCAGTGTTGGCCGATAAACGCCTTGGCACTTTTCGAGCTTTGCTCAAGTTATCAACATTCCAATTGATAACCCCCGACTGCCTGATGGAGAACAGGTTGCCCATTTAACCATGAGTGCAATTTGTAATTGTTTTTGCTCCTTCCACATCTTTAAAATATAAGACCTCTCCATGCTTGGCATAATATAAAACATGGTCTGGTCTGGTCTCATTTCTTTGGTCTCAAATTTTGGTCTGGTCTCATAGTTCAGAGACCAATATTTGTGTATTACATAGATACAAAATCGATTAGTAAATGTCATTATATCTTGTTAAATTAATCGATTGATAAGTGAATTAAATATGCCGTTGAAAATTAGGGTAACAGCAACAGCAAGCTTGTTAGAGTAATAAAAACCGCCACATCACATTTACCTTTTACTTTACACTACAAAACAAAGCCTTGTTAGAGATGAGAAAGATACACTCCTAAGATATTGAAATATCTAAACTAAACAATAGGGGAAATCCTTGGAAACTCATTAATTTAATAGTGACATAGTGACAATTGTATACATGTATGAGCCAGTGTCTGACCCGAGGTACCATTACCTGTCACAATTCCAAGGGGCCGCGTTATCAACAAAACCTAGATCACTCCCTACTGCTCCCCTCTCCAACTCTTTACATATTAGCAATGGGAGACACATCATAATACCAAAGCCAAGGGAGTTTACAATCAATTCACAGTTAATGTGTTGCAAAAGTTTATGACCATATTTCATTTAGCTACTAAGCTGACCATGCTGTAGCAACATTCTGTAGCTAGCACTTTCTGTCCCATTAATCACACCCAGGATTTCTCCAAATCAAAGAGCATGTTAATTTGAAACCTGCATTGTTTAGTTGGTACTGTACCTGACATTACTTCACCTTTAAAAGAGCATTACAGACAACATGGAATTACTATGCTGGGGATTATTAAGAATGAATCAATGTAAGTATTGCGTTTCATTTTATCATCTCTGATGTAAATATATATCAATTGCTAAATACGTTCCCGTATATTGTGATTGGAAAGTAGTACTGTACTGTCTCCCTTGAAGCACTTCTGGTGAGGTTGAGCTCTCCTGGCATTTGTAACATTATATGCATCGTAATGATCTGTAATCAGTTGAGGAGGAGAGCAGTAGAGGGTAATTTGGGTTTGGGTTCTCCCCTCCCCCAGACTGATGACAGGTAAGGGCACATCGCATCAGATAATGGCTACTAGAGCAGCTAGATACGGTGATTGAGATTGATAGATTTCCAAGAATACATGATCCAATGATTGAAATAAGATACCCTGTAGTGTTTAGTTTAGGTGTTTTAACCAAGGCTTTGTTTGACTGTGTAAAGTGAAAGATGAATAAGGCAAGATTAATTCGGGTGTCGGTTTGTATCACTCTGATTAGCTCGCTGATAATTGACTGATTCGGGTAACGGCCATATATAATCACCAGCTATTGTTTTAGCAAGAAATTGTCAATGAGTATCAATAAACTTATTAAACATTATATAAATATAGTAAAATCTTAAAAGAAAATGATCTCCGAGACCAGACCAGACCAAAAAATTGAAACCAGACCAATGAGACCAAACCAGACTAGATCACAATTTGGGACCAAAGAAATGAGACCAGACCCAACAAGACCAGACCTGACCATGTTTTATAGTATGCCCCTGTGACTTGAGTCTAAACAAATGACTCAGATTTTTTTGGTATTATGTTATTTCGTGAAAGACGTTACTAGTGTACATGTGGCAAACATTCAGGATGTAAATATTGTTTTAGAGCCCAGACACAATGTTTGTTAAAAAAAAATATTTTTTTTCTTTTCATACAGCTTTATGCATGTCTCCGCCCCCTTAGTCTTCATACCTTAGGTTTTCCCCACTATCCAATATCACCTGTACTCCATCAGGCAGTCGGGGGTTATCAATTGGAATGTTGATAACTTGAGCAAAGCTCGAAAAGTGCCAAGGCGTTTATCGGCCAACACTGCATTCTCAACATCAACAAAAAGCAAAGCAAAATCTAACGATGAAAAATGTCCGACATTGGACAAAAAACAACTACTTATGTAGTTTTTTGTCGACCCTCGGCCCTCGTACGTAATATATGTTAAATATTATAGCTTTTCGAAGTACCATACCAAATTTTAGAGGAATTGAAGAAAGCACAAAAATATTCTGATGTTTTCTACATAATGCCCGAAATTGCAACCCAAAGGGCAATAACTCTGATGAATATATCATCGAAATCAAACTGTCATTAAGAAAAACACAACTTCATGTCATGGTGGTCAAGCCTAGCAAGTTTGAAAGAAATTGGTTGAAAACTGTAGGAGGAGATCTCTTGACAAATGAAAGTTTACGATGGACGTACGGACGGACGGCGGGCGGACGGACGGACAACACCATACCATAATACATCCCGTCATTTTTTATAGGCGTATAAAAAACATGCATTAGTGTCTAGCCATATTTGGCTTATGAGACACTATCAAAATATTCCTTGAGTTATTGGATTACATTTGATAAATATATTTGTCTTCTCTGATACATTAATAAACACTACTTTCATAAGAAATATCAATTTGTTTTTAGTATTTATTTAGTAAAACGTCAAAAGTTTGGAGTTTCGCTTCCGTTTTATTAAGAATAAAAAGTATAAGGTCAAAACAAAAATCACATTCTATCAAAAATTGAGTTTCATCACGCATTTCCTCCCTGTAGAGGTACCTGTATTTATTGCCCATTTCTATAGATGTGAGAATAGTCATTATGTGAGAATAGTCATTGTGAGAAAGTCATGTCAGTAAACTGTAATTAGCACATTAAAACATGTATGTAAATAAGCATTTTATCCAATTACATTAGATGTATTTGCAGTGTTTATCACTAGTGCTACTTTGTTATCTTAATTCCAAAATTAACTGCATATTGTTAGAGATGTTTATAACACTGTGTAATATACATGTATGTCTCTGATATTGTATTTAAATTTTGTATTAAAATATAAAAACTATGAGCTTCTCAATTAAAAGATGACATTACCAACTGCCAGAAATGAATTATGTCGGTGATAAAAATATTTTCATTCAAGAATTTAACAAAGATGAAAGATCAAATACAAGATCATTGAAAAAGTAAATTAAGAGAAATTTAATTGTTTAAACAAGATGATGTGTTCTGCATTTGCCGCAAAATTAACTTGAAATCTGGAATGGTGACATCCCCCTGAATAAATTCTGGATCAGTCCCTGCCCTCAGTCTATAACTACCCATACCAAAAAACAAGAAGCACATGCATGAGGAGCACACAAGAAACTCACATGAGAACTAACATAATTTTCTCATGTGCATTTTAACATGGAAATAAGGCTGAAAACTTCTGTGAAAAAAAGCTCATGTGAGCAGAAAGCTATATATACATGCATATCCCTTTGGTTGTGACCAACCTGACTAAGATACCTCCCTGGATCAAATGCACTAATATAGGAATATTATATTACAGCAGTAAAGGCTTCCTTATACTGATCACAGGTACAAGTCAAGTCTGTCTAACCTATAAAAATATGCTAGACAGACGAGGGAAGAACACCACAGTAGTCACTGTTGATGTATCCGGACTCGGGGTCACCTATTATAGATCTAGAGTAGTCCTACACTTGTATATATATCATAGCCAATAACTACCAGTACATGCATATGTGCGTATGTACCGGGTATACTTCTGTAACACTGATGTCGTTACCTGATGTTTCAGAATTGTTTTGTAAACCAAACGCTGATAGTAATCAAGGCGTACACCAGAATTACTTCTGTTCCTCATGTTCCATATATAAATAAATCGTCACTGTCCGGAGAGTGCTATAGGCCTATGTTGTTTTGACAGAAAAAAGGCTAAGGTCGATCGTGGGTTCATGACATTGAATCTGGTAGTTTCGAACTTTTTGTGATTATTAAAAAATCTTTTTTTTTTTTTACTTTTCTTGTTTTTGTGCAACTGATTAATATTATACTTTAATTCAAATGTATAATAAGTGTCTATTAATTCCAAAGCAAATCAATTTATCATCGTAAATTCGAAACTGAGTCTTAGCAAACCCGGTTAGTGAAGGTCATTATTGTGAATTGCTAACTACAAAACACGACGGCGGACCCCCAGACGGTGGATACTGCGTAAGTATCTGCCTATCTGATTAGGTACGTCGCAGATCCAAGATGCTGGTTTTTGCGTGACTGGACAGAGACACCAAGGGATGGCGAGATATGCTTTGAATGTCTCGACTGATCAGAGTGATGGGGCGCACGCAACTTGATCTTGTCGGCTAACCTAACTGTTGTGTAACAGTAGGCTACACTTAGTCCGAAGGGTTCTGACTCTCTAACCCGCTAAATATTTTGACGATAGGCGGGTGGAGAGTCAGAATTCCTCATTAGTTAAAAAGTGGAAATTTTACAAACCCGTGCACGGGTCACTGTTTAAGCTGTGTTTATAATATGAAACATTTTCGATCACATGTAAAATAGGTAGCAATGGAAAGAACAGATATTTTTCTACTAACCTACACATTTAATCAAGTCACAGGAGGTCGTAAACTAACTGTCGCCACACATTTCTAAAAAAATAACCAGTTTCCTCACATCTGTTTGAAAATGGCCGCGCGTCGCGAGATCCCGCGAGAATTATGTTCTGAACTAACCTATTTTGATCACGTGGTGTTAGGCGGCGGCCATTTTCAAACAGATGTCAGGAAAATGGTTATTTTTTAGAAATGGATGACGACAGTTGGTTTGCGACCTCGTGTGACTTGATTAAATGTGTAGGTTAGTGGGAAAATATCTGTTCTTTCCATTGATACTTAATTTACATGTGATCGAAAATGTTTCATATTATAAAACACGGCTTAAAAGGCGACCCGTGCACGGGTCGGTAAAATTTCCACTTTTTTACTAAGCAGGAATTCTGACTCTCCACCCGCCTGTCGTCAAAATATTTAGCGGGTCAGAGAGTCAGAACCCTTCGTACTAGCTACACTGTGCAGTAGTCCGAAGGATTCTGACGGCTATAGCTACTGACTAGCGGCTCGTAGAGTCGGAATTCGTCCTTACTTCAAAATGGAAATTTTACCGACCCATACATGGGTCGCTGTTTAAGCTGTGTTTTCTAATTAATATGAAACGTTTTCGATCACATGCAAATAAGGTACATGTATTGGTGTGGTTTGGCCGGGAATTGAACCTGGGACTCCCGCTTGGAAGGCGAACGTTAACGTTCTAACTATTCTGTCTCTCTTAAAAGCGTCCACAAGCGGCTACAAGCGTCTTCAGAAAATTTCTTAAAATTAATAAATAAAGTAAGCGACATCAGAAGATATGTTGTTCATATGATCATAATACACCTCCAAGGTGACAGTACCCAAATCGGATCACCAAAACATCATTTTATTCATTCATTAAAAAGTCGGAAGATGAATTATAGCCATTAATAGTTGCATCAAAAGAAGAACATTGATGGGTGTTCTTAAAAAAAAAATTAGCACTCGAGGTTCGCGTTGGATATTTATAGAAAGTTCTGACGTCACCAATCAGCGATTCAAGATTTTGCGAATTTTAGGACCCAAATCGGTTCAAGACATCAATTTTGCAGTATTTTACAGTTCAAACTAATATTTTTGTTGTACTTGTAGCATATCAACATTTAATGATGTCCTTTAGAATTTATATGAAAACAAGTATTTCTATCGGGTGGATTTATTTTTATAGTTCAAAACAGAACGCTTAGTCGTTGCACGCGCCATTTTTTTCAGAAACGTAACAGAACGCAAAATTTTGAGATTCAATAATGGTTTATGGCATATTTATACTAAAAAACTAATGATATGTGGACTTAAATGGTGTGAGACTATCTATTCTAAGACTATATTATTGTTATAGTCAATCTGTTGACACTGTTGTTGATTTAGAAGTATTTTTGAAAAAAGTGATCCGATTTGGGTACTGATCCGATTTGGGTTCTGATCCGATTTGGGTACTGTCACCTTATACCATTTAACAAGATATTTGAAAAATTGACCGAGTTATAACGATTTTAATGTTTACGATCGGCGGGGTGGCACATGTGTGTGATCATTTAAAAAGCGTCACAAGATAATAACTTAAAGCCACTGAATAAAGTAAGCGACATCAGAGAAGATATGTTGTTACTATGATCATAATACACTTATGTGTCAAATTTCAACCAGATATTCGAAAAATTGAACGAGTTATGGCGAATTTAATGTTTAGGGTTGATTGCGTGGCACACGTGTGTAATACACTGCAGAGTTTTAAAAAAAGCGTCGCCAGACAATACCTATAAAACTAATGAATAAAGTAAGCGACATCAGAAGATATGTTGTTAGTATGGCTATAATACACCTCTACACCAAATATCAACTAAATATTCGAAATATTGACCAAGTTATTTCGATTTTATTTTTACGACTGACGACGTGGGAAACATACATTTATATATGAATAGAAATCAACATATCAAAAAGGGTCTACAGACTATATACAGTGAATCTAAAATCATTTTTTATAAAGTAAGCGACATCAAGATATATACATTGTATATGCTATGATGTTGATATTAATACAACTGTATTTCAAGTTTCAATTTGATTTATGCGAAAATGACTGAGTTATCATGAATTTAATGTTTGATTATGAAGCTAAATATTTGGCACATATGTGTGCGTACAGGTATATATATGTAGGGCTTCGCACAGGTGAACGCACAGTAAGGCCAGATCAATTGTTATGTAAACACTTGACACCTACCTGTTGTGAAAGATCAATGAGTTATGTTTTATGGGAGACATAGTATATGATTATAAAATAAAACATCTTAATTTAATATTTGATTATACCACAGACTTACTAGATCTATTAGATGCTATCTAAGTACGTGATTATATCAAACTCTAATTTATGAAACACATGGGCAAGAATTCAGGAAGAGAAATTAGTCGTGACATCTGCCAGTAAAAATTAAAAGGGTCTCAAATGAGTATATATATTTGCATTTAAATAAGTTCAAGCTATTATGATTGTATAAGCCTCAATCAAGCAACAGAAGTATTTACAAAGTTATTGCTGGAAAACGTAAAATTTGTGAAATAAAACAATTGATCAAAGTATTCATATTTGACTTGTATTTTTTATTCTTTATATTGTTGGCACGTCAGAATTCAACATCTACAAATAAAAAAAAAATCAATTTATATTACATTCAAAAAGCCCATCATGAAATACATGTACTATTACACTGTAGTATATAATACATAATGTATTATAGCATATGGACAAGAAAAGCAATATGTAAAATTTGTGAAATAAAACAATTAAAATATTCATATTTGACTTGTATTTTTTACTCTTTATATTGTTGGCACTTCTGAATTCAGCATCTGCAAAGAGAAAAAGAGCAAATTTCAATTTATATCATTCAGACTGTCCATGCTTATAAATAATATTGGTCTCTATATACATAATGTACTTTATTATATCATGTGGACATGATAATATCAGTGTTTACTCTCTCTTCTTTCGTAAATGTATTTGTAAATGCTTTATTTCTCTCATTTCGTTCTCTCTATCATTTCATGTTTTACATATATACTTCCTATGACAAAACCGATTTAAACATGTACATCTACCAAGTTGTAATATGTAAACGAAATTTGTATTTTTCCTGGGATGGCAGTACCATGGACAATTAGACTAATCTAAGTCCGTGATTGAGCCTATATGAAATTTCAAGTTTTATCTTTTTCAAAAGGAACTTTGTCTAAGTATAATATATCATATAATTTAACCGACATTCAAATGACTGTTAGTTGTTACATAAGAAATATATATAAATCTTACTATATCGAATAACCATAGGCCCTAAATTTCAAGTGTCGGTACGTACTTAATTATTTTTTAACACCATGTGAACATATAATGGATCCTTAGTAGAACCACGTCCAAAGGGTCTGCAAACATGCTAGAAATTAAGAGAGTTCTACAACATATCGGTCTAGATCTGTGTTCACCTACGTATGTACAAAGTCCTACGTATATATATACACACACATATATTATATGACACGCTAGCGCTGGCTTCATACAAATTACAATGGCTACACTATATGGTAACCTAAATCCAATCCACGATAACTCAGTAACTAAGAAACATATCAGCCTGAAATTTTACATAATGATTTATTATATTCACGTGAATAACATATCATCTGATGTCGCTTACTTTATAGATTTATTTACGAGATAAAATCTGAAGACGCCTCACGATCTGTGATGAGTTCTATACACATGTGTGTCGCACCACCAAACATTAAATTGAATTTGTTATTACTCACTCATTATTTCAAATCCAGACATAGAAGTTACTGAATAAATGTATCATAGTCATGTGAATGACATATCATCTGATGTCGCTTAGTTTATCAAATTATTTTAGAGATATAGTATGAAGACGCTTATTCGCCTTAAGCTCTATTCAAACGCATATTTACAACACTGCCGATCGTAACTTAAACATTAAAATCGTCATAACTGGGTCAATTTTTCGAATATCTCTTTGAAATTTAGTACACAAGTGTATTATAGTCATAGTAATAACATATCTTCTGGTGCCGTTCACTTTATTCAGTGGTTTTTAAGGTATTGTTTGGCGACGTTTTTTGAACATGTGAGGTAATACACACATGTGCCACCCCGCCGATCGTAAACATTAAAATCGCCATAACTCGGTCAATTTTTCGAATATCTAGTTAAACTTTTCACATTTTAAACTTCTTCTCAAGTTCCACCAGTGGGATTGCACTGAAACTTGACAGAAATGATCCTGAGATGGTCCCGACCAAGTGTTCTTATTTATCGGGCCGGTCAGAAATCCAAGATGGCCGCCATGACCGCCATTTTGAAAAATACATTAAACTTCTTCTCAAGTTCAACCAGTGGGATTGCACTGAAACTTGACAGAAATGATCCTGACAGCGTCTTGACCAAGTGTTCTTATTTTTCGGGCCGGTCAGAAATCCAAGATGGCCGCCATGACCGCCATTTTGAAAACACATTTTAAACTTTAGTTCTCAAGTTCCACTGCAATCTTGAAAAACACTGTTTAACTTTTCCCAAGTTCCATCAGTGTATTTTAGCTGAAATTTGGCTGAAATGATGCTGGAGCTGACAAAGAGTTGTTAATTTTTACTCTCATTTTTGTTGTAAGGCAATGTTGTTTTTTTGTCTTCTTTCAATTATATATATTGGTACCTCTAATTATGACAATTTTGCTCATTTAAAATTCATACAGTACTAAAGCAATCCTCAAATTCCTCATCAAAATTCACCTTGATCCCTAGTTGTGCATCTTGCAAATTTTGAAGTTGATTAGGAAAACAAAATAGCTGACAGGTCACCCTATTGGATTTTAACATTTGAAGTTGGTTATAGCTATTTCTCTAAAATGTACTGAAGAAATCCTTCTCAGATTCAACATGAAGCATCAAGTGGATTCAAATAACAAAAGCAGAGACCAGATAAATCTTTTTATTCAACAAATATAAATCATAAAATGCTGACCTAACATCCCTCAGGTTCTCTTGTCCACTACTTAAATAAGGGTACATGTAAACATTGGCTGAAGTGTTAATTAAATGCAACAACAATTTCACATAACCCTCTGTAGACATACTGTAACATAATTGCATATATTCCTTTTCGAGTGATAAATTTATAGTCAGATGACCGTTAATGCCCCTGGGCCTCCTGTTTGATCACGTGACGCAGCGGCCATTTTCAAACAGATGTCAGGAAACTGTTTTTTTTTTTAGAAATGGATGATGACAGTTGGTTTACGACCTCCTGTGACTTGATTAAATGTGTAGGTTAGTTGAAAAATATCTGTTCTTTCCATTGATACTTAATTTACATGTGATCGGAAATGTTTCATATTATAAAACACGGCTTAAACGGGCAACCCGTGCACAGGTCGGTAAAATTTCCACTTTTTAACTAAGGAGGAATTCTGATATTTAGCGGGTCAGAGAGTCAGAACCCTTCGGACTAGACTTACGGTAGCTACCATACCTCATCGAAATGACGATGATCCATGCATAGGGCAAGGACAGTTCACCACCAGATGGGGCTGAAAAATACGTTTGCTGGTGACGCCATTGTTGTGGCTCGGCAGGGAATTGAACCTGGGACTCCAGCTTGGAAGGCGAACGTATTAACCATTGAGCCAAAAGTCCGGACGTTAAGCTGGAGGGCCTAACGCTACCTAATTATACCACAGTATCAATGGAAAGAACAGATATTTTTCTACAAACTTACACATTAAATGAAGCCAAAGGAAGTTGTAAAGTAAATGTCGCCACCCATTTCTAAAAAATAACCAGATTCCTGTTCCTAATGAATGTCCTTCGGGTAATGGTCGAGTGTCCTCCGGGGGTTATGTAAGGTTTTTGCGAGTCTGCACATTCATTTGTTGGTTTATTCGTATTCTTTCTTCTGATTTATACAAATTAAGTTTGCCCATATACCGTATCTGCATGTATACAAAATTTCATTCTGAAGAGAATAATTGAAAATTACATTTTTTCTCCTGATTCTTAAAATGTATATACTAACCTTCATTTGTGCATAATTTCATGTTGAATGGGACAATAGAAATTACTGAAATACGCCAATGAATTTTACGTTTCGAGATAGGAATCCCAGTCGGAATTAGGCCTAGCGTCCAGGGAGTAATGAGTAATCTATGAGGATTGCACGGGCGTATCTGCGCATTCGTTTTTCAATATTTTTAACATTTTTCTTCTGAATTTAAATATGTAAACACTTGTACCTCGGTTTATGCAAATTTATAGTTATATCGTGTTAGTATAAAGTTTGTTGAAATGCGTAGATAAATGCCAGGTACTGGGGCACTGGCAAATCTGGCCATATAGCCAGATTTGGCCATGGCCACATACAGTCAAACCTCGATTAATCGAACTTCAATGATTCGAATTTCTCGATGTGTCGAACTTTTAGCAAAGTCCCGATTTTTTTCATTATATAACACTACTTATTTACTATTCATGAATCGAACTTCTATTAATCGAATTTTTCGCTGTATCGAAGTTTTAATCTGACCCGTTCGTTATGAAAACATTGAAAATTACAATTAATAAATCGAAGTGAAAATTTTACCTGTACGAGCGCAATAAATTGCCCTGAGGTCATTTTCATACCTTCACGGACACGTGTCGATGTCCTGAAGTGACATACAAATGTTGCTCTTCGCGACCTTAGCGCTATGAAATTGAAGCGGTCCCATGCCTGGTAGTGGAGCAAAATCAAGCAGTTAGCAGAACCAGTTCACGTCTGATGTTATCTCAAATCTCGTTTTTATATATGGTCTGTATGGCCAAATATGGGGTTACTACGGCGTACTACGACTTCCTTATTTGGTCCGCACGTGCGCGTCCATTCATAATTAAAAGGAACTCTTCAGAAAAGAAACCAAGAAATTTACTGAAGTCTAATCATGGCTGCCGCTACTCATTTCATTTTATGCTTCGTTATGTAAACTTGATATTAACGATAATTAAGATGAATTTTAATTACAAGTTAGGTAGGAGATCGACAGAAATGGTTTATAATTTGAGTACGTTTATCGATGAGAACCAATCGGCCGATAGGTGATGCAAAAATCGCCCTGGTGTGAATCACACCGGGCTTGCTCCATTACGAGGCATGGGACAGATATAATACACGGCCTGGGTATTAATATTAGTACTACAAAAAATTATAGTGTGTATTTTAATATACTTTTTTTTATAAATGTGAATCTACAATTTCATAGAGAGTGTTACGTTACACTAGGACCGCATTGGTTCTTATATACAGTTCATATAAACATATAGGCCTACATGTCGATGTTCGATGTTCAATATTCATAAGTCGAAGTCCCGATGTTTTGAAGTTTTCACGACGGTCCCGCAAAGTTCCAAACATCGAAGTTTGACTGTATGACTATACATACATATAGGGCAAATGTGAACAAATAAGTCAATTTTGGTCGCAATTACCTTGTGTTAAGTAAAAGATTTGCGACCAAATAAGTGGGTCGGTAAAATAAAAGACATCTTTGAACTCAATTTCAGGTCATTTTGTTGGTTTTCGTTGTTGCAATTTTTACGTTAAGGCATTTTACACCGACAGTGTATTGTTGCCAGTCAGAAAAACTGGAAACGCTGCATTTACTTTTCTACAAAGACCTCTTGCGGACGTTATTGGCATACATTTTACAATATATCAGAAACATTCTTACAAACACGAACGAGATGTAAAAATAAATGTTTACACATCTGAAGAACTTGAGAACGAATTTGTCCATTTTACAGCACTTAAGAATGTATTTCCTCTAAACAGAATGTCTGCTCGCGATTAAATGACTTCATTTCCGGAAATAGTATCCCAACAAAAATGATCCGCGTAAGAAAGTTTGAGAATAAAAAAAAACATTTCAAGCGTAAATATGCACATAAAAAAGTCAATGGGGATATTTCTGTTTTCAAGTTAATTTTCAGTCACCTGGCCCAAAGGGCCAAGTGAGCTTATGCGATGGTGCAGCGTCCGTCCGTCGTCTGTCCGTCCTGCGTCCATCAATTTTTTCCTTTAAACGACTTCTTATAAAATACTGAAATGCCTAGTGACATGAAATTTGGCTGGTAGCTTTCTTGAAAGGAGCTGAACAAAGTTTGCGAAAAAAAATCACTTTGAACAAAGTTTGCGAAAAGAAATGACCTTGACCTATATTCAAGTTCACAAGGGTCAAATCTGTTAAAACCTTCAAGGTCACGGGTCAAAAATGTCGAAACCTTCAAACAACTTCTTCTAAAATACCGTCATGCATAAAGACCTCATATTTAAGTGGTAGCTTCCATGGATGAAGCTGAATAAAGTTTGCGAAAAAAAAACGACCTTGACCCATATTCAAGGTCACAGTCAGGTTAAATCTATTTTAACCTTTAAGCGACTTCTTCTAATAAATCAAAATCCCTAGAAGCATGATATTTGGCTGACAGGTTCCTTGGATGAAGCCCGACAAAGTTTGCGAAAAGAAATGACCTTGACCTATATTCAAGGTCACAAGGTTCAAATCTGTTAAAAACTTTAAACAACTTCTTCTGAAATACCAAAAGACCTAGAAACATGCTATTTGGCTGAAAGGTTTCTTTGATGAAGCCCGACAAAATTTGCGAAAAGAAATGACTTTGATCTTTATTCAGGGTAACAATGGTCAAATCTGTTAAAACCTTTAAACGACTTCTTCTGAAATACCAAAAGCGATAGAAGCATGATATTTGGCTGACAGGTTCCTTGGATGAAGCCCGACAAAGTTTGCGAAAAGAAATGACCTTGACCTATATTCAAGGTCACAAGGGTCAAATTTGTTAAAACCTTCAAACGACTTCTTCTGAAATACCAAAAGCCCTAGAAGCATGATATTTGGCTGAAATGTTCCTTGTATGAAGCTTGACAAACTTTGGGAAGGAAAATGAGCTTGACTCATATTAAAGGTCACAGTGGTCAAATTCGGTTCAAGCTTTGAGCGACTTCTTCTGATAAACCCAAATACCTAGAGACATGATATTTGGCTGGTAGCATCCTGGGATGAAGCCAAACAAAATGTAAAAATGAAAATGATGTTGTCTTGTAAGGTCACAGGGGTAAAATATGTTTAAATCTGAACATGTTCTTCTAAATGTCTTACAGTAAAAGATTTTAGGGGACTTTAGGGTTACACTATAATATAAGTCAGAGTTTGATACCAGGTGAGCGATGCAGGCCCATTGGGCCTCTTGTTTTTATCTAAATATGCAATTTTGTGCAGAAAATATTCACCGAAATCTGCAACCATGACCAAATATTAAGGCAATTAGCCCAACTGAGTAAACATTCTACACCAGAACATACGACCCAGTTACTAAATTCTGCTTTTAATATTATTAAATATCGTCTTTGTAGAAGATATTTACTTTTTTAAGTTAGCCTTTTTATTTCTGTTAGAGCCGTTTGGTTTATCAAAAAGGTAATTCAATGGTCCCCACTGCCACATTTATTTGGACGCGATCTGGTCAGTGGTGTAACTAATATGGCCTACTTTCACATTGACGGCTGCAGTCTCTAAAGGATTTTAAGAACTACTGTAACTTAGTAGTATGAGGTGGTACATTGTAGTATTGGGTAATTTCGGGTAGTATTGGGTCTGACATTATCAAGGATTTCGGTGATATTTTCTGAACCAAATAGAATATTTTCAGATAAAAGAAGGCAAATTGAAGAAAAAAAATGTCCACAAAGATAATATTGGAGAGTACAAAAGTATAGTATTAAGTACATTACTTGGTTGTATGAGGTTGTAACTTTGTAGTATTGGCTCATTTTGGGTAGTATTGGGTCTGACATTATCGCGCATTTCGGTGGTATTTTCTTTACTAAATCAAATATTTTCAGATAAAATAAGGCAATTTGAAGAAAAAGTGTCCAGAAAGATAATATTTCAGAGTATAAAAGTAGTATTTAGTAAATTACTTAATTTAGACACGCCCCTAGAGCATAATAAGTTAGGTTTAGCATCGGTACCCCCACTACGCTAATACGGTAAATCTATTTATTTATTAGTATACAGAGTGTAGATGGGTTGCTAAACCTAAACTTATCATGTTTTACAGTACCATGCCATAGGTATGGAAACATTTGTTTATTTTGCTATATGACGTTCCAAAATTGATGCAACTTAGGAACCAGGAGGGTTTCCAGATAATCATACATGTGTATTATTACTAATTGTAAACAATAATGTTGTCATATGTATGGGATGAAAATCCCATAAAATATTTGTAAAAAATCGAAATTCTGAGGATGAAGGATTTAGGTTGAGGACTGAAGTTTGCTACCTGTAATTTTACACTTGGGGATATAAATTGGTTATGCTATATATGATGCATTTTGAAGATTGAAATATAATTATAAAAAATAATTATATCTCTTCAACAGGTTCAAGAATTTACCATTATGGGTCGAAAGTATGGACTCATAACCAAAAAAGGTACCGGGCTTGTTACATATGCCTTGTCTCCTCATGAGCTGAAAGCTTATCCATATTTATGGAAAAAAGTTGTACCCAATACAGCAAAGAGGTTCTTCGGAAAGTGGCCAGTGATTTTTGGTGAGTATAGTTATATATAACATATCATACAAAAAATGTGGCGTCTCCTCTGGCCGTACACCATATCTGGTAGGAGGCCAAAGTACCCAGCTTTTTGAAAATATGCAATTCTCCTTACTCTACTCAGGGAAGACAAAAAGATGTACAGTCTGGAAATTTTCTGAACAAGAAAAGTATGTTCCGTTTGGTCTGGATCATTACCATTTGGTGCTTTATCACCCTGCGTCCTAGTTACGTCCTAGTTATTGGTGATAATAAGAGCAATCCATTTATTAGCTCACCTGGTCCGAAAGTGTCTGTCGTCCGACCGTCGTCCGTCAACAATTCTTTAAGCGACTTCTTCTCCATAACCACTGATTGGAAATAAGCCTTATTTGACAGGAAGCATCCCTAGGTACTCAGGATTCAAAATTGTACTCATGGTGGGACTAACCCCCAAGGGGGCTGAGGGGTGGGGCCATAAAGAAATTAAGAATTATTTAGCTATATTGATATTAGCCACTTCTTCTCCATAATTACTGATTTGAAATAAGCCTTATTTTGCAGGAAGCATCCTTAGGTGCCGAGGATTCAAAATTGTACTAATGGTGGGACTGACCCCCCCAGGAGGCTGAGGGGCGGGCCAAAAAGAATTATTTAGCTATATTGATATTAGCGACTTTTTCTCCATAACCACTGATTGGAAATCAACCTTATTTGGCAGGAAGCATCCCTAGGTGCTAAGGATTCAAAATTGTACTCATGGTGGGACTGACCTCCTAGGGGGCTGAGGGGTGGGGCCAAAAAGGGTTATTTATCTATATCATGGTTAAAACAACTTCTTCTCCATAACCACTGATTGGAAAACCAACCTTATTTGGCAGGAAGCATCCCTAGGTGCTCAGGATTCAAATTTTACTAATAGTGGGACAAGCTGACACCATAGGTGACTGAGGGGCGGGGCCAAAAAGGGTTATTTAGCTATATCATGGTTTAAGTGACTCACTGATTGGAAATCAGCCTTATTTGGTAGGAAGCATCCCTAGGTGCTCAGGATTCAAAATTGTACTAATGGTGGGACTGACACACCCCCCCCCCCCCCCCCCCCCCCCCAAGGGGCTGAGGGGCGGTGCAAGAAAGAAAATATTTTACCATGATTACCTAGATACCAATGTATCCAGGTGAGCGATACAGGCCCTCTGGGCCTCTTGTTAGGTCATCTGACCCAAAGGGTCAAGATGACCTATAGTTACCGTGCTTCGTCCGTCGTCGTCCGCCGTGCGCCGTCCGTAAACTTTTCACATTTCAAACTTCTTCTCAAGTTCTACCAATGGGAATAAGCTGAAACTTAGCTGAAATGATCCTGAGATGGTCCTGACCAAGTGTTGTTATTTTTCGGGTCGGTCCGAAATCCAAGATGGCCGCCAGAGCCGCCATCTTGAAAAACACATTTCAAACTTCTTCTCAAGTTCTACCTGTGGGATTAAGCTAAAACTTGGCTGAAGTGATTCTGAGATTGTCCTGACCAAGTGTTGTTATTTTTCAGGTTGGTCGGAAATCCAAGATGGCCTTCAGAGCCGCCATCTTGAAAAACACATTTCAAACTTCTTCTCAAGTTCTACCTGTGTGATTAAGCTGAAACTTGGCTGACATGATCCTGAGATGGTCCTGATCAAGTATTGTTACTTTTTGGGTCGGTCCGAAATCCAAGATGGCTGCCAAAGCCGCAATCTTGAAAAACACGTTTCCAACTTCTTATCAAGTTCTACCACTGGGATTAAGCTGAAAATTGGCTGAAATGATCCTGAGATGGTCCTGACCAAGTGTTGTTACATTTCGGGTTGGTCCAAAATCCAAGATGGCCGCCAGATTCGCCATCTTGAAAAACAAAATTGCCGTCCGTAAACTTTTCACATTTTAAACTTCTTCTCAAGTTCTATCCGTGGGATTGAGCTGAAACTTGCTAGAAATGATCCTTAGGTGGAGCTGAACCTTGCAAAAATTATCCTCAGATAGTCCCAACCAAATGTTATTTATCGGGTCCGTCAGACATCCAAGATGGCTGCCACAGCCCCCATTTTGAATACACATTTAAAACTTTTCATAGAAAAATGATCCCCAGATAGTCCCAACCAAATGTTGTTATTTCTCCAGTCCGTCAGAGATCCAAGATGGCTGCAACAGCCCCCATTTTGCATCCACATCTAACACTTTCCATGATCTGAAACTTGCCTAAAATGAATCTGACCAAATGTTATTTTTCGCACGGTTCCGAAGAAATCCATGATCATCACCATCTTGAAAACCACATTTGTGTGGCATATTGTTACATGATTGTATTACTAATTCCTAGAGGAGAGGAATTTATATAAGCTATTAGCTTGTTTTCCAATCCTCACTATTTGTATAATTTCTATATATGTAATATACATGTACACTGATGGAAATAAAATATTGTTTAAACTAATTCCATAATGGTATCACAATTGGTAGTCAGATGACCGTTAAGGCCCTTGGGTCTCTTGTTTATAACTTAAAATCATTTGAATCATTTTACAAAAATTATCTTGCATGCTATAAATAAAATGTATTTCATTGGTTGAAGACCAATTTAAGGGGAGAAAATATGGCGAGTAAATATTTGAGGTCACTACCCACATAGCTAGTTAAACCAAGGTGCTAATTTGAGCCCTGTGGTTGTGACATTAGTCTGTATTATGTGCTTGATAAAAGAGACTGTTTGAAGTAACGATAAAATATTTTATTTCTTTCAGTGCCTTTTGCTATTTTGTCCTGGTCAAATTGGAGTACATCAAAGAGTGAATACTTCCACTCAAAGGCCTATCTGGAAGAACATCCGGAATGAGCAGCTAAATTAGACATTTGGGATGTAACAGAAATTTGGATTTTTTTTGGTATTTGAGAAATAGAAGTACATGTATTCTGTTTAATTAAATAATGTAAAAGAAAAAAATCGGCTTTTCTAGTATTATTGTGTTGACAAATGAATTAATATGAATGAGGAGTGTTCTACTTCAGGTATTTTGCTATACAATATGCTTTATTAGTCCCCTACCGGCGTCCGTCTGTCTGTCAGTCACCTTTATGGAGTTTCCGTGCATTATCTCTGCAACATGTGCACATATTTGGTACAGATACATCATGAGGAAATCTAGGTCAAGTTCTGATTTACAAGTGAGAGATACTCATACCAGGTGAGTGATGCAGGTGCATTGGACCTCTTGTTAACATTTTATCACAAAGATATCACAAACTATTACTGTCAAAATCCAAGATGGCTGCCTGTCGGCCATATTATTATTTTTGATCAGTTAAAAAAACTGGACAATTCACAACAAAGGGCCTAGAGGAAATATGATCCACCAAGCATTGCTGGAGAAATATAATGATCATGAATAATCAAAAATGGCTTTTTCTGACCAACTCTAAAACTGGACAATGCACAAGTACAATTTATTGGGCCCAACGGCATATGAAATTTGAGAAAGATCCCTTAAGTACTAGCAATCATAAATTATTATCAAAATCTAATAATCTTGTATCATTGATCAGCTCAAAGACCTGGACAATGCACAAAGTAAGGACAAAGGGAAACCTGCATATGAAATTTCAGAAGGATCAATCTGGCACCTCTTCAAGACAAAGCTATTATAATCTAGCTAATCATGGTAGAATATTTTCTAAAAAGATTCCATGGACAGGGAGATATCCAAAAATCAATCTTTAAAGCATATCTATATAATTTAAGTTTGGTTCATGGGTGGGTATCTAAACTGTTTTCAAGTTTTTCTGAGAAACAAGGTCCTTGGGGCTAGTTCGTCTCTTTTATATTTTTGGAGTGGGGATCACTTCAGAAGTGAAGTCTGCAATGGCGTGGCATACCTTGAAACCAATCCTAATATCACGATTGTGATTGTATCTTTCTACCACAATACCCTGTGTTATTCCACTCTCAGACCATTGTATAAACGTGCTGACTGTTGGATTAATATCAATCTGATTGAAATACAGATCCTCACTATTACTATCATGTGTAGGATCTGACAGCGACCAGTAGAAGGTTATGTGCAGATTACCTTTATTATTTCCATATCTAGGAAATGAACAGCCAATCAAAACGCATCTTGTAAACAGTGTTTGGTAGACGAACAAAAATGGCGGCGGATCGAAGCGAAGAAGAGAAAATCATTCAGGGCGTTATATATAACAATTTGATTAGGCTGGTATATTTTGTGATCATTTCGGAATTCTTTACCTTCAATTGTTATTTCTTTTCGGACAAACGAAAAACTACAAATCAAACAGATAATGTCTAAAAAGAACACACACCTTGTCGTAGAGACCGCTGAAAGTGGCGCTGCCATTTTTGTATATGGTCTTTCGGGTTTCTCGCTACTTTACTCTGGTTTAACGACAAGTGTAGAAATAAATCGAAATTAGCTTTTCACTTTCAGAATCTAGTAAGCAACGATTTGATTGGTCATTGAAAGGTCATCTGCACATGTCCTTCTACTGGTCGCTGTCAGATCCTACACACGATAGTAATTGTGAAGATCTGTATTTTAATCAGATTGGATAAATATAATTATGTTACATACGACTAGTGGAATATGACCTTCTGGACTTTTGATTGGTTGAAAAGTTTAACTGGAAATCACGTTGGTCAATGCAACGTGCTGATTGTTGACGTAGCAGAATTTGGCGGGAATAAATACGAGATGATGTGTTTTCGTGGAAATGTCATCTGCGATTCACAGAAAACAACACTGCCACTGCGATTAAATAGTATTGTGGTAGAAACAGGTCACACATAACCACTGATAGAAAATCAACCAAATTTGGCAGGAAGCATCCCTAGGTGCTCAAGATTCAAAATTGTACTTATGATGGGACAGAACCCCTAGGGGGCTGAGTGGTGGGGCCAACAAGGGTTATTCAGCTATATTGGTTTAAGCGACTTCTTCTCCATAAACACTGATTTGAAATCAATCTTATTGGGCAGGAAGCATCCCTAGGTGCTCAGGATTCAAAATTGTAATAATTGTGGGGCTGACTCTTAGGGGGCTTAGGGGCCGGTCCAAAAAGAGTTACTTAGCTATTTTTTTTAGCGACTCCCTTCTCCATAACCACTGATTGGAAATAAACCTTATTTGGCAGGAAGCATCCCTAGGTGCTCGGGATTCCAAAATTGTACTAATGGTGGGACTGAGCCAAAAAGGGATAAATTTGATCATATTGGTGTTATTAACAACTTTTTCTTTAGAACAATGCACTGGATATCAATAATAATTGGTTTGAAACATTCATGAAAGGTAGGGATTCAAAATTGTACAGATTGAGGGGATGATCCCCCTCCTGGGGGCTGAGGAGTGGGGCCAAAAATATATTTCTTAACTTGGATTAACAATACAAGAGGCCCAATGGGCCTGCATTGCTCACCTGGTATTAATCTCTGACTTATATTATAGTGTAACCCTAAAGTCCCCTAAAATCTTTAACTGTAAGACATTTAGAAGAAATTAAGATTTAAACATATTTACCCCTGTGACCTTGTAACACAACATCATTTTCATTTTCAAATTTTGTTTGGCTTCATCTCAGGACGCTTCCAGCCAAATATCATGTCTCTAGGCATTTGGGTTTACCATAAGAAGTCGCTAAAAGCTTTTAACAGATTTGACCTCTGTGACTTTAAATATAAGTTAAGGTCATTTTCTGTCGCACACTTTGTTGGGCTTCATCCAAGGAACCTGTCAGCCAAATATCATGTTTCTAGGGCTTTTGGTATTTCAGAAGAAGTCGTTTGAAGGTTTTCACAAATTTGACCCTTGTGACCTTGAATATAGGTCACGGTCATTTCTTTTCGCAAACTTTGTCGGGCTTCATCCAAGGAAGCTACCAGCCAAATATAATGTCTCTAGACCTTTTAGTTAATCAGAAGAAGTCGTCTATATATTCTATATTGCACCAGTGGGATTCAGCTCAAAATTGCTTCTTGAAATCCTGAGGGAGTCCTGACTCAAGGGTGTTAATATTGAGTTTGTCTGAAATCCAATATGGCCACCATGACGTAATATTTTAAAATGTATAAAAATGGTTATTACTCAAAAAATGTCAACTTCCGGTTTTCGGTAGGGGTCAAAGTTGAGAAGTGCTATTTTTGGTAGCATGTTTTAACAACGTTCTTTTCAAGTTCTGTAAGGCCTAGAGCCTTGATATTCAACATACAAATTGTTAGGGTAATTGATTATTAGGTTTGAAAATATGAATGACTTTGATCCATTTTCAAGGTCACAGGGGTCATTTATCTTAAAACCTTTAAACATCATTTTTTAGCTCACCTGGCCCGAAGGGCCAAGTGAGCTTATGTGATGGTGCAGCGTCCGTCGTCCGTCCGTCCGTCTGTCCGTCTGTCCGTCGTCCGTCCGTCCGTCCGTCCGTCCTGCGTCCGTCAACTTTTTCCTTTAAACGACTTCTTCTAAAATACTGAAAGGCCCAGTGACTTGAAATTTGGCTGGTAGATTTCTTGGAAGGAGCTGAACAAAGTTTGCGAAAAAAAATCACTTTGACCTAATTTCAAGGTCACAGGGGTCAAAAATGTCGAAACCTTCAAAAAACTTCTTCTAAAATACCGTCAGGCATAGAGACTTCATATTTGACCAGTAGCTTCCTTAGATGAAGCCAAATAAAGTTTGCGAAAAGAAATGACCTTGACCAATATTCAAGGTCACCGTGAGGTTAAATCTATTTTAACCTTTAAACGACTTCTTCTGAAATACCAAAAGCCCTAGAAACATGATATTTGGCTGAAAGGTTCCTTGGATGAAGCCGGACAAAATTTGCGAAAAGAAATGACCTTGACCTATATTCAAGGTCACAGGGGTCAAATCTGTTAAAACCTTTAAACGACTTCTTCTGAAATACCAAAAGCCCTAGAAGCATGATATTTGGCTGAAAGGTTCCTTGGATGAAGCCGGACAAAGTTTGCGAAAAGAAATGACCTTGACCTTTATTCAAGGTCACAGGGGTCAAATCTGTTAAAACCTTTAAACGACTTCTTCTGAAATACCAAAAGCCCTAGAAGCATGATATTTGGCTGAAAGGTTCCTTGGATGAAGCCCGAGAAAGTTTGCGAAAAGAAATGACCTTGACTTATATTCAAGGTCACAGGGGTCAAATCTGTTAAAACCTTTAAACGACTTCTTCTGAAATACCAGAAGCCCTAGAAGCATGATATATGGCTGAAAGGTTCCTTGGATGAAGCCGGACAAAGTTTGCGAAAAGAAATGACCTTGACCTATATTCAAGGTCACAGGGGTCAAATCTGTTAAAACCTTTAAACGACTTCTTCTGAAATACCAAAAGCCCTAGAAGCATGATATTTGGCTGAAAGGTTCCTTGGATGAAACCGGACAAAGTTTGCGAAAAGAAATGACCTTGACCTTTATTCAAGGTCACAGGGGTCAAATCTGTTAAAACCTTTAAACGACTTCTTCTGAAATACCAAAAGCCCTAGAAGCATGATATTTGGCTGAAAGGTTCCTTGGATGAAGCCGGACAAAGTTTGCGAAAAGAAATGACCTTGACCTATATTCAAGGTCACAGGGGTCAAATCTGTTAAAACCTTTAAACGACTTCTTCTGAAATACCAAAAGCCCTAGAAGCATGATATGTGGCTGAAAGGTTCCTTGGATGAAGCCGGACAAAGTTTGCGAAAAGAAATGACCTTGACCTATATTCAAGGTCACAGGGGTCAAATCAGTTAAAACCTTTAAACGACTTCTTCTGAAATACCAAAAGCCCTAGAAGCATGATATTTGGCTGAAAGGTTCCTTGGATGAAGCCGGACAAAGTTTGCGAAAAGAAATGACCTTGACCTATATTCAAGGTCACAGGAGTCAAATCTGTTAAAACCTTTAAACGACTTCTTCTGAAATACCAAAAGCCCTAGAAGCATGATATATGGCTGAAAGGTTCCTTTGATGAAGCCGGACAAAGTTTGCGAAAAGAAATGACCTTGACTTATATTCAAGGTCACAGGGGTCAAATCTGTTAAAACCTTTAAACGACTTCTTCTGAAATACCAAAAGCCCTAGAAGCATGATATATGGCTGAAAGGTTCCTTGGATGAAGCCCGACAAAGTTTGCGAAAAGAAATGACCTTGACCAATATTCAAGGTCACAGGGGTCAAATCTGTTAAAACCTTTAAACGACTTCTTCTGAAATACCAAAAGCCCTAGAAGCATGATATTTGGCTGAAAGGTTCCTTGGATGAAGCCGGACAAAGTTTGCGAAAAGAAATGACCTTGACCTTTATTCAAGGTCACAGGGGTCAAATCTGTTAAAACCTTTAAACGACTTCTTCTGAAATACCAAAAGCCCTAGAAGCATGATATATGGCTGAAAGGTTCCTTGGAAGAAGCCCGACAAAGTTTGCGAAAAGAAATGACCTTGACCTATATTCAAGGTCACAGGAGTCAAATCTGTTAAAACCTTTAAACGACTTCTTCTGAAATACCAAAAGCCCTAGAAGCATGATATTTGGCTGAAAGGTTCCTTGGATGAAGCCGGACAAAGTTTGCGAAAAGAAATGACCTTGACCTATATTCAAGGTCACAGGAGTCAAATCTGTTAAAACCTTTAAACGACTTCTTCTGAAATACCAAAAGCCCTAGAAGCATGATATTTGGCTGAAAGGTTCCTTGGATGAAGCCGGACAAAGTTTGCGAAAAGAAATGACCTTGACCTATATTCAAGGTCACAGGGGTCAAATCTGTTAAAACCTTTAAACGACTTCTTCTGAAATACCAAAAGCCCTAGAAGCATGATATATGGCTGAAAGGTTCCTTGGATGAAGCCCGACAAAGTTTGCGAAAAGAAATGACCTTGACCAATATTCAAGGTCACAGGGGTCAAATCTGTTAAAACCTTTAAACGACTTCTTCTGAAATACCAAAAGCCCTAGAAGCATGATATATGGCTGAAAGGTTCCTTGGATGAAGCCGGACAAAGTTTGCGAAAAGAAATGACCTTGACCTATATTCAAGGTCACAGGGGTCAAATCTGTTAAAACCTTTAAACGACTTCTTCTGAAATACCAAAAGCCCTAGAAGCATGATATATGGCTGAAAGGTTCCTTGGATGAAGCCCGACAAAGTTTGCGAAAAGAAATGACCCAGACCTATATTCAAGGTCACAGGAGTCAAATCTGTTGAAACCTGCAAACGACTTCTTCTGAAATACCAAAAGCCCTAGAAGCATGATATATGGCTGAAAAGTTCCTTGGATGAAGCCGGACAAAGTTTGCGAAAAGAAATGACCTTGACCTATATTCAAGGTCACAGGGGTCAAATCTGTTAAAACCTTTAAACGACTTCTTCTGAAATACCAAAAGCCCTAGAAGCATGATATATGGCTGAAAGGTTCCTTGGATGAAGCCGGACAAAGTTTGCGAAAAGAAATGACCTTGACCTTTATTCAAGGTCACAGGGGTCAAATCTGTTAAAACCTTTAAACGACTTCTTCTGAAATACCAAAAGCCCTAGAAGCATGATATTTGGCTGAAAGGTTCCTTGGAAGAAGCCCGACAAAGTTTGCGAAAAGAAATGACCTTGACCTATATTCAAGGTCACAGGAGTCAAATCTGTTAAAACCTTTAAACGACTTCTTCTGAAATACCAAAAGCCCTAGAAGCATGATATTTGGCTGAAAGGTTCCTTGGAAGAAGCCCGACAAAGTTTGCGAAAAGAAATGACCTTGACCTATATTCAAGGTCACAGGAGTCAAATCTGTTAAAACCTTTAAACGACTTCTTCTGAAATACCAAAAGCCCTAGAAGCATGATATTTGGCTGAAAGGTTCCTTGGATGAAGCCGGACAAAGTTTGCGAAAAGAAATGACCTTGACCTATATTCAAGGTCACAGGGGTCAAATCTGTTAAAACCTTTAAAAGACTTCTTCTGAAATACCAAAAGCCCTAGAAGCATGATATATGGCTGAAAGGTTCCTTGGATGAAGCCCGACAAAGTTTGCGAAAAGAAATGACCTTGACCAATATTCAAGGTCACAGGGGTCAAATCTGTTAAAACCTTTAAACGACTTCTTCTGAAATACCAAAAGCCCTAGAAGCATGATATATGGCTGAAAGGTTCCTTGGATGAAGCCGGACAAAGTTTGCGAAAAGAAATGACCTTGACCTATATTCAAGGTCACAGGGGTCAAATCTGTTAAAACCTTTAAACGACTTCTTCTGAAATACCAAAAGCCCTAGAAGCATGATATATGGCTGAAAGGTTCCTTGGATGAAGCCCGACAAAGTTTGCGAAAAGAAATGACCCTGACCTATATTCAAGGTCACAGGAGTCAAATCTGTTGAAACCTGCAAACGACTTCTTCTGAAATACCAAAAGCCCTAGAAGCATGATATTTGGCTGAAAGTTTCCTTGGATGAAGCCCGACAAAGTGTGTGAAAAGAAATGACCTTGACCTATATTCAATGTCACAGGGGTCAAATCTTTTAAAACCTTTAAACGACTTCTCCTGAGATACCAAAAGCCCTAGAAGCATGATATTTGGCTGAAAGGTTCCTTGGATGAAGCCGGACAAAGTTTGCAAAAAGAAATGACCTTGACCTATATTCAAGGTCACAGGGGTCAAATCTGTTAAAACATTCAAACAACTTCTCCTGAAGTACCAAAAGCCCTAGAGGCATGACATTTGGCTGAAAGGTTTCTTGGATGAAGCCTGACAAAGTTTGCAAAAAGAAATGACATTGATCTTGATTTGCCTAGAGACATGATATTTGGCTGGTAGCGTCCTGGGATGAAGCCAAACAAAATTTGAAAATGAAAATGATGTTGTCTTATAAGGTCACAGGGGTAAAATATGTTTAAATCTTAAGATGTTCTTCTAAATGTCTTACATTAAAAGATTTTAGGGGACTTTAGGGTTACACTATAATATAAGTCAGAGATTGATACCAGGTGAGCGATGCAGGCCCATTGGGCCTCTTGTTTACTTTTCAAGAGATATACAGTGATGATATTTCATCAGCAACATACTGTGAGCACTTCCTATTAATTATTTGTCTGAAAAATAGCAAACATTGAAAAGATGCTCAGGTTATTGGCTATCACTGGTGGAAGGGAAGTAATTCCTAAATTATGTAAGAGTTACCTCTCTTTTACCAAAAGACCAAATCGGCCAACGGTGTGAAAAGCCCGTCAACAATGTCTAGTACTGAAATTATCATTTACTTAAACCAAGTTTGAGCTAGAAAACTAACAGGTAAAAAAGGGTCCTGCTAATATGTCTATATATCTTCCAAAATCATCGATCCTTGAGCTTTGAACCCAACATCAAACTCGGTGACTTTGATTTTTTGATCAATTGACTTATCAAAAAAGAAAGTTACAAACGGTTTCCTTGACCTTTGAATTAGTGATCTTGACCTTTATGACCTTGATTTTTTTCAGTGAAAAGATATAAAATTTTAATTCCAACCAACTTTGCTTCATAATGTCATATCAAAATCTTCATCAGCGAAAAGATGTAATATTTGGCCTTGACTTTTTTGTCAACTTCTTGTTATATTCCAACCAATTTTGCTTCATAATGTCATCACAAAATGTTCATCAGTACAAAAGGCCCACGGTCACATCAGGATCTAAAGAAGAAGATTGTTGAAATTTCAGCCAATTTGACCCTTACCCAGAGTAGACCAGAGTCAAAGTTCTTCCAACATTAAAATGTCATCTCATGGTTGTAATTTTTTGGAAATTTTCTTCTACCTATCAATGCAGAATGTCATTTTGATGAATTTGATGTTTTCAGTTTTTCTGTAACACATGCGGTTTCTGGTGTACGGCATCTTTAATTTTCCCCTTTGTATTTGTATTAAAAATCGTTTTACATTTCAAACTTCCACATTTCCACCAATGGGATTCAGCTCAAACTTGCAAGAAATAATCCTTGAATAGTCCTGGCCAAATGGTGTTACTTTTTAAGTTGGTTGGAAATTCAAGATGGTCGCCATGACGTCATAAGTAAAAAAAAATAAAATAGCAATATCTCAAAAATTATTGATTGTACAGTTTGTGCAATTATATTATTTGCAGATAATTGCAATATTTTGTTATTACATGTTAATATAAAATATTTTAAATAAAAAAGTTCGCTTTTTGGTAAAAAAATTCACCAAAAAAAAAAAACATTTTTAATTTTCCCACTTTATATTCTATATTAAAATCGTTTTACATTTTAAACTTCTTCTCACATATTCACCAGTGGGACTTGCATGAAGTGATTCCTGGGTAGTCCTGACTAAAGGGTGTTAATGTTGACTTGGTTTGAAATCCAATATGGCTGCCATCACAATATAGATAAACTTAAAACAGCCATATCTCGAAAACCGTTGCTTGTACAGAGTATTAAAAATTTTCGTAATATGTTGTCTGTGGGGCTTGATATTCACAATTTTGATAAAGCACCTGAAGACCATTCCATTGGTAAATAGTATTTGATTCCAGCATATTTGTGTCTGGAGAAGATTGTTGAAATTGTAGCCAATTTGACCCCTTTTGACCCTTCCCCACTGCCCCAGGGGATTGGCCAAAGTCAAAATTTGCCTAATATGAAACCGTCATGTACTGGCAATTTTTTAACTGAAAATGAACAACAACAAAATCAGAGAATACCAAAGGGTCAAAATATATCCAAAGGTGTCATTTTCCTTAATAAACTATAGTAAACCTCACCCCTCCCCAAGGGGAACCTGAACTGGGGGGGGGGGGGGCTTGAAACTCACAATTTTTATAATGCACCTTAAGACTTTTCCATTTATGAAGAACATTTGATTCCAGCATATCTGGGTCGGGAGAAGAAAATTTTAGAATGTTTAACTAATTTGGCCCCTCCCTCAGGCCCCTAGGTGGTTAGGCCCATGAACTTACCACTTTTGGTTCATCTTTGGTTCCTACCGAATTTCATTCAAATTGGTTCAGGATTTTTTCAATTGAAGTAAAAAATGTAAATTGTTTACGGGTGGACAACGCATGACGACCGACAAAAGGCGATTAGAAAGTCACTTGAGACTTTGTCTAAATTGACCTAAAGGTCATGATTGTGATTGTATGTTAATGCCAAGTGATTGCATTTATAGTTTTGGGGTTGGGATCTCCACCGTTTAATAGTTATGACTCAGGAGTTAAGTCTGCAAGTGGCTCACCATGGACCAATTATAATACTAGGATTGTGTTATCTCTTGCAATGGTTTATATTGTTTATTGTAAGGATGGGGATCACATTTAAATCCAATTTTAAAAAGTATCAATTTAAAAGGCTTTACCTATTTCCCCTATTGGGCCCCGCCCTTCTGGCCCCAGGAGTATGCCCTTCCCCTAAAGATGTTTTTGGCCAATTTTGCTTAAAAATCAATGGCTATTCCTCCATTTCCCCTATTTGGCCCCATCCCTCTGGCTCCTTAGGGGTCAGAGTCATCATTTATGCAAAATCTGTTTCCCAAGAATGCTTTTGACAAAATTTAGTTCAAATCCATTCAAAACTTTATGACTAGTAGCGATTTAAAGGAATTACTCATTTCCTCCATTGAGCCCCGCCCTTCTGGCCTCTTTGGGGTCAGAATCACCATTTATGCAAAATCTGTGCCCCTTCCCCTAAAAATTTAAGTTTCTGGCAAAATGAGGTTAAAACTAATTCAGTACTTATTGACAAGTACCGATTTAAAAGGTTTTACTTCTATTTCCCCTATTGGGCCCCAACCCTTTTGCCCCAGGGGGGTCAGAATCACTATTTATGCAAAAACTGTTTCCCTACCTCTTAGGTTGTTTCTGACCAATTTTGGTTAAAATCAAGGCAGTACTCAATGACTAGTAGCGATTTAAATTTGGTCAAAATTTGAAGCAAATGTTGACGGACGCCGCGCCATGACATAAGCTCCCCGGATATTCGGCCCACATAAGCTAAAAACCTCCAAAAATTGCAACAAAAGAACTTAAGTGGTGAAAAATTGGCCGGTGGGAAAGATGATTTCCGGATATTTTGGTGACGTGTATGGGCCGCCGTAGAATAATATCCAGGGCTAAATTGACCAGCCTAATGGTATGATGCAAACATTGAAAATGGATGAAGACATCCTTATTAACTAGATTGGCTTGCTGGCATCCAGTACTACAGCATTTTAAAACATATATATGTGTGTTGTTTATCGCACCACATCCATCCCAACGGATAATCACGTCTCGTTTAAATACGGAGCGGTCGTTACAAATATTGTTTATCGTATCTGTCCAAAAATGGACCATGCACAGAAAGGCACCAAGAAGAACCTACATATGAAAATTGAGAATGAGTCATACAGTAATTCTAAAGAAATAGCGATAACAAACTTTTACTCACAAATACAAAATGACCGCCGGTTGGCCATATTGTTGATCAGATCTGTCTGAAAATAGACCATGCACAACTAAGCACCGAAAGAAACATGCGTATGAAATTTGAAAATGATCCATCCAGTAATTCTCAAGAAATGGCGATAACAAATGATTACTCACAAATCCAAGATGGCCGCCTGGCGCCTATATTGTACATCAGTTCTGTCCAAAAATGGACGTTGCAAAAGTAGTCACCAAGGGGATCCTGCAAATGAAATTTGAAATTGATCCAACCAGTACTTCTCAAGGAATAGCGATAACAAGAATTGTGTAAGGACGAACGACGGACCACGGACGCGGGGTGATTTGATAAGGCCTTCATCTGATGATTTTGGACTAAAAAGTTATATCAGTATTGCCAAATGGACTCCTTTCGACCCCACCCCTCAGGGCCCTGAGGGGTCAGCCTAAGCATTTGTAACAACAGGCACAGAGGGCCTGAATCACTCACCTGGATACATTGGTATCTAGGTAATCATGGTAAAATATTTTCCAAGGAATAAGGTTAACAAGAATTGTTTAAGGACGAACGACGGACCACGGACGCGGGGTAATTTGGTAAGGCCATCATCTGATGAAAAAGGACATTTAGAGGAAATTTATTTGAAATTGGTTCATATTAAATACTATGCCCTTTTTATGTCCACCAATTGTAGTGTTTTGAGGTGGGTAGTATTGTTATAGTTATATATAGTGAATATATTGTTATAGGGTTGGGATCACAACAAAAACCAAGTCGAACAAGCAGCGATTTAAAAGGCTTTTCCTGTATTTCCCCTATTGGGCTTCGTTCCGCTTGCCCAAGAGGGACCAGAGTCACCATTTCAACAAAATCTGTTCCCCTCCTCCAAAGGATGTTTCTGATGAAATTTTGTTCAAATCCATTCATTACTTTATGACTATAGTAGGGATTGAAATGGCTTTTCCTCTATTTCCCCTATTGGGCCCCAGCCCCTAGGCCCCAAAAGAATCAGACCAACTGTTTACACAAAATTGAATCCCCTTTACTCAAATTTACTTATAATAATAATAATATACAACATTTATACAGCGCTCTATATCATTTGTAAAATTACTTTAAAGCGCTTCACAACATGTAGATAAAATAGTTTGTTAGTTACAATGCATAGATGCAGAAGTTATTACAAGCTCACATTTGATAATAAAAGAGGCCCAGAGGGCCTGTATTGCTCACCTGCATACAGTTGTTTTAAAGCGGTCATTAAAAAATTGACAATATCTTGTTATTTCTTCAGAAGAAAGGATTTGTGACACAATTCAGGCAACGACACGTAATATTGGGTAATAGGCAGTTCATTCGTGATCGTAAATTACACCGACATCACAAGTACATGTTCATGGTACCACAACATCATTAAGCTGAATTAAAGTACTTCGGCGTTGTGTCTCAGTCTGGCTAAGTCAATTGTCAAATAATATGTCTTCTACATCTTTACTATCACTAGCCTGTAGCCCTCCTGGCAGCCATTTGGGTTAGACTGTCAAAAACCTAGTACTCTATGGCCATCATAAGTGTAGACTGTAAAAGACCTACTACAGAGTCTTAAGCTTCTCATGGTACAGACAGTTCAAGACCTACTCCATGGTCTTTATTTGACAGACTCCCTCTATGACTACACTAGCTTATACTTATAATTACTAATCCCCTTCGTAATAGTATCATATTCCGAAATCAACATTTGGTGTCACTTATCTAACCAATGCTTCACCTTGCCCCGGCTTACTGATGAAATAGACCAGTTTACTCCAACAACACAGCACCTAGGCTAATTAATACTTCCAATCTGGTAAACCTACCGTGATATATTTATCTCAATGTCATATCATCTTGCCTACTTTGTTACAGAGTTTAAGATATTTACTAAATTACCCATATTGGGCCCCATCTGGGGGAATGCATGGCGGTTTAGTTCCACTGATACAAATTGAACCCCCTTCACCAAAGTATTGTAAACAACAAATTTGGACGATATTATATCATTCATATAGTCCAGTCATTTTATGATTTTACCTCAAACTAATTGCAAAAGAATTTGTTTTTGGTTTTCCATACAGGTTTTAGTATACATTGTAACAGAAAAAAGTCTACATTAATCAAAATTGGGGAAAATAGTTTTTTCTACCCCTAAAAAATCGGAAAAATATAAAAAATTACTTGATGGACCATTTTTTAACCCAAATATCAACATCAGGTGTAATACAGGATAACTAAAAAGCATTGTATGACAAGCCTGTTTGTTGTACAACACAAAATCAATAACAAAACAGTTTGAATGGTTTCACCTTGAAAATCACTAAAATGTTGTTAATTTATCAATATTTCAGCTTGTGTTGGATTTTTAAGAAAGATTACTCAATCAATCAACGTCACTATTGATTCTTGTTTTATGAGAAGTATTCACATATAGTTTGCTTATTTAAATTTCAGAAAATGACATATTTAACTTACACCTTTTAAATTATATGGCTGCTCAAAGTTTGTCTGTTGGTCTGATTTGGAGCTGATTTTAAATAAAATTGAATGATTCATCGATTTATGTGAACAATATTTCATAAATACCTTCAGCATATGCTGAAATGTGCATTAAATTATTTTCTACGCAAGTTATTCTTAACAAAAAATAAAACATTTGACAAGATACCTCCATCATATTACTTGAAATTAGGTAGATGAAAACCACATTTGGTGCAAATTTGACTTGACCACTAAAATTGGCCACGTTTTTCAACAACAAAATTGTGAATATATTTCTTGTTTTTTGCTGGATTTTGAAATAATTTGGCAGTAATTACCACCATGACGTAGCCTTCTGGATAAAATTAAATTTAAATTTATGATTGATGTCAACTTTAAATAAATTGATTTTTCATATTCTGATAATGGAAATGAATGGTGGGATACTTAATTTTTAATGAAAATACTAAAGTAAAGGAATCTTTAACTTCAAATTAATCTCATGAAATCATAAGTTTTATGGTGGTTCCATTGGCAAAATTATATTTAAATCGGACAAGACATATTCGAAAAAATATGATTTATGTTGTTCATAGATGGACTTTGCCATTTTTGTAGTGTTCAGGCAAAAATGCACGAATTGAAGTTTTTACCGTCAGTTATTGAATATACTTTTTGAGAGAACTTGCCAAATTTATTGTTTCTTAACAATATAAACAATACACAAAAGGATATGAACTGATTGGAAGCATTTGCTTTTCTTTTTATCAAAATATTTGTTAGAGAAATACGGATATTGTTCATGTAGGAATGAAATAACACCAAATTGGTTCAACTGGTCAATTAAGAAGTGTCATATTATTTGTTTACATAAAAATATACCAATTCTTATTAATTAAAATTAGTTAATATGTTTTGGTTTCAGCAACTAAGTGTAGATTAAGTTTGTTTAGAGTCAGATATTTGCAAAAACGTCAATATTGTTAAATTAAACAAAAAAATAGCCATTTTGATAGTTGATTTAATCGTTGATAGATTGCTTTTGGTGACAATTTCATAATCACATGATTTGTTTTTTAGGACCAATCAATATCATTTTTATCTAATCAGACATTCTATAACGTTTGACCAATACCTAACATAAACAATTGTTTTGCTTCTTGATTTCTCAAATATTACAGGTCTGTAGACATAAATATGGAATGATATCAGATGTTAGATATTTCTGACTAGGTAAAGAGACATTAGACCCTTTACATAATTTGATATCGGCAAATTATCACGACAGATTCCGCCTCGATTACGATTTCAACAATTTTTCCAACTTCACGATGGTTTTAAAAGTATTTTGGAACGGAACGACAGCAAAACTAATAATGTAAATTGAAGTTGGCAGTTTTCTGAGTTAAGCATGACACTTGTCGTGGTCTAAATGTGCTTACAAATAACTGATCTTGTAGGTTGAAATGAGTACCTACCTCTCTCGCACGTTCTGGTCCGCCATCTTGAAAAGACCAATCCATAACACGTTATCGACAGTGGATATGTATGTGCTTTAATCATATTTTGTACCTTTAATGGTCATTACGAATGGATTGAAAAACATCTCCAGTATAAAATAAGAGATCTCAGAGGGATCTTGGCAACCACCATCGATTATTTTTCATTCCGTCTTAGAAAGATGGATATTTTACCTTCTTATTCTCACTTTCATTTATTTATTTAATCTTAAGTCAATTTCTTTTCTTTCGTTTATGCATTTTATCCTAGTGCTATGAACTTTGAAATTTATTGTGAAAATCAATAAAAGTTGAAATAAGGTGTCTTATGAGACGTTTTGTTTTCCCGATAAATTCCAACATCCAAAACTTTAATTGAGATCCATCTTGTACTTATGACCAAGGGGAACCTGCACATAAAATACAAGATATAACGAAAACAGATTTTCATTGTCAAAATCCAAGATGGTCGTCCGCCAGCGATTTTGTTTTCCCGATCAGTCCCAAAATCAATATAGCACAACTAATTAAGAACCAAGGAAATCCTGAATATGCAAGTTGTGAAATATATATTCAATACTTCACAAGATATCATGATAACAATTTTTTTTTTCGTCAAAATCCAAGATGGCCGTCTGTCAGCCATTTCGTTTTTTTTTCAATTAGTCCCAAAATAGATACAGCACAACTAGAAACAAAGGAGAACCTACATAATATGAAATTTGAAAATGATCCATCCAGTACTTCTTAAGAAATAGCGATAACAAACTATTACTCACAAATCCAAGATGGCCGCTTGTCGGCCATATTATTTATTGGTTTAGTCTGAAAATGAGCTATGCAAAACTAGGCACCAAGCGGAACCTACAAATGAACTTTGAGAATGATCCATCCAGTACTTCTCCAGAAATAGCGATAACAAGAATTGTTTAAGGACGGACCACAGCCACAGGGTGATTTGATAAGCCCACCATCAGATGGTGGGTTAATAAAATGCGAGAGTGTATTTTAGAGTGACTTGCTTCGAACAGCATCAAAACATAACCACTTCGCGATTTGGTCATAGTTGGAGCGAGTCAAATGAAGTTGCCAGGAATATGATTTCGGATTAAAAACATTTCCATAACTGTGGAATCGGGCGTAGGTTATTGATGAAAGTATGATGATGATATTGGTGACATGTATTCGACTGGATATAAGGGAGTTTTAATATAGGGACCGGTCCGACCGAAAACTGCAAGAATTTAAGGTATGCACACGGTACGGTTTATCACAACAACTTTTCATTGTCAAACCCAAGATGGCCATCTCTCAGCCATTGTTTTCCTGATCTGTCCCAAAATCAACAGGGCATGACTAAACATCAAAGGAAACATACAAATGAAATTTGAGAAAGATTCCTTCTGTATTTCTCAAGAAATAAAGATAAGTTTTCATTGTCAAAATCCAAGATGGCCGTGTATTAGCCATTTTGTTTTTTTCTGGTTAGTCCCAGAATTGAACAGGCAAAACTAATCACCAGGAAATATCTACATACGAAATTTGGGAATAATCCACCCAGTAATGGTCAGGAAATAGCAAATAACAAAACGATTACTCACAAATACAAGGTAGATGGCCACCAGTTGGCCATACTGTTTATCTGATCTGTCCGAAAATGGACCATGCAACTGGGCACCAATGGGAACCTACATGTGAAATTTGAGAATAATCCATCCAGTACTACTCTAGAAATAGCAATAACAAACTATTACTCACAAATCCAAGATGGCCCCCTGTTGGCCATATCTTTCATTGGATTTGTCCAACAAGAGGCCCAATGGGCCTGCATCGCTTACCTGGTTTCAATCTCTTGACTTATACTATAGTGTAACCCCTAAAGTCGCCTAAAATCTTTTAATGCAAGTCAATCTGAAAAACATGTTAAGATTTAAACATATTTTTACCCTGTGCCATTGTAAGACCATGTCATTTTCATTTGAAAATTTTGTTTCGCTTCATCCAAGGAACCAGTTCCTTGCAAAAAATAATCCTGGTAGGCAGGATATCTCAAGATAATCCTGAGATATCCTGACACTTTTTTATAAAATCTTCACCAACAAAATATCCTTTGATATCCTGACCTCAGGAGTCAGGATATGTCAGGACATTATTTCATTTGTATCCTGACTTCAGGATTTCTCAGGACTTTATTTCATTTGTATCCTGACTTCAGGATTTCTCAAGACTTCATTTCAGTGTGTATCCTGACTTCAGGATTTCTCAAGACTTTTACTTCAGTGTGTATCCTGACTTCGGGATTTCTCAAGACTTTTACTTCAGTGTGTATCCTGACTTCAGGATTTCTTGGGACTTTTATTTCAGTGTGTATCCTGACTTCAGGATTTCTTGGGACTTTTATTTCAGTGTGTATCCTGACTTCAGGATTTCTCAAGACTTTTATTTCAGTGTGTATCCTGACTTCAGGATTTCTCAGGACTTTTATTTCAGTGTGTATCCTGACTTCAGGATTTCTCAAGACTTTTATTTCAGTGTGTATCCTGACTAGCATGGAATCCTCGGAGAAACCTCAGAGAATAATTTTTCTCCTAGGCAAGCTTGGAACAGACTCAGATATTATCCTTTGGAGATTGAAAATAAGCTCAGAGAATATGGACAGAGAGAAGCTCGGAAATGGACTTTCATTGTTCTAAATATGGATTTAGAAATATTTTGCTATGAATCAGCTAAAATAGACTACCGGTAAGTAAGTGCATAACCGTGATAAAAACAAACAAAAAATCAATAAATATGATTTTTAATGAAATTGATATACAATATGGGTATCATTGTATCTGGTATTCAATACTGCATATTAATAGTTGTATTTAAAGAATTAAAATTTGGAGAATTAAATTTGAAATAAAAGAGAAGAGACTGATCAAAATTTCATTTTTTAAATTAAAAAATCATTTAGTTTGAAACTACATCTATGATATGTGTTATTGGCTAATTTCTATAAACTACCAAATACATACAATTCATTTGTATTACAAAGCATGCATGTGATTAATTAGATTCCAGAATGTTTTGTAGGAATAAATTGTTTGCCTCTTAATTATTAGGCTTGTGATCTATAAGGGTCAAATATAAGTCAGTGCTACGTGTGTTCCTGTGTAATACTTACCGGTAAGCAGTATTTTAATGGACTTGAGCAAGTCTACAGGTCACCAATTGGCAGTTGATTACAATCTCACCACTGAAGCTACAGCTGCAGCCAGTATATATATACCGGTAGATATAAGTCCTGTGGTTGGTTAGTTTCTTCATTCATTAAAGATTTGAACTCTTTCAAGTTGCCATTGCTGCAGCTAGAGATCTACTGAGTTTGTGAGGAAGTTTATGACAAAAATATGGATATAATTGAAAGAGGCAGAAACACCAATAACACTAATGGTTTAGTGAAGGTATGTATGAAGATTTTGTGATATGTATGATTATGATATTCATTATAATTATGCAGTATTTAGCATTGCAGGTATGAAAAAATGAGCCAAGTTTATTTTGAAAATTATTTGAGGTAAATGTATGGGAAATAAAACAGAATAATAATGTTATACCAGAATACATTACAATAGCATATATATAAAGTGAGTGAAAATGTGAATTTTCAAGTTTTTGAAGCATATCAGCAAGTCCTGGTTTAACTTATAATGATGGTTCAAAGAACTTTTATAGTTCATCATCAATTTAAACTTTTTAATTTTATATTCTTCCTTATTGAAATCCATACAATTTAAAATGTAAATGTGAATGCATTATTATAAAGTTAAAGATACAAATAAGAAAAGTCAGTCTATACATATACAATGTAGGTGTGAATCTGTTGTTAATTGGAGCGGATTTATGTAGCAGAATGGCTTACAGCTGGGACACTAATGCCATGTCTGGGTGTTGAATGGCTTATAGCTGGGACACTAATGCCATGTCTGGGTGTTGAATGGCTTACAGCTGGGACACTAATGCCATGTCTGGGTGTTGAATGTACAGTATATGACCCGCCAGCTACTGTGCTTGTACTAGGTCAGGGTGTGGGGTCACTTTGACCAGCTGAGGCTGACTTGTAGTATTATAAACAGCTACTGGGTTTAATAGTGAAGATGCTGGCAGTCTAAAGATTGATATGTGATGTTATAATACACTTGATAGTAAGAAAATCATATAATAGAATAGTTTGTTTTGAAACTGAATGCCTATATATACAGTGGATATAAAATGATTCACTCATACCAATATTAACACTTGAATTTTTTTTTATACAAACCAAAGTATTATCTACATTTTTTACATCTTTAATTGATGTTAAAGATTATATGAATATAATAGTATGTACTATTATATTTTCAATTCGAATCAGGGTTCAATCCAAGATTCAGAGAAGCCTGCACTAGAAAGCCAGGATGGTCGGGTGGTGCACTCAGGCTAGCGTACTTGCCTTTCACCAAGGCGGCCGGGGTTCAATTCCCTGACTGGACGTGAAAAGGTATGGGGTCACCTGCCCGATCACATGGGTTTTCTCCGGGTACTCCAGTTTCCTCACACAATAAGACCCCTCGCGCTAACATCCGGGCCAACAAGAGTGATTAATATAATAAGTTGTATAAATTGTTTGATAATTGTTGTAAAATAAATAAAGTTTATATTTATTAACTTGAATGCACAAAGAAGTTATATAAATTCACAACACAAATAGCTTCACAAAACAAGAGGCTTAGAGAGCCTGTATCGCTCACCTGGATACATTGGTATCTATAGGTAATCATGGTAAAATATTTTCCGAAAAGATCCCATGGACAGGGACAGACCTGAAGACAAATCCTTGAGGTATATTTGTATAAATTAAAATTTGGTTAATGGGTGAGTTTCTCAACTGTTTTCAAGTTCAACTGAGAAACTGGGTCCCTAAGGGCTGTGACCAGACCCTCACATCAATGCTAATATCATGATAGCATTTGTCTCTTTATGCCCAGCAATTGTATAGTATTTGGTTAGAAAGTCTGCAAGGGCATGGTAGATCCTGGGATCAAATCTATATCAGGATTGTGATCGTCTCTTAATGCCCAGCAATGGTATATATAGCTTTGGGGTGGGGATCTCAACCGTTTAAAAGTCATGATTCAGAAATTGATTCTGAAAAGGCAGGACTCACTCGGGACCAATCATAATATCATGATTGTGTTATTCTTCTTATGCCAAGCAATGGAATATATTGTAATGTTAGAGGGTTGGGATCACAACCAAAACCAAGTTAAACAGTCGAAGCAGCGCTTAAAAGTCTTTTCCTGTATTTCCCCTATTGGGCCTCGCCCCGCCTGCCCCTGGGGGGGTCAGAGTCACCATTTATACAAAATCTGTTTTCCTTCTCCAAAGGATGTTTCTGACCAAATTTGGTTCAAAACCATTCAGTAATTTATGACTAGTAGGCATTTAAAATGCTTTTCCTCGATTTCCCTATTTGGCCCCGCCCCTCCGGCCCCAGGGGGGTCAGAAGCACCATTTATACAAAATCTGTTGCCTGCTTCCAAAGGATGTTTCTGACCAAATTTAGTTCAAATCTATTCAGTACCTTATGACTAGTAGGCATTTAAAATGCTTCTCCTCTATTTCCCCTATTTGGCCCCACCCCTCCGGCCCCAAGGGGGTCAGAGTCTCAATTTATACAAAATCTATTCCCTTCCCCCAAAGGATGTATCTGACCAAAATTTAGTTCAAAACCATTCAGTACTTTATGACTAGTAGGGATTTAAAAGTCATCCTCTATTTCCCCTATTGAGCCCCGCCCCTTCAGCCCCAGGGGGGTCAGGGTCACCATTCATACAAAATGTTTTCTCCTCCTCCAAAGGATGTTTGTGACCAAAATTTGGTTCAAATCTATTCAGTTCTTTATGACTAGTAGGGATTTAAAAGGCTTTTCCGCTATTTCCCCTATTGGGCCCTGCCCCTCAAGCCCCAGGGGGGGGGGGGGGGGGGTGTCAGACCTACCGTTTATGCAAAATTGAATCCCCTTTACTCAAGGTTCCTTCAGACCAAATTTGGACAATATCCTGTCATCCCTACAGAAGAAGGATTTTAAAGAATTCACTATATTTTCCCTATTGGGCCTGCCCCTCAGGCCCCAGGGGGACTCAGACCAACCAATTATACAGAATTGAATCCCCTTCACCCAAGGATGTTTCTGGCCAAATTTGGTCAAATTCAGTTGTGTGGTTCAGGACTACCGGTAGTAGGGATTTATAGGAAAAGTTGACAGACGGACGACGGACGAGGGACGCTGCACCATGGCATAAGCTCACCGGCCCTTTGGGTCAGATAAGCTAAAAATTCTCTCGGACTCCTTGGTATGATAATCTTCATCACAAAGTGGCCCATTTATTTTTTTTATACAGTAAACTTTAATATTTTTCTTTTCTTTTCTTTAGGTATGTACACGTACATTACATCATAAGAAGAAATATAGGTCAAGGTCATTTCTTTTCGCAAACTTTGTTGGGCTTCATCCAAGGAACCTTTCAGCCAAATATCATGCTTCCGGGGCTTTTGGTATTTCAGAAGAAGTCGTTTGAAGGTTTTAACAGATTTGACCCCTGTGACCTTGAATATAAGTCAAGGTCATTTCTTTTCGCAAACTTTGTTGGGCGTCCTCCAAGAAACCTTTCAGCCAAATGTCATGCTTCTAGGGCTTTTGGTATTTCAGAAGAAGTCGTTTAAAGGTTTTAACAGATTTGACCCCTGTGACCTTGAATATAGGTCAAAGTCATTTCTTTTCACAAACTTTGTCGGGCTTCATCCAAGGAACCTTTCAGCCAAATATCATGCTTCTAGGGCTTTTGGTATTTCAGAAGAAGTCGTTTAAAGGTTTTAACAGATTTGACCCCTGTGACCTTGAATATAGGTCAAGGTCATTTCTTTTCGCAAACTTTGTCGGGCTTCATCCAAGGAACCTTTCAGCCAAATATCATGCTTCTAGGGCTTTTGGTATTTCAGAAGAAGTCGTTTGAAGGTTTTAACAGATTTGACCCCTGTGACCTTGAATATAAGTCAAGGTCATTTCTTTTCGCAAACTTTGTTGGGCGTCCTCCAAGAAACCTTTCAGCCAAATGTCATGCTTCTAGGGCTTTTGGTATTTCAGAAGAAGTCGTTTAAAGGTTTTAACAGATTTGACCCCTGTGACCTTGAATATAGGTCAAGGTCATTTCTTTTAACAAACTTTGTCGGGCTTCATCCAAGGAACCTTTCAGCCAAATATCATGCTTCTAGGGCTTTTGGTATTTCAGAAGAAGTCGTTTAAAGGTTTTAACAGATTTGACCCCTGTGACCTTGAATATAGGTCAAGGTCATTTCTTTTCGCAAACTTTGTCGGGCTTCATCCAAGGACCCTTTCAGCCAAATATCATGCTTCCGGGGCTTTTGGTATTTCAGAAGAAGTCATTTGAAGGTTTTAACAGATTTGACCCCTGTGACCTTGAATATAAGTCAAGGTCATTTCTTTTCGCAAACTTTGTCGGGCTTCATCCAAGAAACATATCAGCCAAATGTCATGCGTCTAGGGTTTTTGGTATTTCAGAAGAAGTCGTTTGAAAGTTTTAACAGATTTGACCCCTGTGACCTTGAATATAGGTCAAGGTCATTTCTTTTCACAAACTTTGTCGGGCTTCATCCAAGGAACCTTTCAGCCAAATATCATGCTTCTAGGGCTTTTGGTATTTCATCAGAAGTCGTTTAAAGGTTTTAACAGATTTAACCCCTGTGACCTTGAATATAGGTCAAGGTCATTTCTTTTCGCAAACTAAGTCAGTCTTCATCCAAGGAACCTTTCAGCCAAATATCATGCTTCTAGGGCTTTTGGTATTTCAGAAGAAGTCGTTTGAAGGTTTTAACAGATTTGACCCTTGTGACCTTGAATATAGGTCAAGGTCATTTCTTTTCGCAAACTTTGTCGGGCTTCATCCAAGGAACCTTTCAGCCAAATATCATGCTTCCAGGGCTTTTGGTATTTCATCAGAAGTCATTTGAAGGTTTTAACAGATTTGACCCCTGTGACCTTGAATATAAGTCAAGGTCATTTCTTTTCGCAAACTTTGTCGGGCTTCATCCAAGAAACATTTCAGCCAAATGTCATGCGTCAAGGGCTTTTGGTATTTCAGAAGAAGTCGTTTGAAGGTTTTAACAGATTTGACCCCTGTGACCTTGAATATAGGTCAAGGTCATTTCTTTTCGCAAACTTTGTCGGGCTTCATCCAAGGAACCTTTCAGCCAAATATCATGCTTCCAGGGCTTTTGGTATTTCAGAAGAAGTCGTTTGAAGGTTTTAACAGATTTGACCCTTGTGACCTTGAATATAGGTCAAGGTCATTTCTTTTCGCAAACTTTGTCGGGCTTCATCCAAGGAACCTTTCAGCCAAATATCATGCTTCCAGGGCTTTTGGTATTTCATCAGAAGTCATTTGAAGGTTTTAACAGATTTGACCCCTGTGACCTTGAATATAAGTCAAGGTCATTTCTTTTCGTAGACTTTGTTGTGCGTCATCCAAGGAACCTTTCAGCCAAATGTCATGCGTCAAGGGCTTTTGGTATTTCAGAAGAAGTCGTTTGAAGGTTTTAACAGATTTGACCCCTGTGACCTTGAATATAGGTCAAGGTCATTTCTTTTCGCAAACTTTGTCAGTCTTCATCCAAGGAACCTTTCAGCCAAATATCATGCTTCTAGGGCTTTTGGTATTTCATCAGAAGTCGTTTGAAGGTTTTAACAGATTTGACCCTTGTGACCTTGAATATAGGTCAAGGTCATTTTTTTTCGCAAACTTTGTTGGGCTTCATCCAAGGAACCTTTCAGCCAAATGCCATGTTTCTAGGGCTTCTTGTATTTCAGAAGAAGTCGTTTAAAGGTTAAAATAGATTTAACCTTACTGTGACCTTGAATATTGGTCAAGGTCATTTCTTTTCGCAAACTTTATTTGGCTTCATCCAAGGAAGCTACTGGTCAAATATGAAGTCTCTATGCCTGACGGTATTTTAGAAGAAGTTGTTTGAAGGTTTCGACATTTTTGACCCCTGTGACCTTGAAATTAGGTCAAAGTGATTTTTTTTCGCAAACTTTGTTCAGCTCCTTCCAAGAAATCTACCAGCCAAATTTCATGTCACTGGGCCTTTCAGTATTTTAGAAGAAGTTGTTTAAAGGAAAAAGTTGACGGACGCAGGACGGATGGACGGACGGACGGACGGACGGACGGACGGACGGACCAACATTTGGGGATAAGGAGTTAATGGCGTTAAGAGTTAATTAACTCATAATTAGAGACGACAATTAAAAAAATTCTTACATTTGGGGATTATGAGTTTAGCCGTCCATATGTTTAGGGGTTTATTCATATAGCTGTATTAATAGATATTGGACTGCTCAATAAATAAAACATTGAAATACTGTAGATATGGAAATCAACAAAACCAAGTTTTGCATCATCACAATGTCGAGCATACTATCCAAGTAACTGATTTTGGGGTAACAGGTGTCGGCCAAATACTGTAATGAAAAGGTTGGGGCGCCCTTATTAGGTCAAATACAGTATTTATTATTTACTAGTTTATTACTCATGGTATCTTATTAAATGCGAAAAGTTAACTTTAATCAACATGCCGCAAAACAAAACGGAATATGCTTAAGAAACCAGAGTATGCAGTTTCATACACGTGAATAGTCTGGTAGACAAGACTGACGAACCCTCCACCACGATTTAGGATCATCATCAACCCAATGATAATTACAATCGTTAAATGTTACGATCAAAACCAGTTACAAGCTACTCATGTGCTAAAATAATATAATAATGGACTACTAGGTAACTCTTTATACTTGGACAAAATTCCCCATTATTTCATGGACTACTAAATAACTCTTTATACTTGGACAAAATTACCCCATTATTTCTTGGACTACTAAATAACTCTTTATACTTGGACAAAATTACCCCATTATTTCATGGACTACTAGATAACTCTTTAAACTTGGACAAAATTACCCCATTATTTCATGGACTACTAAATAACTCTTTATACTTGGACAAAATTACCCCATTATTTCATGGACTACTAAATAACTCTTTAAACTTGGACAAAATTAACCCATTATTTCATGGACTACTAGATAACTCTTTAAACTTGGACAAAATTACCCCATTATTTCATGGACTACTAAATAACTCTTTATACTTGGACAAACTTACCCCATTATTTCATGGACTACTAAATAACTCTTTATACTTGGACAAAATTACCCCATTATTTCATGGACTACTAACTCTTTTACTTGCACAAACTTAAACAAGCATTTTTTTTACCTTGTTTGCCATGATCTTTTATCATATGGTGATTTAAGTTTAAAAATCCCCCGCACCCCTACTTCAACATATGAAAATTTCGGCAGAACTGGCGTCTATAATTAAAGGCGGCAATTCATCTTCAAGTCTTTTCTCGTTTTAATTTCTGGTATACATATGTAGAAGCATGTCCTATTGGTAACCATTGATCGTCGGAAAGCAGGACAGGTGCCATATGTCTAGCAGATGCTCACTATTCCGCATTGTCTGATGTTATCTTCAGGCCAAGGGTTTAATGTGGGTTCATGTCTTTCATTGTTTGCTATTTTGTAATTATCCTGTCATATGATTTAGTTGCATGTGTTGACGTTGTAATGGACAAGTTTTCACTTCTTTCCTTGTTCCTGTATTTAGGCTTACGGCTATTCCAGAAATAAATGTGGGGGTAAACCGAATTTCAATTGGATGCATGCTTGTTCTCTTAAATTTGTCAGTGCAACAATAACTTGTTTTGTAAAAAAAAAGAACATTTTTGTTTCAACATTTTGTAGATTTACTTTTATATCATGCATGGTGGGCATTTCATTAACAATGATTTGATTAAAAAAATGACCCCCTTCCCCTTACATTTAGTTCTGGAATAGCCCTTAAGACAGCAAGGAGAAATAGGTATTAATAGGAAATTAAAACTATAAACAATTACTAAAACAACAATTCACAAAAGAACAGTTTTCATTTATTAGAAATCCAAATCTCCTTCAAAGTTCTCCTTCAAAGTGCATTTACACATTTTACAGTATTTGTAATTTTATCCTTTCTTCATAGTAGAATAATGATGAAGAACTTACTGTCTGAAAAAATAATGTCAAAGATTTTTTTAGATTTCATACATCTGGTCGGGCATCAAGATGAAAACGACTTTGATCAGCTAATTGAAAATCAGTACTACTTGCCAACAAGTACATAATAATGTGACCAGGTAATATTTTTACAATCGATTATTGTTGTATATTTTGAGACAAATACAAAAAAATGGATATGAAAATGTTGACAACGCCTATGGAAAAGTAACCCCATAGTCTTGCTTTCGCTACAGGCAACGAACAAGTCTTTCTTGAACATTCTTCACGTCCTTTCGCATTGAACATTTCACAATATATTGTATACTGAAACATGAATCAAATCTTTAAAACAGAACATCAAATCCATAAACCACTATTTGATTGGTTCATGGAATGGGAAAATTCATAATCAATCTGAAAATTGTTAAAATCTTCAAAACTCTACACAGCAAGATATCACCTAGAAAACTGACATCTGTCAGAAATATCCTAAATTGGAAGAGAGGCTCTGGCAGCCATTTTGGATTTCCTATAAAAATATTAAACCCTGATTGCACATCTACATACAATGTACCAATGGTTTTCCAGATCTCTGTAAAGGAATTGTTGTCCGACTGACTGATGAACACGATGATTACTATAGGGCTTCCACATCAAATATGGGGTCTAATAAGAGTACTGCTACAGCAAAATATTGTATGCTGAAGGCACAGATGTAAAGTCACTTTGGTGTTTGGTAATCACAGGTGCAAGGAGTCATGCCATGGAGAATTTTTAATATCAAAAATAAAATACAAACAGTGATAATAATAGGGAGCAGGCATAACTGCTTGCGAACAGATCATAGTTCTTGTCAGATCCAGATGAAATGGCAGATATTTGCACTCCTCAATAGATATGCTTCTATCGAAGTCTAAAAAATCTCATTTAATAAACATCTATAACATACCCTTTATAATCCATTATGATCTGGAATAAGTGTTTACAATGGTGACAACTGTGGCCTATACTGCAATTGACCAATCAAAATGCTACTTTCATGGAATGGCTATTGCAGTTCGATGTCAAGATTTCGGCAGCGTCATTTTGATTGGCTGAGAATTGCGTCACCAGAAAAAAATAGAATACACATGTTCTTTCAGATCATAAACTGTGAGATCTATTTGAGCCGATTTTAATCAGATTGCAAGTGTCAGGCAAGTTTATGGCAAAACGATGAATTTATCAGCGGCAAAGAATTTGCCAGTGAATTTAAATCATTTGTGCAGTCTACAACACAAGAAATTTTCAAAACATTCCAGCGTGAAAACAAAGAGGCAATACGCCTCAAGAACAAACTTTTTTCAAACTGTTGTTGGCTTTTTTTTTAATGTTTTCCCACCCCCTCTTCCACAAATTTCCACCATTTTGCTTAGAGAGCAGCACTGCCCTCTCACATTCTGATCTTGAAGGACATGTCTTGGACTTTCGAGCTTCCTTATTGAAGTATTGATCGAGATAGGATTTTAGCTCCTTTACTTCCTCTTCACTCCATCGCAGCCTAATGCCTGGTGAAAAAATAAAGAAAACTGTAACGGATGTAATGTTGGGTATCGCCAGGAAAAAAAGTATCGCGATATGTATTGCAAATTTTGAAAAATATCATGACGCATCGCAATACGTATCATCAATAAGTTTTCAGCCTGAACATGTTCATTGATGGTAAAATTTTACTTTATTTGGATGGTGAAATGGTGATAAAAGGCAAACATGTTAGTTTATTGAACCTAAGTAGTATATTGAACTTTTTCAAATATAATGTTTATCCTTACAATAGTCATATTTATCAGTTTTAAACAGGAAATTTTAGCCAAAAATACTAAAAACCACTATCGCGGTATGTTGACTTTCAAAAGTGTATCATGATTGTATCATCGGTGACCTCAATATCACGATATGCGATGCATTGAGAATATCACCCCAATACTAAACGATACCATTACAAAGTCTCCTAGCACCACTTGCTTGACTGACTAAACTTACATAATAATAAATATGTAACAAACAATGGACAGGCACTTTGTGGGTAACTTAACAAAATCTTTGCTGAGAAGTGCAAGTCAATTATCACATTTCTGCTATTTAGTCCGATTTGCAGACTAAATAATATACACAAATCTTGTGGACGTTCGATCTTGCTCAAGGTTTTAAAAAATATGCTCAACCACTGTGGGAAGTTTAATCAAAAGATGTCGAGAGAACGCCAAGTTCTTTCAATATTGATACAGACCTGTGGTTTTCTTTCTTTTTGGTTCATCCAAGAAATCTTCTGGAGCCAAACTCAGATCATCTGAATTAAAAAAGAAGGTAGGGACCGTTATATCTAGAACACTGACCAGTCAGCAACGGCCCCCATCATGTATCTGACCCTAATAGTGACCTTTGACCTTGACATTTGGATGATTGCCAATTCAGATACAGAATATGACATTGACCTTTAAATTGATGACCTTGACCCAATGACCTTGGTCAGTCGACTTCTTGTTTGATTCCGATCCACCTTGCCTTGCAATGTCACAACAAATGTTTAGCAGTTAAGATACAAAATATTGACCTTTGACCCTGACCTGATGACCTTGGCCTCCATTGAATTATTTGGTTTTGATCCACATTGCATTATACTGTCATAAGAAAATGTTTGCTGTGTAAAGATACAAAATATTGACATTTGACCATGACCTGCGACTTTCACCCAATTGTGACCTTGACCCACTATAGGGCACCCATATCTCCGATACGGGGCCCTACTTAATACAAATTCAAACATTAAATCCAATATTGATGTATTCAATTATGAAACATTTTGCATGATAAAATTCTTTTTCATCTTGTATTTTTCCCTTCGGAACTTTTCTCCCTCACTTCACAGGGAAATCACCGTTCTCCCTGTGTAAGATGAGCTACACACGCTAAAAAATGACAACGTCACAGGGACAATGAGTGATATCACATGGGACAATCAAAATGATGTCACAATGGACTACTGGAATTGCAGTCATGTTTCCTGTTGATTCATGCATTTTATTCCCCTTTTGTGAATTTCTTGTCCAATGTAATTTATAACTCTGCATATTCACGTCTGCTATTTTTTTTTTATTACTTTTTGAATAAATGTGTGAATTATATTTTACTATCAACACTGCATGCATTTGTTTGTTCAGTGTTTTTTTATTATAAATTCTTTCAATGATACTTTTATGGTATGGAAGATGAGTGTATGAGAGAGGGCTGTATGTAAAATTAGTACACGGTGCTAAATATGTTGCCCTCTGTAAATTAAGGGCTATTCCAGCAAAACATCTACTCCACCCCCGGACTCCAGGTTTTGTGTAGGGGTACCACCCATAGATAATTAATTTATATAGCAGTAATAGACTGGAAATCCAACCACGGATAGAAGTGATATATTTTTGATTCCTGGGGTCAGGTAGATTTATTTACTGGAATAGCTCCATTAAAAGTTATTTTTAATATTATGATTATTATATTAGTGCATAACTTCTGTATCTTTAAATTTATTAATAAAAAATTCTACAGCTCAGTTCAAAAACAGTGCTTTACTGAAATTTACAAGACAAATGTAGTTGTACTAAAAAATTATGACGACATTTTTTGCCTCAAATAACAATCTTCTAAATTCCTCTAAAACGCAATATTATAGAGATTACTTTTTAGTGCACAGTATAGGGGAAACACTGAAAAGTCAACACGTCCACACTTATATTCCTCCAAAAAACACATTTTACAACTTTTTTATTTTTTATTTTAGTTTTTATTCCTGTGAATATGACTATAACACAGCCTACTAAAAAAATAAGAATGGTTCATGTTACATTGTCTAGGGTGTAATTTTACTGTGATTAGTCCATTAAGATTTCCTAAATTACAATTATTTTTTTTCAAGTAAACAAGATCAAGATGGACTCTCAGCAAATATTCAATGTGTTTTGTAGAACGTTCTATACAACTCACCAACATCTGTATGTTCCAAACTTGCCTCCCCTTGATGTTCCCCTTCTGAGCCTGAGGCTTCACCAATATCCTCAATGATATCTGAATTGAAACAAGAAGCATGAACACACTAGAAATATGTCAAATTGACATGAAAACCACCCCTGTGTGTTCTTTATTGATATACATAAAAGTAATACTATTTCAATGAAACCTCATGATCAGCATATATAGTCCATGTAACACAGTAAAATAAAAAAAATTAAATAAAACTTGTACAGTACAGTAACGTACGTTAGACATGTAAATTAAAAACAAAATTGAGATTTGTCTTTCTCCATATTCGCATATAGTGGGCATGTACGTTTTGGGAATACAGTTTACAAAAATTAAAATTAAAATTAAAAAAAAATTGTTTTGATTTCTTTTTTTGTCGTGACAAATGTCATGCTGGAAAGTCAAAATCAACCAGGTAGACCTAGTTCAGGTGAGTTAATAAACACGTTAAATGAAAATGATTACCAAGCGCACTAAGCTTAATTGGTAATTACAGATGATTGACAGTTTCACTTCGAATCTGCGATTACAGCATATAAATCTCACCTATATATACTGTAAAGCCTATTCAGTGTCACTACGGCAGTCAGTGTATCCTTTTGTGTTTCTGTTAATTAGCTGTTACTATAATCCAGTCCTGTCCCTAATCAGCTGGGACCTAATCTATGCCGTGAGTGTAAATTCCAAAATATATTTATGTTAAAATCCAAGCATGCCGTTAGCTTATTTCAGAATGTCGATGCGATAATGTCACCATCACTTAGTGTTGACGTAAAACAGTCAGGCCTGTTTGCGGTAGCACATGTAGGCCTACTTCCGCTAAGCTAATATATATATACACACCTTCTTCTACATACACACCTTCTTCTGATATACATAACTTATCGATAAATTTGCCTTTAGTTACATATATACTGTTACCGGTATATTTATAGTTTTGTACGGGCGCTATACTGAGACACATACAGTCGATAACTATTCACTCAGGTACTCAGTGATAGATACTATTTTTTTTATTTTTGAGCAGCAGGGTCATGATTTAGCACGCTAGTCGAATTCAATAAGCCACCCTATGGGGTTTCCCATAGGGGTGGCTTAAAAATTATACAAATTTTTGCCCACAGAATTACTGCATTTACGGAGAAATTAATCGAACGTTTTCATGACGCAATGTCTAATGTGCGGCGTGGATCCGGAATGTGGCACACATTTTCCTATTTTTCTTCTTTTTCTTTTTAATTTGTCAGACACACTTACAATATTTTATCTCAATGTTTTCTCAACAAAAATTAAATTGCACGCGGGCCTGAGTACCAAGTAATATTTTATTTTGTTTGCCTAAACATGTTAAGATTAATTAGAAACTTTCATAGCACTTTGGACACTTGCATTGATGCACATGGAAATTCTTTATCTATACAAGAATGCACGATTCGGATACGTGTACCGTGTTTGAAAGCTGTTATACCAAATATCGTACCGAAAGCAAAATACTGCGGTTCAACTTACCATTTGTATATATAGATTAATTTCATTATATTTTATTATTATATATAAACATTGAAGTTTCAAAGGTTTTATCAAGACCTGCGAGAACACAGCCAGGGATATGGGATACATATATTCCTTGTGCCAATACACCTACCCTCAAACTGGACTTCTGACAGCGTTTTATTGGCATATTTTCCTACAAGATTGTGTTCCGTCATTAAGAGAATTTTGGCGATGTCGATCCGTTCCACAAGCCCTGATGTCTGGCGGTAGAACTCCTCATGGACTGCCTGTGTATGTCCCAGATGGTTGCAAAGGTTTGTTAGCTGCTGCTGGTCCAAGCTTAATACCTGAAAAGACAATGCTTCACACATTAACCACAACGCCACATCTGGACATATATTTATTCAAGAGCTAGTGGGTTTTGTCATACTCTCTTTGGAGAAACCGATGTGAATCCGATACCCGCTGTACAAGTTTTGTAAACGCGGAAGATTTCTCTCTCGATAGTTCTACAAGAGTGAACACATTTTATACCGATTATAAGTACTTTTTCTTGCTTTTTTCCTCGAAAAACATCAAGACTCAAAATAGATGGACTGTACTATAGTTTACACCATTATGCAAAGGTTGAAAAAACCTTGAGAATTTCCCTTTCAATAATCATTTTTCAGGGAGTTGTTTTTAAAGTGGTTGAGTATAGTTCACACAAATTGATACTGGTTTAAACAAAATACCTGAGCGATCGTTGCCGTGTGTTTCCTTAGATTTGTTGCCAAAATTCTGCCTGGTTGCTGAAGTGTTACTCTTCCTTTTACATCCATGAGAGAGTCACCAGCACGGACTACCGAGTTTCCTGCCAGCAAATGTATATATATGTATATGAAGGTAATGAACATAATTATTTAAATAGCATCAGAAATAATCGGGTTGATTATGGTTTCATCAAAGTGAATAAAATCTCTAAAATATGTATTTTGGCATGTGTTTATACTTTATATTTGAAAGGAAATGCTATATGTATTTCAATTTGACCCCTGAACTCAAGTCTACTTATAAAGCCCTGGAATCTACAGGAAAAATTATGTACACACCCAGTTGGTAATGACTTTCACAACGTATGTTGAGCAGCATACAGTATTTCAGTACATTTTCAACTTCTTCAATGGAGAACATCTGCAATCCTCTCTTAAGTACCATTTCCATCAACTCACTGTCATAGCAATCTTCCACAATTAATAAACACTGACAAGTATTATAAAGGGTGTGAGAAAGTACTAGTCTGAATTCCCAATCAGACTTAAACAAAAGTTTAAACATGACAATCACAAAACCCAATAGCAGATAATTATAAGATGTTTTTTCAATTTTATAATATTACTGCTAACTTCATTCCTGATCCATTATCCCTCTGTCCCATCTGTTGAAAAGCCTACTCCATTTAAAAACTGTAATGTAGATCACTACAACAATTATGATGAAAACCACAAGAATGAAACCCAGCAATATTTCCAATGCCACCATGTGCTTCCACAATTCCTCCATCTTTAGGAACTTCCTGTGTGTTGCATTCTGGGGTTAATAAACTGTCCAAAATTTACGTGTTAAGATTCAGTCCAAAACTAGCTAATTAGCTATTAAATATAAGTTAACTGGTAAACTATACTTCACACCAAGAATTAAATTTTTTTTAAATCACAGATTTTCCTACAAATTTTTTCTAGTGTCAAGGGTCCATGGAAACAGGATCTTTTTAAGTGGTAAAGTGCAAAAAGGGGAAAATAGTGGAAATTAAATTAGCTAAACAAAACAACACAAGCACACATTTAAAGTTGTGTTGATTTGTTCAATTTCACTGTTGATGATCGCTTTCTCAAACATATCAATTTGTCAGGGCTTAAAAAAGGTTTTTTCAGTATAAGTCTGAAGGGTTGTGTGCATGCCTATATCTGATATCCTCAATATTTGCAGTGACTTTCCTGTCTTGATGTAAACGGTACCGAATATCAGTAGTGTTCCCAATCGGAAATGGTCTATTTTCCCCCAAAAGTGAACATTTTTGCCAACAGGGGAATTTTATGACCAGAAAGAGGGGAATTTTAGCCAAATTTTCAGAGGGGAATGGGGCCGATAAATTCTATTGTAGGAAAATCACAATCCAAGTCAATGTCTGGACAACCGACAAAATAAATGCAAATGCGAAGAAATCTATCATGAACCCTTTTAAAGGTGAAACAGAAGGTACAGGGGGGTTTCAAAATATCTCACATTTTGAGATATATTTTATAACAAATATTCAACCAATTTAAATAGTGTTCACACTTTTTTATCTACCCATCTAGCAGTTTCGACAATTTGGAGGCCTAGGTTTAGCAAAATTGTAATTTTGACGTTCCATTGCACTTAAAGAGTTGATGTAATTTGATGAACGCCCTATATTTGGAAGGCTAAATAGTCCTAAAGCACAATATATGATCATGAGAGTCTAAAGTCCAAGGGCCCAGTAGTCTAAAATCCTATAAATAATCTAAAAGTCAGCTGATGGTCCGAAAATATGTTTTTCGTTTTCGTCGCCCCAATTCCCTGGGCACCCTCATTAAGCATTATACAATAGAGTACAAGATTTATTTACCAGTATTTGCAAACATAAAATGGTTGCTCCTTTTAATCCCTGCCTTTTCTCTGTTGTTGCTGTTGGAAAGAAAGTCCAGCATTCTTTTTGCTTCCTCCGGAACCAGGACGGGTACTCCTCTGCCAGTCTGAAAAGATAAAAGCACGAAAGTAAAAATAATGTAAACTCTATGCAACAAGAAAATTGCAAATGCAGATGGCCAATTTCATCAAATTATATAAAATATAAAATTATATATATGACCCAAAAAAATTATTAACTTGTTTTAGGCGTCGCATCGAGGATTTTATCGTTAACCCCCCCTCGAGGCATGTAAACCGACAGAATCGCTACAAATGTACAATAGTTAACGTAGGGGACAATAGGACCAAAAGATTGAGTTTTCCCGAGAAGCTCCTACAGAATAAAATCGCTGCGGCCATCGATCAGAGCAAAGTGGTTGACTTTGATCAAGTCATGATAAGTATGGAGGTTGGGAAGACCGTCAGAGCGTTCGGCCGTTATATCCGATATGACGTTATTGATGGCACTTGCACTGAAACGAAACATCGAGACCGTGTTCATGAAGAAATGGATGATGGGGGAATTCGTAAACATGCTATAAACAAAATACATTCGATGTGCTTCTCGCGGAAACTTGTTACCGGAGCCCTGATGAACGCACCTCAGTTGCTAACAATAAATGTCTTTTGTTCAGCAAGGTGTTAGCAATGTTAGACGAGGCTCAACTTGGCTTCACCCCTCAAGGTAGTAATTCATTAAAATTATTAAAAAAAAAAAAGGGGGGGGGGGGGGGGGGGGGGGGAGTCTACCCTCCCTGATGATCATCTATTTTCAGAAAAAGTGGCCTGAGAACCAGTGGCCTAAAATGTCAAAGTTAATCTGTTAAAGGGGCATAATTATAGTCACGAAGAAGATCGATAGATTTTCTTGAAAAATAAACAATATGCACTTTTTGGATTTGTTACATCCATAGACCTTACATTACCTCCGACATTCAAGTTAAAGGAAGTCACGACACACAACCTGGAACGTTTATTAACTATACCTATGCAATATTGTAGACACTTTACATTTTTAGCAATGAGCATTGTCAAAATTACTAAAAATCAATTAACCTGGGGAGCCAAGTTGTAAACTTTACTGAACATTGAAGATGAAGCTTAGCTTATTCCCATTATTATATACTTACTTGTGCTTATCGATACAGTATGCAATGTTATTTTACCAAAACATTACTTCCAAATTTCAACAAAATGCCACTTCTAAGGTTTTTGTCATATCTCATAGGACAACCTGCTTTAAAGCAATGACCCTAATTATAAATATAAAACGTTATTACTGTTAAAATACCTTTCCACGAATTTCAACCAAATCCTGGGACTCCAGAAGCTTCTTTTCAAAAGAAGTTAATCCTTGGCGCAATTCCAGTTCCACACTGTCCAGGGGTGCTCTTTTGAGGTATGCATCGACACTGTTTCAATAGCAAAATTACAAAATTATTTGTTGAAATTGTCGAGACAGTATTCTCGGTGAAGATGTTATTAGTTTTGTCATTATGCATCACCTGTATCAAAACTACTGTTAAAGATACATGTACAGTATCTAGAAAACTAACTTTATGTATTGGACCTAAATAAGAGTGCTTACACTATTAATAAGGGTGCCCCACAAAAAAAATAAAACGTGCATATTAATATTACAATTCATATTCACAAGTTTGTACCTTATAATTACATGTAGTTGAATGAAATTTCGGCAATTAATTTTCCTGAGAAATACATGTGGAAAGCAAACTTACAACTACCTGGAGTCAACGTTAACGCTCTACCAAAATGAGCTTCAGACTTCCAAAGCCAAAGGTCAAAAATATGTATGACACTGAGAACAAATGGACATTTACCTCATACTTTCCAACTCTCCTGGTCTTCGTCGGTTGTACAACAGAAGGCGACTTTCTGTCAGCACTACTACCTCTTTGAAGAGTGTGGGATTTGGCAGAGTCGACGTCAGATCAATGTCTTTCACTTTGCCAACCAAGTAGGCAGCCAACTTGGCGATGTCTTCAGGCACAGGTAGCGCTTTGGGTTTGTTGAAGTGTCGCTCCTGTAATAAGTCCCGAGCCTGCTTGGTTACCTTCGTAGTCCACTCTATCTGTAGTAATCTAGCAAAGTCGGTTGCCTCTGCCTTCATCGTGGCGTTGTTTCCTTTTATTGCAAATCCTAGTTTTGCAGATACTAGTCTACCTAAATCATATCCCAGTTTGATAGCAGTCGAAGGGTTTTTTAGGTCCTCATCCTCTGTTAAGTGACATGCTTCCAATGCGCAATGAACTACATCGTCAAAATTTGCTGGTGCTAACATGTCAGACATGGTCCCACCATTCATTCCAACCTTTTCCCTAAGCAGGATCAGCAGCCTTGCCGCGAGTCGCATCCGGAAACTTGTAAAATTTTTCCTTCGAAGCTTGTTTCTGATATTCTTGGTGAACCACACCTCTCCCAATGCTATAATCAACGAATCCCCTTGGGCAATGTCCGTTATGTTGTCTCGCTGCATGGATGGAAATACTTCCTTCAGTAATTTTCCAGATGCTTTTCCGTTAATTTGTCCCTTTAAGATTTTCGATTGTAGGATTGCAGATCCCTTGGTAACATCATGTTCTGAGATGTCCATTGCAGCTGACTGTTTTGCTGTTCCACCATTTCCTTGTTGACACACACAATTAGTTCTGTGTTTGGTTATGTGGTCCAATATTATCCATTCTTTACACATCGTACAAGGGCCGTATTTCGAAACATCGAACACATTTGATTCACGTCTTCTTGATAATATTATCTGACCTTTTCTGTTCTTGTAGACATTTGAATTGTGCCTATCGTTTCCTTCATTTCTAAGCATAGTTTGCATGCGATGTAGTTTTCCTTTTTTTTCTTTTTTCTCGTCGATGGCCTTGACGGTTTTATTAAGTTCAGATATTTTCTCATCATCATTGTTGATTTCCTTCTCCAATTCTTCTCGTCTCCTAATGTTCTTCTCAATGGCATCAATTTCCCTTTTTAGTTCTTCTATCTTGACTACGTCCTCCTCACTTTTATGTGCAAATGCGAAATGTGTTTGAATGTTCGTTTTCATTTGTGAACAATACACGCAGCAATGCTTTCTATCGTATGTTCTCTTGTGCTTGGAGTTCTTGTTTACCGCTTTGCAAAGTTTTTTTGTTCTTATTTTGGGAAAACTAATATCGCATATCCACATGTCATCCTCATCCTCATCCTCATCATATGAATCAACTGGAGGCTCAACACTTTCAACACGATCACCAACATGACTTGCGCGTGCAGGCTCAACACTATCAACACGATCACCAACATGACTTGCGCGTGCAGGTTCAACACTATCAACACGATCACCAACATGACTTGCGCGTGCAGGCTCAACACTATCACCAACATGACTTGCGCGTGCAGGCTCAACACTATCAACACGATCACCAACATGACTTGCGCGTGCAGGCTCAACACTATCACCAACATGACTTGCGCGTGCAGGCTCAACACTATCACCAACATGACTTGCGCGTGCAGGCTCAACACTATCAACACGATCACCAACATGACTTGCGCGTGCAGGCTCAACACTTTCAACATGTTCATATACATCCGACATGTGGTCGTCATCATCATCACTAGATTCACTACTATCTATATATTTTGGAACATATTCATCCCACATGATGTCGTCATCATCATCATCACTAGATTCACTACTATCTATATTTGAAACAAATTCATCATCATCAGCGCTTTCACTTCCAGGCTCAACACTATCAACATGACTCGTTGGCTCTTCACTATCAACAACATGACTTGTTGGCTCTTCACTATCAACAACATGACTTGTTCGCTCTACACTATCAACAACATGACTTGTTCGCTCTTCACTATCAACAACATGACTTGTTGGCTCTTCACTATCAATAACATGACTTGTTGGCTCTACACTATCAACAACATGACTTGTTGGCTCTACACTATCAACAACATGACTTGTTGGCTCTACACTATCAACAACATGACTTGTTC